>CM034356.1:639237-1239237 GCA_019925275.1 Mytilus edulis | reverse complement strand
ATTTGATAGTTATATAATTTTTTGTCTAGATGACTAGAGTTATATTTGGACATATTTTGGAGTAAAGTTCTTATGAAGTCCATTATCGTCGTAAATGATTTGGCTTTCTAGCTTTATTTTTTATAGTGCCACGTGCGACTTTGTATATGCGCACATGTTAATTGTTTATGAAAAAACTAATTGAAATGTAAAAAATAACGATTTGTAAACTTTGCATGAGCAGTGATAAACACAATCATGTTTCTAAATCACCCGGATGCCCCTTATACAGTTCAACACCAAAAGTTTTTCCTGATATATAATCGATCATTAAATATATTCATTTTCCACACTAGGTGCAATGAATGACGACTTTTTGATTGGACTTCCCAATTCAAGACATGAATTAAACAACTTTGTTGTCACTGGTATGGCACCGAGTATCACATCCAACAGAATTTCCTACTATTTTGATTTAAGAGGACCTTCAATGACACTAGATACAGCATGCTCTTCTGCGTTAGTTGCTGTTCATCTTGGATGTCAGTCGATTCGCTCAGGTCAGTGTTCCTTTTGTTATGCGAGGATCGCGTAATAGCATATAAAATTCAAAAGACGAAAATCAAATTTTCAAAAAAGTTCTCATTTGAACATGTTTAACAAAAAATTGACAAAACAAGTATAAGTCTTTTTTATAAAAAGATTGTATTATTGTTAACACAAGGACGATACTTTTTTTGTACAATAAATGATTTTGGTGAAAAGAAGTGCAACATATAAATTTCAGTCTGCAATATTTTGTGAAAAAAACTAATGTATAATACCGTTTTAGTATTCCAAGATACTTGCTATAATAATAATCGTTAGCAATATTCTATGCAAAAATTCGACAGAAAGGTCCCTTAAATCTAGAACCATTTTCCCTATATTGAAATTTCAGAACATTTATATATAAATAAAAAAGAAAGAAACATATAGGTTATATTCATTGCCTATAGAAAGTTGACAATAATTCAATGAATATTAAATATTTAAATATTTAAGCAATCATTTGAGAAAGGAATTCATGAAATTAAAACAATGTCGGTTCGAAATATTATCGATCATACATTGCTACACCAGATCTTTTTACGGAGCCTCTCCTTCCACACAGGGCGTAACGGTTTTCGCCATGATTGTGGAATTCGGTCAAGACGGTCTCATATTAGACAGCCCACAAACACAAACTTGCACCACAGAAGTGATGGACCAATTCGTAGTAACATACGCCGAAATGAGCATTTTTCTTCTACCAGCGTGAAGGAATTTTCAATGTAAATGTTTAAATATGGTTAACAACATTTTAAGCGCAAAGTACATAGAGAATCTTAGCCTAAAATATTCCACCACCGCAACACACCTCACGAAACTCAAACAATATAGGAAAGGATTTATTTTGACCTACGCAATATATGAAAAGGTTAACATATTAAAGATCTAAATTATTGTGGGTAACATAACCCAACAGACACCCCCTATCATCTAAAAATTGACGTCCCCCTCCAAGATGAAAAACACTTAATACCTGTTGACTTGAAAGATCTTAATTACAATCAAACCACTTCTCCTTATTTCCAACAATTATGTTCCCTAGTTGACATATTAATGCAATTTCTTTTCAACTGCAATTTTTAAAAGTAATTATCATGTTAATTGTAGGTGAAAGTGAAATAGCAATATGTGGTGGAGTAAACAGTTTATTGTCACCATTGCCTTTTATGGCACTGAGTAAGGCAAAAATGATTTCCCCAACAGGAAAAAGTCGTGCTTTCTCGAAGGATGCAAATGGATATGTTAGAGGAGAAGGTTGTGGAATTGTCATTCTAAAAAACTACAAACAGGTACATGCAAGCGCATAATAGTCATATATTGATAGTAAATATCTAGACAAATGAACATTAAATTATTTGAATATAAAAAAAAATTTAATGCGTCAAAAACGATTGAGTCTCCTGAATTGAAACGATAATTGAAAAATATGTGAACGATATCAATAACAAACTTTTCAAATTTGTTTTAACATGGAAATCTTTAAAGAATTGCTGAATTTGAATTACACTAAAACATAGTTTTTTTAACAAGACAATTTACGCAGATCTAATCAAATAAAGTAATTTCACAAATTTTAATGTTTGCTTTAAATTTGTTTAACACCTAGTTAACAAAACCCTGAATTTATGTAGAGTTTCATCTTAGTCACGACAATCACAAAAGTTAAAAATCAAAAGTCAATAAATGAACTTCAAATTGGTCATTAGAACAAGAATTCGATTAACAGATTATAAATCAAAGTAATTTGTGTTGTCTTTAGGTGAAACGAATTTAGTTTTTCCAGAAAAAGGTGTTGAAGACTTAAGAAACGTTGTGTACAAGTTTTGAATCAAACCTGCTGTTCAATCAATCAATTTAAAATAAGTAATACGCGAAATAAATTTTTACTCATAAGACATCAATAAACATAAAATAAGTGTCTTTTTGTTGTAGACTGTATCGATCGATTTAAAATTTGACTCATTTTTTATGCAGGCACAGTTGGATGGCGACCAGATATGGGGTTTGATCGCAACAGGGTGTAATCAGGACGGCCATACGAATACTCCGATTACTGCACCATCAAGCAAACAACAACAGTCACTTCTAACAGATATGTACTCTACATTTAAAGTTGATCCAGCAACCATACAGTATATTGAAGCACATGGTAAATATAACATTTCTAGAATCGTCGACCATGAATAAGAAAATGAGAGCTTACAATGTTCTTTTTCGCTACCAAAAACCAAAACCGAACAAATATATACATTAAATAAATTGATAATGAAGGAAAGTATGTTTTTTATAATGTTAAGATATTTTACGATTTGAAGATATGTTTTGTAGCTAGAAGACTTCCTCTCAATTCATAAAGGAATGTTTTATTGTTGTTTTATGAGATTTAGGATTTGACTTTGTGCATAGAAATAAATAGCTTTTATGAAAATCTAAATTCCCTTCAACGATATACACACATTCGTGATGAATGAATGAATGAATGAATGAATGAATGAATGAATGAATGAATGAATGAATGAATGAATGAATGAATGAATGAATGAAAGAATGAATGAATGAATGAATGAATGAATGAATGAATGAATAAATAAATGAATGAATGAATGAATGAATGAATGAATGAATGAATGAATGAATGAATGAATGAATGAATGAATGAATGAATGAATGAATGAATGAATGAATGAATGAATGAATGAATGAATGAATGAATGAATGAATGAATGAATGAATGAATGAATGAATGAATGAATGAATGAATGAATGAATGCATGCATGATCAAATGAATAAACTCATTAATCGATCAATCAGTAAAAAAATAATTGAATGAATCAAGGAATTAATGAATGAATGAATGAATGAATGAAGCAATAATTTGTGATTTGTCGTCCGAATAAGTACTGTTCTTTTTCAGGTACTGGAACTCCAGTTGGCGACCCAATTGAAGTGAAAGCCTTGGCAACATTTTTTGCCTCGCATGTTGAAGGCAATAAGATTTTAATTGGTTCAGTGAAAACAAACATAGGTCATCTTGAGTCATCGGCTGGAACAGCAGGTTTGATAAAAACTCTTCTCATGATGAAACAGAGACAGTTTGTTCCATCTCTTCATTTTAATAAGGACAATGCAAATCCTGCCATTCCCTTTAATGATATCCCGCTACAAGTTTCAATAGATGTTACAGATTGGAAAGCCTATCCTGACGGATCAAGGATTGCATGTGTGAACTCTTTTGGGTTTGGAGGTACAAATTGTCATGCAATTGTAAAACATATGCAGAACTCAAGGTCACCACATACTAATCAAAGCGAATACGTTTTGATTTCCTTTTCTGCAAACAGTTTGGAAGCTTTAATGAAAACAACAGATCACACACAAAAATGTTTAGCTACGTCTCGATATAACCCCATAGATCTCTCTTATACATCTTTGGTAAAACGGAACCATTTCACATTCCGTATGCAATGTGTAGCTTCTAATCAAGAAGAATTAGAAAAAGAAATTTTGAGAAAATCCTCCAAAATCGATTCTAGTAAGATCGATGGTACAATAGAAACCAATCTGGTTTTTCTATTCTGTGGCGTAGGAACAGTGTGGAAAGGTACATGTCAGCAGATGTTAGCTACGTACAAACATTTCAGAAAAAAGTTTCGAGAGGTAGACGAAGAACTTCAAAAATATACTGATTTTTCTCTGTTTGATGAAGTTCAAAAACCTGAAGATAGTATAGCAAGTGATCCATTTAAAGGCCCATTGATAATTTTTGCCTGTCAGGTTTCTTTATTTCATTTATGGACAGTTTTAAAAGTACGACCTAACGTTATTATAGGCCAGTCTGTTGGAGAAGTAGCCGCAGCACATGCTTCTGGATGTTTAAGTCTAAGTGACGCAGTGAAGATAATATACCATCGGTCTTTTCTTTCTGCTAAAGCGAGGGGTGGTTCCATGATGGTGATAGGTAAATGCAATGTAAAGGAAATTCATTCACTTTGTACAGAATACAACAATAAAGTTTGTATAGCAGTGTACAGTAGCGAAGAAGCTTGTGTCGTTTCTGGAGACAAGGATGCAATCCAAGATATGAAGTCTAAACTGGATCAAGAAATGCCACATCTTTTAAAGAAGGAACTAGATGTTGGTTGTGCTTATCACAGTTATCACATGAATACTGTTAGTAGGGAAATTGAAAACAAGTTATTCGATATCTCAGGGAATGCACCAACGATTAAATTGATATCAACTGTTACAGGTACAACAATCAAAGATAATACAATGGGATTGCCTTCGTACTGGACAAGAAATTTAACAGATCCTGTTTTACTTAAGAAAGCAGTTGTATGTGCCTTACATAAAAATAGTATAAATGTCATTGTAGAAATTGGTCCAAAGCCTGTTGTTAAAGCTCACCTGAAAAATATTACAGACTTTCACGCCATTTCTATACCATCTATGAACCAACCAAAGGAACAATACACTTTTACCTGTGCTCTTGGTGATCTGTATGAGCATAGAATACATGTTAAGTGGAGTAAACTATTCAAAGGGGACGAAAATGTTGTTGACATTCCAAGATATAAATTTTTTCGCGAGGCAAACTTGGTCAATGCTGATTCGATGAAAGCAGGTCTAAGACTGGAGTTCAAGAAAACAGACAATCACCCTTTTATATCTGAGGCACCAATGTCAAAGGATTTTCGAGTTGATATAAACCCTAACACCGCGCCTTATGTATATGAACATCGTGTTCATGGAAGAAAAATTGCACCCGGTGCGCTTCATGCTGAAATTGGACTAACAGTCGCTACTAGGGTTTTAAGTTTGTCGTTTACTCAAATTGAACTAGATTTGCAATTTATACGTCCACTAGCTGTAGGTCAGGATCAATCTGTTGAATTACGTGCAATTATCAGCGACAATATAAATTTCGAATTAAAAAGAAATGCAGACACCATTTGCAAAGGAAAAATGAGTAAAGCAGGACGACAAGTTTTAAAGCACATCAGTCTTTCACAGGTCAAGAAAAGATGTAAGACTCAAGTCAAGTCAGCAAGTTTCTATGGCCTTTTAAAAATAATTGGATTTGAGTATGGTGAAAGTCTTACGGTGATTGGTGACTGTTTAAAATCAGAAGACGAATATGTTGCAGAAATGAATTTACCCCCTTCCATTTCAAGCTGCTTAAATAGTCATAATTTACACCCATCTATTCTTGATGGTGCCTTGCAAACGGTCGCTCTTTGTTATGCCAATATTCAAGAAAATGAATTGCAGAAGAGACCGATACCAGTCAGAATTGCCTCCTTAAAGGTTTATAAACCAATGGAACCGAAAATGCATATTATAGGAAAACGTATGCAATCAACCTCAAGCGGTATCAGCTTGAATCTTTTCATAGTGAATGAAGATGGAGAGATAGTCATTGAAATTAAAGGATACGAGATTAAAAACATCGCACAAGGCGTACCACAGGAGAACATAAATGACAAACTCTACAAAATCATTTGGAAACCAATTGACAATAGCCATGAGCAAAGTAATGAAATTAGAAAAATATTTTCAATAACGTTTACAAATGATGCTAAACAGATATTAGAAAACATTTTCAAAGACGAAAATCATTATATTGTATCTTTGCCATTTGATTACGAGAGAATAACAATACAAGAACTGTTGGAGGTACTATTCAAATACATGGAAACTAAATTTGAAAGAACGGAAAATATTTCACATATTTTGTTCTTTCCCGGACTATCGTGTAGATCTATAGATCAAAGCACAGATGAGATATTTACTGCTGTAAAAGCATCGTGTGTTGTACTTGCCAATTTAATACAGCATCTTGTTAAGGAAAGAATGGGCGAAATACCAACGTATATCATAACGAAACAAACACAGATGAAGGCAAACAATGAAGGTGAATCTTGGGTTAATGTTATAGGATCTGAGTTATGGGGCATGGTGAGATGTATTCTGAGGGAGAGAATCTTATCAAGTTTACGCTTGATCGACTTTGATAAAGAAGCAGACCTTTTTCTCCTGAAGGATATAGTATTCAAATCGGAAAGAGGCGAATTTAAAAATAATCCTGAATTTAAAATACAAGGACAGCGTTTGTACAAAAACCAAATTTTCAAGTGTTTGGTAGAAGAACCAATCTATAGAAAGAGCACATATAATTCAAGAGAAATTGTTGAACTAAGATCAACTCATCACGAAACACTGGAAAATCTTATATTTGTGCCAACAAAAGACTATATATATAATCACAAAATGCCCTCTAACCTTGTGAAAATGAAAGTAACTTCCGCATTTATAAGTGATATATGGACACCAAAAACCTCCACACAAGCAGCAGCTGATTTAAATCCTTGGCTATTTCATTCAAAGGATGGTCATCAAATTATTTCCTCCGAAACGATCGGCCGTCTAGAGCACGACACCATTGTGTACACTGAATCTGCGACATGTTTTAATAGTTCCAAGATTGGCGCGCAAATTTGCTCAAAGCATGCAGAATATGTGACCTGTTTTCCTTGCGCTGCGTCAAATGTTATCAACGTACCTGATAAATGCATTTTAGAAAAAAAACTTTTTCCAAAATACATACCAGGAATGCTTTTAGAAACTGTCATGTACTTTGCCCTCGTCGAACATATCAAGGATAATACTCCATTGGTAGCATTCTTGGATCAAGACATTTCATTAAACAGTCATTTATTGGAATGCATTTTTCAATACTTCAAACACAAGTTAATGTTGTACAGGAATGTTGAGTCCATAAAAACAGCAGTAGCATCCAGTAGATATCAAATTATTCTTTTGACAACCAATATCAATGAAATTGAAGAAATTTTGAACCAGTTGGAAAGTATGAGAGTCCCTGTCTATTTCTTTTCCAGTCTAATGAGCAAATCCTTAGAAAGAAATATTCGTCATAAATTTCCAAATGTATCTCTCACTCAGATAAACTGTGACCAGGTACTTTCTCAAGAAACGTTGACAAATACCATTCCAAAGGTAAAAAAGTGGTTATCATCAAGGCAAATAAAGAATAGCTTAGGACAAATAGAGTTACCTCCATGTAGGAATGGACATATTGTATCGTTTGAAAATTTTTCAAAAAATACAAATGAAATAGTTGCAGAAAGCATACCTGTGGCAAGATTCCAAGAACAACTGTTTAGTAAACACGCTCTATATATCATAATAGGCGGTCTAACGGGATTAGGTTGGGAAATACTTAAAGCGATCGCTGCAATTGGTGGAGGAGTGTTAGTGAGTATTTCCAGAAGACCACCTAATGAGTTACAACTTCAGAATATAGATATGGTAAAAAACAAACATAGCTGTCAAATAGAAACTCTTCAAGCTGATATTTCAATTTTTTCTTCCATATCGAACGCGTTTGCACAAATCAGAAATTCTTTTCCAGAGCAAGAAATAAAAGGAATTTTTCATGGTGCAGCTGTTGTCGATGATGCTCTCCTACCTGATATGACGGAACATAAATTTGATAAGGTCCTTAGACCAAAAGTTTTAGGCACATGGAATCTACATCTCTTGTCAAAGGATTTACCACTTGACTACTTCATCTTACACTCTTCAATAACATCAGCATTTGGAAACGCTGGTCAGACCAATTATGGTGCAGGAAATGCCTTTAAAGATTCAATTGCAATGTTTAGAAGAGGTCTTGGGCTTGCTGGTCAAACAATCAATTGGGGTGCTCTGAAATTAGGTCTAATAGATGAAAAAACTGAAAAACATCTTGAATCACAAGGATTTCCGACTATGGAGGAAAGTGACATAATTCAATGTTTTCTTCACAGCCTATTTGTAGACCCGGAACAAATCATATGCGCAATAGTTGATTGGAAAACCGTATTGCACGTATCACCAGACATGTTGCACATAATTTCAAGAATCCAACCAATAATTGATGATCTAAATATTCAATACCCAACTCGTCAAACAGGACAGAATTCTTCTTACATTCAGGTCGTTCAGACAGATGACTTTCAAAAACTATCAACAAAAGAAAGGAAGGAAAAGATAGAAAAAACATTATCTCAAATTGCAGCTGAAGCATGCGCTGTTGATATAACAATGATTAAGTTAGACACAAAGTTTGCTTCTTTGGGAATGGATTCCATGAAAGGAATGGCTTTTATCAACAGTATTTACAAGTACGTCAGTTGTAAAATTCCTGTCCTTGCTGTTCTAGAAGAAGAATCAACCATAGCAAGTGTCGCGGAAATCATATTGGAACAGATTCAGGTTGAAATAAGCAAATTTGAAAATCCAGCAATTGGAAAAGATGCAATGAAAAAGAGTGTTATGTCTGAAAAGGTGCAAGACTTAAAGACAGAAAAGTTGAAAGAGAACACAAAATTACAAGGTAATTCTTAAACGTTAAATTAGAAATATTTTCAAAATATATTGAAATTGTGTATACATGACACCAGTAGACTACAAAAGACATTATGTGACGTTCGGATTAAAAACTATTAAATTATTAGAAAACTATGATTTGAACTCCCTCAGGCAATGTTGACCGTAGATGGATTTGGCTAATATTTTATTATTTTTTGGTAATCTTGCTCTTCATATATCAATTGTGTGACGCATAGTTCATACTTCGTTCGTGGTGTTGTACATCCATGAACCGTGTTATTCTGTGGTTTACATGTTATAATATACTAGTATATCACTTATACATGTGTTTCTCTGTCCTAAATGTTTTGGGGTTTATTTGTACTTTATTCCTGTCACGTAATGTTGTCATTTTAGAGGTATTTTTAACATTGCCATATACACAAGGGGATTGGCTAGACATTATGAACTTACATTCCTTTTGTAGTAGAGGGGAATTATGTTCTCTGGTCTGTCCGTCCGCCCGTCTGTTTGTTCGTCCGTCCGTCTGTGCGTCAGTTCGTCCGTTCGTCCCACTTCAGGTTAAAGTTTTTGGTCAAATATAGCTCAACATGCAGACTTCTTATACGTTCAGGTATTTCACATCCAATTTTTTATTGAAATATTCTTTATAAAGCACAAAAATGTCAGTTTTCACCTCAGAAACTAACAAAACCTTTGATTGAGACTTATTAAGAAGGAATATAATTACGATACTGTTGTCAGGTCATTAAAGATGGCATATTTTGGCGTTAATATTGATTCATTTATAGGGTCTTTGCATCGGAACTAAACACATTTATAAAAAAAAACAGTTGTTGGCATGACACGGGTTATGTTCTTCTCATATATGTTATGATGGTATGATACTAAACCCCTAACGGGAAGGGTTTTGCCTGATATTCATATGATGAAATCATAATCTTTCGATCAGTTTAATTAAAGTCTGGCGCTGGCATGTCAGTTAACTGCTAGTAGTCTGTTGTTATTTATGCACTATTGTCATTTTGTTTATTTTCTTTGGTTACATCTTGTGACATCAGACTCGGACTTCTCTAGAACTGAATTTTAAAGGTGCGTATTGTTATGCGTTTACTTTTCTACCTTGGCTAGAGGTATAGGCGGGGGGGTTGAGATCTCATAAACATGTTTAACCCCGCCGCATTTTTGCACCTGTCCCAAGTCAGGAGCTTCTGGCCTTTGTTAGTCTTGTATTATTTTAATTTTAGTTTCTTGTGTACAATTTGGAAATTAGTATGGCGTTCATTATCACTGAACTAGTATATATTTGTTTAGGGGCCAGCTGAAGGACGCCTCCGGATGCAGGAATTTTTCGCTACATTGAAGACCTGTTGGTGACCTTCTGCTGTTGTTTTTTTTTCTATGGTCGGGTTGTTGTTGTCTCTTTGACACATTACCCATTTCCATTCTCAAATTTATTTGATGAAGCTGAAGTCCAACCAACTTGAAACTTAGTACACATGTTCCTTATGATATGATCTTTCTAATTAAAGAGCCAAATTATACTTCTGACCCCAATTTCACGGTTCACTGAACATAGAAAATGAAAGTGCGAGTTTCAGGTTAAAGTGTTTGGTCAAGGTAGTTTTTGATGAAGTTGAAGTCCAATCAACTTGAAATTTAGTACACATGTTCCCTATGGTATGATCTTTCTAATTTTAATGCTAAATTAAATTTGTTACCCCATTTTACGGTCCATTGAATATGGAAAATGATAGTGCGAGTGGGACATCCGTGTACTTTGGACACATTCTTGTTTATTATTGTTATTCGACCAATATATTTCATAAGGACACTAATTTGACTGTTTTACGACAGCAGCCACGTAGTTTATTTTGGAAATTGTTGTTTTGCTGTAAACAAAAAGAAAAATAAAGTATTAGTTGCATTTGTATTGTTAAATAGACATAGAAACTGAGGTCGTAAAACAAAGCATTCTATAATCCAATTTGCTAATTTCTCGGTAGCATCTGTTGAAAGTTGAAAATTTTCTTTTCAGTTAATACTGAATTCAAGAACAAGACTAGAGTAGCAGTAAAAATAAATATTTTAAACAGTACTTTACCAAAGCGCCTACAGTGCTTGACGGAGAATGGGGAGAGCGTCGTTCATTTCACAGACATCAAAAACTTTCAGATGATAGAAACAAAGGGTAAGATTGATAATTCTTGTTTAGCTGATGAAATAATTTATCTATCTTTAAAAGTTTAGTTTCGCTTCTTTTGCATAGTTGAGGTAATGCCATTCGGGGTTCTTGATATTGTTTTATTAAGCGATTTACCGTTTTACTTCCTTCAACTAATATTTCGCCATGTTGTTTGCTGTATTCGCCGTTTGATTCTATGTCTTATCTATGAAAATTTGTATATTGCAGGCAAGAAAGTTTTGCAATTAGAAACCAACAAAGAACGATACGAGTTAAAATCGTCTGATGTAGGGCAAATGTTAGAAATATTCACACAGCTAGAAAACAGCTTCGAAATTCCAAAATCAACGGATTTATAATTTATTTAGTTGAAGACAAGTTGTACTACAGATGTTTTACATTATTTTAACTTAGATAATTGTAGATTTAGTTTAACTATAGACAATTGAAAAAAAAACTAGATATCACAAATATGTTGAAACAAATGGCGGCCTCAAATTAAAAAGGAAATATAGTTATTTAAAGATTGATAGCTAATAAGTTGTTTCAGCAATTTAATATAAGTATAGTTTTATCTATTCAAATTCTATTCTTTTTTTTTAAATGCATGCATGTACATATACAACTGATTTAGATATTTTGTTTTATCAAATGAATACATTCATAATTTGAAGACCTAAGATGTGATTTTTTTTGTGAAAGTAACCATTGGCATTTGCGGGCTGTAGTTATTGGTCCCGTATACAACACAGGTTGTAGTTATTAGTTGACGACAGACAGACGGTCAGATAACGGTATACCCATAGTTCGGCATGTCTAAAACACATGGGTTTAAAAATATATAAATATTAAATCTTGAATCTTTATTTTTCTAAAATTTGCCTGATGTCTAGTTGAGAGTTAAAATGTACTATTTTGTACGAAACTGTTAATCTAGTCGGGGTAAAGTAATTGCAGGAAACTAAAAAACAAAACTCGTCATTTAACAAAGTGGTTTATTACATTGGCCCCCGTTATTGAGGGGATGAGCATGGGATGACTCTCACTATTTTTGGTGAAGCATAAATTATCCCTTTTTTTACTACCCTCGTCACCTGGTATTCGCCCCACTCTTAATTCCCTCCAATCTAACTCCCACTCATTCCCAGGGTTCGATTCAGAATCGTGTCTACCCTACTATTTTACTACCCTCGTCACATGGTTTTCGCCCGACTCTTACTTCCCACCTACATAACTCCCACTCAATTCCAGGCTTCGATCCAGAATCGTGTCCACCCAGTGGCATGTTATTTATCTCATATTTAAAACCTTTCCATCATTATTTAAAGCAAGATTTTGATATAGATATCCCAATGGAGAATAAACCATGATAAAGAGATTAGTCGATTCTCAATTAAGGGGTGTTAATTATGTGTGCGAATTGTCTGCATCGGTCATAGGAAAATTTTGAAAATGTTCACAGAACTGGAGAGAAAACCTATTGCGACTGACACTGTTAAAACCTTTCCATCATTATTTAAAGCATGCATGTTCATAACATGAATATCCCTTTAAAGAATTAATGATTTAATATAAATACACTGATAGAAAGCTTGGTTGATTCTAAAATTGAGGGGTGTAATGTGTACGAATCGTCTGCATAAAGTAATGAAAAATTTCGAAAATTTGACCTATATATGGTTGTAAATCATTTAATTGAGAATTTGCATACAAGTACTATATAAGTTGCATATTTAATTAGCAAAGTATGGTACAAAATATGAGATCCGAGCAAAAGCATATGTCTATGTAAAATTTTACAGAAATGTTTTATGAGAAGGAAATTGTTATCATTTTATATTTGATCTTTAATTGTTGTCTTAGTTTTAAAAGAAGGTAGTATCTTTATTCTTTGATATTTCTATTTTTATTTTATTCATTTCTATTTTAGAAGACAACTGATAACCTTTTTTTATAATAAGAAGAAATCTAAAAGTGTATTTCATATAACTTTTAATTTCAATTGTATTTTTGAAAGCGATATAAAAATTAAAATAATTAGAATTTTAACTCTGGGAATATTTTACAAGTTAACTTGCAGTTTATTGTATGTATATGCATGTATGTTTTTTTAAAGTGTTTCATAAGTGAACTGTTTGGCTGGGCATTGGTTGGATTTTTAAAGATATTACTTAAATGTGTGTGTATATATGTACTGTATCAATCAATGTGTGACACTCAAATAAAGTATACAAATGTGTCTTATCTTATCCTTAACTTACGGGTTCAGACCACAATTAATTAATGACCCACTGTGCGTCGTCCTACAATGAATATAATTCTGTTTGATTAAGATTTTTTTCTTGGCATTTTTCGTTCATTTCGTGGTTTTTATGGGGTTGAAGTGAAAAAAAAGGGGTGAAATAAATTTTTGGATGTTGTATTTAAACTGATTTTGATATGGTAAAAGTGATTATGCCAAGTGCAAAAAGATAATATTTACAGTTTTCGGAATATCTCTTGAATTGCCAATAGCGTAAAATGGGTAATTGGCTAAATTTGTGAGATGCTGGAGTGCAATCTTTCTGAATTTTAGATACACATCTGTATATGTTTGGACTAGTACTACATGTATACATTACATAGAAAAAAATATTTGACAAAAATATTTGGTGCATATTTTTTAATGAGACAAAAAGTTACTAAAGACTAATAGAGGAATTAGCTGACTGTTTAGCTATTGGAATAAAGGGAAGAATCTTTAAAATTTTATAATCTATCAAAAAATTTAAGGATACTAGCGTGCTAAAATAAACCTCTCTCTCAAAAGAGAATGTATTCATTTTAATCAAAGGAGCCAACATGGATTGCATCACTGTACAATACAAAACGAAAATCCTGTATCTTTGAAATACGAAAAAGCATGAAAGTGTCCTTCAAACTTTTATGTTTTTAGATTTAAAAAATCACCACTACAGTGGATCAAAGTGTTTATCTTTTACAACAAAAAAAATATATCTTTCTTTCGAAAGAGAAAATATGGCCACAAATCCAAATTTGAGCAAACATACAAAATTTCTTCCTCATTTTACTAAAATAGTAGCACATGAAGGTATATTTTTTTATAACATATTTGATTTAATCAGGTAAAAAATAGTCTATACCAAAATTTTTATCAAAATGTAAATACGGGATCAAAACTGTATCGTATGCTATTAACGTCCAGTGGCACATATAGTATGCATATTCAGAACGAGAACAAATTAACAATGAACACAATAGGTAGGTCCCATTATAGAAGCCGTCCGGTATGAAGGTCGGAAAAATTTAGACTGCCACTAGAACATGAGGGGAAATTGGATAGAGACAGAAATTTTTCCTTGCAACAGGCCACCTACGGACCCTCCAAGAGTTGTTACAATGGTTTTTAACGTGCAGAGAGAGTGGCACTCTCTCTAAAGGAGTGCGTCTCAATAAAACCAGACAGTACAAAACTAGTATCAAATGTTTTTTTTTTCTATTTTGCTTTTAAGAAATAAAACTCTGAGGAAAGTTCAAAACGGAAACTCCCTGGTCAAACTTAATGACAAAATCAAAAGCTCACAAATACTCTTGCAAATGGTTGCATTTCGTGTTTCAAATGATAATAATTCCCATTCTATCTTGGCCATTTACTTTATTTTCAGTCCTTTCCATGTCTTAATATCTATTTTAAGAAAGTTCCTTTCCCCAATCCTCCTCAATCCACCTATCAAATGACTGTCCTCTAACCGTATTTTAGGGAGGAAGAATGTTTCATGAATTTAAATTACAATAAAAAAAACTCTAATTGTTGGTTGCTTATCATACAGTGTCAAATATTCCATTTGTCTATTGATCAAAAGTTGCTGCAAACCAAAAGAGTTTAAAATAGTTAAGCGTGGACACAGAATATGTACAGATTTTATTGAACGTAAGTTTTGTTTAGCTTGAATTTTGCATATAGTTAGCTATAAAATGTAATGTGAAACATTTCAAACAAAAAAAATTAACGGCCTTATGAATGTACAAAATAATGAACAAAAAACAAATGTGTTGCACAGCAACACTATTCAAGAGTGTACAATCGGATCCCAAGATTCTTTATCTCGATAAACCATAAGTAGCCCCGTTTTCAAAAAACTGACATACATAATTGCATAACATTGTATGCGCACGAAAATTTACTTTCGCTCATATATAAAACAAAATTTTGTTTTCCATCAAACACGTGAAATATAGAATTATTTTGATGACCAATATACATGTAAAGCAATTCCATTCAAACAAAAAATTGCCAAAGTTAGTCACTTTTTACATGAAAGCTAGTGTCGGTACAAACTACATACATAAGGGTAGATCTACGTGTACAAGTAGAAATTTGGATCTCGTTTTCGACGGTGTGATAAACCACCAAGTTATTATAAAGTTTAGTGACTGACTTGCAAAAAAACGTTTTATCTTTAAATGTTGTGTTGCTACTTCACTGTTCCAGGTAAGGGTAATGGTAGTCTAGGATTGCAGTCTGTCGTATTTGTTTCTCGTGTTTTTGTTTTTTTAGAATAATATATACAGATCTTTGTTTTCTATTTTGAATCAATTCACATTTTGTTATGCCGGGGCCTTTCATAATACAAAATGGTATCTTGTTTTGTTCATGGTTGAATCTGTACGGTGACTAATATGATGTGTGCATCCTCGTCCTTTGGGTACTTGTGGTTAGATGTCTTATTAACATCCATTTACGATGCTGCTTCTGATGTATGCTTAACTAACACTGTACATTATGGCTATATTATTGATTCATCTTATATATAAAAAAAAGAAGATGTGGTATGATTGCCAATGAGACAACTATCCACAAAAGACCAAAATGACACAAACATTAACAACTATAGGTCACCGTACGGCCTTCAACAATGAGCAATGCCCATAATTATACTCTATATTTGAGCTGTAAGTTGTTCGTTTGTATCATCTTTCTGTACATGTTAATGTGCTGATATTTGTCCATAATGGGAACTGAGACTACTTTTTTAAAAATATAATTTATCTATCTAGTATACCCCTATCCTCATTTTAATACATGTTTTGCTAAAAATATATGAATACATCTTGGACTAAAAAATAACACTCCATAGTGACTGAAAAGAATAAACAAATCATCGGAAAATGGAAAAGAAACTTCCAAACAGCATCAGATAACTTGACGTTTTAAGAGAAAACTCAGATTTAACATCTTATTGCAAGTACAAAAGGTGGAGACATTAAATAGGTCCTTAAACTTTAGTAATCAAGCATATGGAAATTAGGAAATCAATTAATTCTGGACAGTAAAACTTTTTTTTTAATATTCCTTTTAATTCGATTGACAGTTTTGAATTTTCGACTCCTTACGCTACACTTCCATGTAATCTTTTTTTCCATTTAATGTAAATGGTCGTTTGAAAATTTTCATCGCAAATTTGTTTGCCACAACTCATTTAAATAAAAAAAAAAAGAGATGTGGTATGAGTGCAAACGAGACAACTGGCCTCAAGAGACCAAAATGACACAGAAATTAACAACTATAGGTCATCGTACGGCCTTCAACAATGAGCAGAATCCATACCGCATAGTCAGCTATAAAAGGTCCCGAAATGAAAATGGAAAACAATTCAAACGAGAAAACTAACTGTCTTATTTATATAAATAATGAACGAAAAACAAATATGTAACACATAAACAAACGACAACCACTGAATTACAGGCTCCTGACTTGGGACATAATACATAATTAATGATTAATTAATTAAAGACTTTTTCTACGATAAAAAAAAGTTATACTTGATTGATATACTTACTGGAAGTAATATGATATTTTTAAAGCATTATATTTTCTCCTTGGCAACATTTATTTCTCGACTACACAGTGTATCGGTGTTCCAAAGAGGCAACAATAGCGTTCTCTAATTTCAAACTTGTTCCTTTGCTTTCTTGAATACAAATTGTGATCCAATTTAGTAAAGACCCATCTGAGTCTAAATTCATTTAAGTGATTCTTTCAACAAAACATACGGTTATTTTGATAATATTTTTCGTTAAATAATCAATCGAGAATTCTTTGAAATTCAATGTATTGTTGAAACTTACCCTATGGAGTCAATATAAACAGCAACAGTTGTCCTTTCCTATACATGTATATAGTTAGATATATAAGTTTCACACGGGAAACTCTTTACAAAGATATACGACAAAAACAACGATTTTTTCCTTCCCTATTAGTTTTTCTTTTTGTGGACGTTGATATTCCTCTAGCTCCATCTTATGTTGTTTATTTATCCCAACTATGATCAACTATGTTGCTATGCCCGTACTCTTTTGTATGATTAAGATTGTAATGAACTTGATTTATCGTTCAACTTGGTTTACTGAGAAATAATGTCGTTACAAATTACCAAGAAAAAAATAACTAAATTCTTTAATAAATACAAAGATTCTGTTTGCAATTTTAGCTGTTCCTGTGGACAACTTATTACAAACCAAATATCACCTCATCATCTTATAGTGATGTTGTTTATCGAGCTCGTAAACTTAGATACACTTTTTGTATACTCAAATTCCGGTTTAACAGGATTTAAGTGGTCAAATAAACTGGGCTTGTCATGTGATCATGGTGTACTTGTTTCTTAATTTACCGAAACTTGATCTACATTGAAGCAGATACGGGAAACCAGTCGAGGGAAATGTATTCATGTCAGTTTTTTTTAATTCACCTATATGAACATAACAAAATATGTATTTTTATACCTGTATTAACTGATTCGTGACCTATGATTGTAAGTTTAAACTATTATAACCAAGTATAAAGTCTGATGTAAGCTTGTAATAGAGGAAGAATAAATGCGAAGGAAACCTCGGACAAAAAGGACAACTGAAATTCCTTTTACGTGACTTTTAGTAAGACCTCGACCAACCATTAATTGAAATAGACATCGTAAGTTTGTTAATAATAGTACTATATATACTATACAAAACAACGAGTATAATTTATATCATTTAAGTTCATAAGTTCAGTGATAAAATTTCATTCTAGTTTCTTTAAATTTCATTTAAAGTTAACAAAGGTTGAGACAGGTGTAATTTGACAGTTTTTAAAACTTCAGTTTCCTTAAATATTGTTACACGGTAAATATAGATAGATGTGAGTTATTGCAATTAGACAGTTATACGAAGATCGACAAAACGACAAATATTCAGAACATTCAGTCCGGGAAAACAGTTATCGTCCCTTGATAGTCCTTAGTCTAGACAGCGTGTTACGAACCCTTTTTTATAATTTATTTCTTCATATCTATGTCTCAAATAGAAAGTAGGGGGAAGAGGAAACTTCACTTCAAAAAAGATATAAAATTTAAAGTACCGTAGTGATTGGTCAAGCTAAAAAAAAAGTAAAAACATGGTACTTTGGAAGCTGTCAAAATGAAAAATTTAAGACCCCCTTAACATTAAATAGTCCATATTTTAAGTAAGAACTGATGAAATGAAGTTTCTATAATTTTGACGTAACTTGTCCCAGGGTAGTAGGTGGGATATTTTTTATTTTCATTTATTGTATAAAAGAAATGCACTGCGAAATAACTGTATTTAAGGGCTATAAAACAAAAATCGCAACATTCACAACATTCACATTTCATCAAATATCGTGCATAATAATCAGCAAACTATTCAGTTTTATAAGGTGAGAAGCAAATTAAATTGAAAAAAAAAACATTTACCGTAACCTATTACTTGCTAACCTTTAAGCCATGTTGGTCAATGGTGGAGAGTTATTTCATTGGCAATCATACCACACCTTCTTATTTCTATAATAATTTATATTAAGTAGACAACTATTTACTATTGAACTCCAGATTCTTAACTGGAAACTGGCATATCCGACAGGGTGAAAATTTATGAGCGCTGATTTCGTTCTTACAAAATACACATCCACTTTCTTATGGAAAACCTTTAAACAAAAACGACACGAGACAAGAAATATCTATTTGTAAATAATCGCGATTTTGCATGTTGACTCAGAAGTTTCTAAAGCTACAAAAGGTTGTAAGTTCATCAAAAAACAAAGATACAACTTCCTAGAATAATACCTTCCCGGTATTGATCTATCTATTAACTGTTATGGTTATCTTTTTTTTTTATAAAGGACACATATAAGGTTATTGACAATGACTAAAATAATCTACAGTGGAATTGCGTCATTGAATAAAGTTTTCCCTGTAAGGTTTAAGCAGTTCACAATCCCACCTATTTTTTTCTCTCTCTGGATACTGTTCCGACATAACCTTCAGTTGCTAACGATGACCAAGTTATGCTTCCAATTTAAGCTAAAGGTAGTTTCATTGAGAAAACTTTCAATATTATAGAAAAATATCTTGGATACACTAAAACAGTCAGCTTTAACTTATCATTCAAAGGTATACTGCATAAATTGTTATTTAGTCAGCTACAGAGTAAGAGATGATCGAAATAAAAACTCTTTTGATTTTTTTCTTGGGAACAAATATAGGTGTCGATACATATACGATTCCTATATGAATATATATGCAGATGTGCCGCTGGAATGGGTCCCTTTTTTGACACATCAAATATATCAATGGGTTACGATTTCACCAAGGTAATATGTCAATGGGTTAATAATTTTCATCTTTCGCTTAGATTTTTGATAAAATAATGTTTTATCGTTTAAAAATCAAGTCAAGATGTAAATAAAGTAATATTTGTTAACTGAGAAATATATAATTGGGTTATGATTTTTGCCATAAAATATGTTTATGGTTCACGATTTCACAAGACTACAAATATATGAATAAAATCAACATAGATACCTGGATAAAAAAAAATGTACGCCAGACGCGCGAAACGAAAGACTCATCAGTGACGCTCGAATCAAAAAATGTTTAAAAGGCCAAATATAGAACGAAGTTAAAGAGCATTGAGGACCCAAAATTCCGAAAAGTTTTGCCAAATACAGCTAAAGCAATCTATTCCTGAGGTAGAAGAACCTTAGTTTTTCAAAAATTATAAGTTTTGTTAAAGAGGGATTGAAATCCCAGCTGCACATCTGAAACTAAAAACCCATGTCGAGGATCCCCTCCCCCCGTGGTTAAAACAGTATTTATTCAAATAAATTGAATTAGATGTGGCAGCATGCAAAGCCTGTGTAAGCTCTTTTCATAAAACAAGGTACAACATATTACATTTGAACAAAACAAAACAACATATACACAAACAATAACAACACTTTTTGTTTTCGAAACTACTTCATTGGTATGGTCCTTTCAAAAAAGTTTAGTGCCCGATATAGGTATGTTCTTTACATTTAAAATATTCAACGTGCAACTATAACCGCAGTATACAGTATTTTAAAATGATACACAAATACCCCAATACACTTTTTTTCTATTTAATAGCTTAGGTTTATAGTTGTGTTGTATAACATAAGTTTTTTTTAAATCTAACTTTAAATGTGTATCATAATGTATGTTTGTTGATTTATGACACATACTTATTAACGTATCTTATATCTTACAAAAACTTCCGTTTAGGTAATATCAAACGACAGAGGCGTTCAAGATGGATGTGTATATATACACCTGCAGTGTCCTTCTCTATTATTCTATTGGAAATAAAATGTGTGTCGCACAGAATAACCGTAAGTAAAAATTTGCTTCAATAATTTTTTTCCATTTCGTTACATCTTTTGTCATCCAATGAATATACTTGATGTATTTTTTTTTGTTTCATCTTCTATGTTACATTCGCTTTTATTTGCGTATTTGTTGTATAAAAGTAAGAAACACTTTTGTACTTTTTTTATAATTATAAATGTCATTGAGAGTTTTTCCTTGATTTCCTTTATAAATGTAGTGGTGCCAAAGTATGTTTTCAGATCTTATGCTGACAGAAATATTGGAGATCATGCAAAATGCTTTAAAAATATTCCCCGGACAGTGTATAATTAACATGTGCATTTTTTTTTATAAATAAATTCCCTTCAAAATACATTACAAGGACCTGAGAACCAAAATACTACAGCGTAGATAGCGTGCTCAGTCATGACACTAGTCAAAGCTCTCACAAATTGCATTAAAGAACCTACTGCTGCAAAACGTTCCCCATTTTAATATAATAGATGTAAAACCCATAGGAAACTGAATTGAAATAAGCCAGTATACTCTACAATAATGTATCAAAGATGATGATTCAGTCATGGGAAGAGAAGAATTAGGTTGTTTGCCTTAAGGATTAAAACTTGGCTTAGTATAATATACCACCCACATTTATATCACCATCCTAGTAGTCATATCAATGACATTGTTGTTTACAAAACTAACAAAACTTTTTATTCTTCAAAATACTAAGGACTTTCTACCCGAGGAAAAGATAACCTAAAATGTATTTGCCAAAACCGAATTTTGGGTCCTCAATCTTCTTAAACTTCATACATGGTTTGGCCTTTGACCTTTTATCCGAGCGTCACAAATGAGTCTTTTATAGACAAAACACGTGTTTGGCGAACAAAAGTTTAAAATTGGAATCTATGCTGACGTTTTATAATAAATACATATGCTGTCACCTTAACAATGTAAGAGAAGATTATGTGTTTTACCTCCCAAACCTTGACTGAAACCTGTTCTTTTACTTCTCACTTGTACGGCAACACCGTCTACCATTTCGCCGTCCTCTACCAAGACTGTTGTCTATACACTATAATAGATTATATGTTCTTTGCAATGGAATGGAGATGACCTTTTATCTTTCACATTTGTTTTCTTTTTATTCCTTCAAACATTCTATGCCAATTTACCTTATGTATCTTCACTATTAAATTAGTATTTAATGTTCCATATGCAATATAGACATCGTCAAAAACTTTTAAAATGATACTTTTAGTTCGTGCACACTGCATTTGAAAACACGAATTGTGTTTGGTTTAACAATGCATAACAATCTCCAACTAGAAAAAATGTTAGCGTAGATTGTTATTTATCGTGAATAATTTACTTCTTGAATTGGAGAGGCTATGTAATAATAATAATAAATTCTCTTTATATTCCCAGGCAATGTTACCTTTTGTGAGACAGCAGATAATCTCGAAATAAATTGCCCTCAAAACACCACAATTGCAGTACAACTTGTTACCACTGCTAAAGTTCGGAATGGAGATGCCAACAACGACGAATGTCTTGGACATTTAAACTCATTGCTGAGTACAAAATGCTCAGGAAATACCAATTGCACTTTATCAGCTATGAAATCTCCCCTAAGCATTTGCAGAATGATACCAAAAATTATAAAAGTATCCTATACTTGTTTTTGTAAGTTCAGATGTATAATAATATGGTTATGCTCGTTTACATATTTCCTGGTTTTCTTATTTCAACTGGAAAGTGCACATGCCATATGCTATAGTTTCTTAGGTAAATGAATAAACTTAGTAGTGTCCGTATATGCATAATGACGAAGTTTATGTGTGATTGTATGTTCCGTGTATATATTATTATTTATATTATATAGCAATCCTCAAATAGTTTCGTTTCGTAGTACGTTTGACAAAGGCGAAACGTACAAAAGAGGGACGAAAGAAACCAGAGGGACAGTCAAACTCATTAATCGAAAATAAACTGAAAACGCCATGGCTTAAAATGAAAAAGACAAACAGACAAACAAGAGTACACATGACACAACATAGAAAACTAAAGAATAAGCAACACGAATCCCACAAAAAACTAGTGGTGATGTCAGGTGCTCCGGAAGGGTAAGCAGATCCTGCTTCAAATGTGGCACCCGTCGTGTTGCTTATGTGATGTCAAATCCGGTAAATAATCTAATTCGGTAGGTCACATTCATGAAAGGGAAGGGGATTGTAGTTGCGACGTAAGGAACATATCCGATATCATAAAGTGAAACGGTTATTCCATAATGGTCAACCAACTCGTGATGGCGTCCGTAAAATTTACGAAGGGATGGTTTCAACTTCACCATTAGGAACTCTTTAATAGCTTCCTTGTTAGCAGCAACCCTCTATTAAGAAAACCATGCAAGCACGGGGAATATCGTATTAATTGGGAGATGTATACCCCCTTTGCAGATGATGCTGGAATGTTGCTACTTAGATATGGAAAGTTCACAATAAAAATTGGAAAAAAAATTGACCATTGCTTTTGCTTCTTTTCTATACATGATAAAGGCATAAGAGTTTTTGAATAAGGTAGCAAACCATATGACCTTAGAAAATCCAAATGGAAGTGAACTAAGGTAAACTTGAAGTAACTTTTTTTTGTAATTGCATATAGAACCATATATTTTTGAAATCAGTGTCAAGTAAACAATCAAATCACATCAGAAGTGATAGTTTTTTAAACAGGAAGTAACAAATTATCTTCCTCATAAAATTTTTTGTCTAGAAACCATATATTTTTTTAAATCAGCGTACAATTATTTATCATTTGACGCTAGGAATGACATTTAAAACCGAATTTATTATTTTTGTATCAAAATAGATCTTTTCTGGTGGAGAGATTTTCAATTCTTCTCTAAACAATTGGTTTCTAATTTTACTTAAATTCCTTTTCATCAGACAAAGGATGCAATAATTCTGATATTTTTGACGTTTGATCTTGATCTCACCAAAATCGCAATTGTAGTTGTAGAAATTTTGAACGCCCGAAAAAAATATAAGTACAGATGAAATGCTTGTGAATTGTATATGATTTGCTGTACGTAATGGGAGTGCTTTGAGAACAAAATTTCGTTTGAATGTACATCCCCTTAACTTAAACGCTTTAGTTCAACTATCCCATGTAAATATCAAATTTGTATAAAATCTGTCTACAAAACTGAGTCAAAATAAAAGTCACTTGTAACAAATTATGTAAAAAGCTGTAAGATGGGTTTTGGTTTTTTTTTTTTTTATGTGTGTCAAACGGATGTTTTAATTCTAAAAAGGTTTTCTCTCATTCGTGTATTTATTGGTTTGTGTATTTGTTTCAGGTAGAGCTTTATGGCTTTTTCCATATGATTTTTCAAGAAATGTTAAAGTATCTGCTACCGATTTGTCAAACATCAATTGTTATTGTCGATTCAAATTCCGTGAAATGCAGATAAATGACGTACAGCCTGATGAAGGAATCTGTGAAAAATGTTCAATCAATGAAGTAAAAATATCTGTCAGTAATTTATGTAAAAACAAAAGAATATGTTCCAGTCCACATACTGACGATGCTTCAAGTTGTCTGTTTCATCCAAGATACGCTAGAATACATTATTCGTGTCAAGGTAATGTGTGTGTTATTTGGATTAATAAATTTATGGATGCATATAATTGTAAATAGTTATCCAAGGTAACAGGCTAAACTCAAATTTAGATGAATGAATGATAGCTAGCTAAAGATGAATGGGTGAAGGATTGGATAGAAAGCTGGCTTAGGATGAATGGATGAATGAATTTATGGTTAAGGAAGAATGGTTAGCAGGCTAAGGATGGATAGATTGATGAATTGGAACGGATGAGACAAATTAATGGATGGACGAATGTAGATCTATCGATTGACGGAAAGAAATGGAGCAATTGATGTATGGATTAGGATAAATTGGACGGATGGAGATTTGATGAATACGACTGAATAGAGGGATTGAGGTACATGTAGATCGATGAGTGGAGATATATTTATCAGTTAAGATAGATTGATAGATTGAGATAGATAGATGGACAGGCTGAGATCGATAGATTGATGTATTGATGAATGGATAAATGTGTGAAATTATATAGATGGATTGATGAATGGATGGATGGATATTTGATGAATACGAATGGATAGATGGATGGAGGTAGATTGATAAGTAGTTATGTATTGAGGATGAGATAGATTAATGGATGGGTGAATGGATATGAAAGGTTTGAAAGGCGGAGCGATGGATAGATTCATGGATAGATGAATGGAGATAAATTGATGGAAGTAAATAGATAGATTGGGATAGTTGGATGGATGGATAGATGGATTGATTTTGCTGGATGTAATGGTGTTTAGTTGGAAAAGCTGAATAAAAGTGGATGAATAGATATTGATAAAGACATAAATAAATGCATGGATGGATGAATGGAGATGTATTGACGGAAGTAAATAGATGGATTGATTGTTGGATGCATTGGTGTTTGGTTGGAAAAGCTAAAGAAAAGTGGACGAATAGATATGGATTCAGACATATGGATAAATGCATGGATGGAGATAGATAGAATGAGTGAGATAGATTGATGGATGATTGAACTGATAAATGGATGAACAGATTAAGATGGATTGAGATAGATTTAATGGATGGGTGGATAGAAAGATTGATCAATTGATTGATGGACTGACATATTGTATGAAGGAATGAAATGAAAGATATATTATGATTAAGATAGATGGATGAATTAATTAATGAAAAACTAGATAAATGGATGTTTTTGGAGGATGAATGGTTTAATGTATTGATTGATTAACAAATGACTGGATGGATAGATGGATTGATGGATGAATGAATATATTGATTGACGATAAATAGAGGTGGATGTAGATGGATTAATGCAAAAAGATGCATGGATAAATGAATGAACGATATAGATGTTTTGGTGAATGCGGATTAATGGATGACAATCGCATGTGCTGCTAGAAAGAATCAATGATTTAGTGGTTGAAAGATAGACAGATCATTCCCAGGTTCCTGAATCCTTGTGTTTGAGGGACAGATTCTTGTTTTTGCTTATATTAACGCCAAATATTATCTTAATTTTCTACGATATAGACAAAGAAGAGACAAAGAAGTCCCATGGCGGTCGAGTAACATAAAACTTTCTGGTCAGGCCGGGTATATTGAAATAAGGGATAATTCAGAAACGAGTATCCAATAATCTGTAGTCTTGTCGTCACAGAAATATACAAGTAAATTCACTAATCTATTTATTAAAATTCCATTCTGGACACTATTTACATAACATACAGTTTACAAAATGCATAGTTCATATATTCATTGGCACATTACTTTCACACATCACAAATGGATTTCATTACAACTCCGCATCAAAATCAGCAACAGTGTCCAATACTGTGCACACCACAGAAAAACGCCACAGGCATAGTGTTCTGAACCAC
Source organism: Mytilus edulis (assembly GCA_019925275.1). NCBI lineage: Eukaryota > Metazoa > Mollusca > Bivalvia > Mytilida > Mytilidae > Mytilus > Mytilus edulis. The sequence continues at coordinate 1,212,920 of CM034356.1, read as the reverse complement.
GCAACAGTCTGAGCGGACAAAAATATCAAAAATACATACAGTTGAATAGTAATGACACAGCTTTATATGAACTCTACATCTATAAATTCTCCCAAAATCGGCTAAAAACTGCCCAGAATAATGAAATCTTTTTAACGTTCCATAATGTATAGTTCCTTTCTCACCTTTAATTCTCTTTTAAATAACTTTTCACATTGTATTGCTCTAAACTTTCTTGCCTTCAATCCCCCTTTTAAATAACTTTTCACATCGTATTGTTCTTAAATTTCTTGCCTTCAATCCTCTCCTAAACACTAAAACAGAGAGCTCTTATATACCTATGATCTCCAAATATTCTCCAACTGACCTAAATATTCTCCAAATATTCTCCAACTGACCTTAATTATCTCCAAATATTCTCCAACTCTTTGTTTACAAAAATAAAACATATAAATCAAATAAAAGTATTTACTATGTGACCTTGGAGAACATGCAATGCTAATCTCTTATAGCAGGATAGCCATTTGACTTAATGAATTTAACAGATGATAACCAAAACATTAATATGACAAAAATAATTACAGTGGACATAAAATTACACTTGTACATTCCTTCCCCTCTAAATGATGACTGACCTCAGTCATCGAACTCTACTTCTATAATGTCTACAGTAACAAAATAAAACAAATTAATTGTTCAAATAAAATCCAGCATAAACACCATTATAAATTGTCTGCACTTGTAAATCTGTTGTTTTTTTTTTAATGTTCATTGACTTAACTAACAGTATAAGCTTCCATGGCGGAAAAGTCTATTTCTCTGAATTCAATTAGCAATCTGTTTGGATATTGGATATGGCTTCCACGTTCTGTTTCCATCACCCCATTGAAATAAGAAAAGTCTCTTTGTATTAATCCATGATAATAGTTATAATTGTTTCATCTATAATAACATGAGAAAAACTATTAATATCACCAAATGTCAAAGTATCTGATATAGAAATAAGGTCAGCACCAGTGTTGTCTTCTTTGTCTTCAGATTTAAAGGCACTGTCCTCAACAAGCTGGAAGATATCACAAAACGTTTTGTCCAAATTATCTAAATGTTCCTTTTCATCTTTTAAAATTTCATTGTCCTAGACATCACTATACAGAATTAGAGAAAATGTTGTATAAGGGTCTTCTGGTAATGGTTCCTCATCAGAAAGCTCATCAATTTCCTCAAATGTACCAATGTGTGTATCCTTGAATAGTTTAATAACTGGTTTAGAAGTTAGATTCAACACCTTAAACACAACATCTTTGTCACAAACCAAACTTTTGCCAAAACTTTTGCCGGTAAAACATTGTATCTTGAAGTTGATTGCCACTTGATTGAACAATTCCAATCATCCCATTTACATCTTCGTTTAATTTTCGAATTAAATTCATCCTGAACAAAGCACTTGATTTGACACTATTTAGAATACAACTTCCTATAAACTCTACAAATATATTGTTCCAGTTAGCAACTTCATCTTTCCTATCAATCACTATTCGAATTTATTCCATAATATCAGTTACAATGATAGCATCATGAAGCAAATCCATGACTTCATATGCATTGTGCACAGACACTTAACACTGATTTCACATTCAATAAGTCCATTAATATTAAAAGGCTGTCCGGTTGCCTAAACAATGAATTCCTGCTCAAAGCTCTGTGTGTCGCTCATCATAATAAATCGTCAGAAACTAGGATGAAGTCCTTGCAAAAAGTGTTCCATAGCTAACCTGTCATGCTCGTCAAGTGACACGCCACCATGTGCCCGTCTTGCCAGTTTTAAGATTGTATTTCCGTAATCTTCAACACTTTCACCCGAAATTTGCTTCCTCTGAAATAACTCACTATAGTACATACGTTCAAGTTCTTTTGGGCAAAATCTTTGCTTTAACTTTTGCACAGCTGTATCAAAATCATTTTGAATTTCACTATCCAAATCCTCGAAATAGTCAGCAGCTCTGCCCCTCAGGTATGCCGGCAACATTTCTCCCTTCCTGTCATCACTCCAACGATTGGCTCGGCTAATTCTATCAAATATTTTTATCCAGCTTTCAAAATCTTCCCCAACTTCTCCAAAAAATTTCGACGGTGTTACTTGGGATTTCACTTCAGGCAATTCTCTGCGTTCATGAGGTGTAGATGAAATTGGTGTTCGCACTACAGACTCAGATTGAGCAGGTGAAAGACTTCTATTTCTGGTTTTCCTTGTACGGCCCATAATTACGTATTTAAATAACCATCCAATAATAAAAAATATAATGACGAAACACTTACAGTTCAGAAATATTTTAAAACGTACATCCAAAAGTTATATCTGGTAGTCCATATGTTGAATATTATAATCCGCTATTTGTTCATGTTGGATCCCACTTCTGACACCAAAATGCCATGGCGGTCGAGTAACATAAAACTTTCTGGTCAGGCCGGGTATATTGAAATAAGGGATAATTCAGAAACGAGTATCCAATAATCTGTAGTCTTGTCGTCACAGAAATATACAAGTAAATTCACTAATCTATTTATTAAAATTCCATTCTGGACACTATTTACATAACATACAGTTTACAAAATGCATAGTTCATATATTCATTGGCACATTACTTTCACACATCACAAATGGATTTCATTACAACTCCGCATCAAAATCAGCAACAGTGTCCAATACTGTGCACACCACAGAAAAACGCCACAGGCATAGTGTTCTGAACCACGCAACAGTCTGAGCGGACAAAAATATCAAAAATACATACAGTTGAATAGTAATGACACAGCTTTCTATGAACTCTACATCTATAAATTCTCCCAAAATCGGCTAAAAACTGCCCAGAATAATGAAATCTTTTTAACGTTCCATAATGTATAGTTCCTTTCTCACCTTTAATTCTCTTTTAAATAACTTTTCACATTGTATTGCTCTTAACTTACTTGCCTTCAATCCCCCTCTTAAATAACTTTTCACATTGTATTGTTCTTAAATTTCTTGCCTTCAATCCTCTCCTAAACACTAAAACAGAGAGCTCTTATATACCTATGATCTCCAAATATTCTCCAACTGACCTAAATATTCTCCAAATATTCTCCAATTGACCTTAATTATCTCCAAATATTCTCCAACTCTTTGGTTACAAAAATAAAACATATAAATCAAATAAAAGTATTTACTATGTGACCTTGGAGAACATGCAATGCTAATCTCTTATAGCAGGATAGCCATTTGACTTAATGACTTTAACAGATGATAACCAAAACATTAATATGACAAAAATAATTACAGTGGACATAAAATTACACTTGTACAGAAGTGAAACGTTTACCTTAAGAACCAACCTACGATGAAACCAAAACCGTCTGTCGATTAATGAGTTTTAATTAATGTTACGATCAAACAATAGTTGCAAATTTGAGCAACTTGTTATATAATTTCAAATTGTATGCAGAAATTTTCTTTAACTTTAAAAACTCACATCTTAACTGTGTGAATTTTTTCAGAAGAGGAAAATGGGACATCGATATTTCCAGAAAGGACTACAGAGCCTACAATCACAACCGACGAACTAAATTCCAGTGCATCAAATTATAGTACAACTAGTAAGATATTTACAAGGGATTACTTAGAACTATGGTTAATGAATTGAAAAATATCTTAATATTATACAATATATTGATTTATTGGTTATATAATTATCAAAAGTACCAGGATTATAATTTAGTACGTCAGACGCGCGTTTCGTCTACATAAGACTCATCAGTGACGCTCATATCAAAATATTTATTAAGTCAAACAAGTTAAACTTTGAAGAGCATTGAGGATCCAAAATTTCAAAATGTTGTGTCAAATACGGCTAAGGTAATATATGCCTGGGATAAAAAAAAATCAATAACGTTTCGAATAATTGAAAGTTTTTTACGTATATAATTTCTTTTGTTCATGATCTACATTAATTTGATTTATATGTTGTTCGGTACAGTGAAAGAACGTAAAACTGGTATAACTGTTGATAATACACATGAAACCTCTACAGTTTATGTTGGGACGACGGTTTCTCTTGGTGAGTTAAATGCATATATTTGTTAATAAGGAGGCAAAAAAAGAGCGAAAACAACAATCAATAATGACTGAATTAAGTATTTCAAATATAAAAAAGGTGAGTCAACATACAAATATAATAACGAAATCCATAATTCTTTATTTTTTTAATTCTAATAGTCCAGTCATTTCCTAATGAATATACAAGTTCATAATCCAGGAATGTCTTATGAATTATGTTTTTAAGGTTAACAGTTCGATAAATCCAAATGTTATAATTCAGTTCAGCTGCAGACTGTCGAACATCTTCGCTAGCCAAGGGTTACGATCCACTCCCACTGTCTTCACCCTTGGCGGATTGAGATAAAATTTCGGAGAAACAAGGTAAGGATTTTTATTGGTTGCAGTCAAAACTCGCTGCATCCAATCAAAAAGCGCCTATAACATGATCACGTGTAAATGTAGAAAGTGTTTGTAAACAATTACCACGTGTTTATTGTGCAACAAGTCATTACATCTCTAAACATTCGACTATATTTAGTGACAACTTGAATGTTTTTAATCAACAAATAGAAGTTCATGTGTATGTATCATGCACAAATACATGGATGTTGACGTATACATGGTATATTAATATTTTTATTTCCGGCTTAACAAAGTGTGTTAAATTTAGACGCTTCCGTGTTTTTACCTCAAAATTGAAGAGTTCAAGTGCTGCCATTGGTCAAGAATAATGTATTAGGAATTTGCGTGATTTTAATCTTCCGATGGATGGCGCAATATTGTTATCACAAATGTTAACTCAATCCGCCAAGGGCGAAGAGAGCGGGAGTGGATCGAAAACCTTGGCTAGTGAAGATGACTGTCGACAGATAAATTTAATTCCTGCATTTTTATTTTTCATTTTTTCATTTATTTTTTTTAAATACCAGAGTTGATATGTTTCTAAAGATAATAAGTCTATTGATATATAAATATACACAAAAAAATATAAATATTGAAGGTAAAGGGATGCTAAAAAAGATATATTCTTATATTTGACAGCATTGTTGTCAATTTTGCAATATTATGTGTACTTTACAGAACTCCTTGTACTTAAATTGTTTGATAGATGGGTTTGTTCAATGAGTTTTGAAAGTGAAAGTACAAATGTACTTTTTCCCCAAATTTATATACTGTAAGTTGTAACTTTAGATTATACATAAGATATGCAAATTATACTTAATACATCATGAGAACAAGATTCTTATGTAAACCTACCTTCCGTGGCTAATTCATTTAAATTTGGCAAGCACGTGGTGAAAGTAATTAATCCACACAAAAAATAGCAAATGAATTTACCGTTATAGGTGGCACGGTAGTATTTCCTGGGCCATAAGGGATAATGATAGCCTTTTTAGAATTTTCACCACTTTCTAACACTGCAAAAATTCTACATTCACAGTTAGCTGAAGTACTTTCATTTTACCATTCAGAAATGAATTTGAATATGTATCATGACCGTTTACTTTTTTTGCTATTTTTAAAATCCTAAGGCCACTAGTACTTTTAGGTCTGTTATGGTGCAGTGAATGCAAAATTAAAAAAAATTCTCAAAAATTCATTTTCATCTGTATGTAAAATTATTTCATATTTTTCTACACCTGATTCATCACTCAGTTTGGGAAAGTATGTTCAGTTGATACTGTATTTTTTGTCCAATCACACTGTTTAGATACATTTACCTAAGTAGGGTACACAAAAGAGCAACCTAAATTCTGGAAAGCAAATACTACCGTGCCACCTATAGGTGGCACGGTAGTATTTGCATTCCAGAATTTAGGTTGCTCTTTTGTGTACCCTACTTAGGTAAATGTATCTAAACAGTGTGGTTGGACAAAAAATACAGTATCAACTGAACATACTTTCCCAAACTGAGGGATGAATCAGGTGTAGAAAAATATGAAATAATTTTACATACAGATGAAAATGAATTTTTGAGAATTTTTTTAAATTTTGTATTCACTGCACCATAAAAGACCTAAAATTACTAGTATCCTTAGGTTTCTAAAAATAGCAAAAAAAGTAAACGGTCATGATACATATTCAAATTCATTTCTGAATAGTAAAATGAAAGTACTTCAGTTAAATGTAAATGTAGATTTTTTTGCAGTGTTAGAAAGTGGTGAAAATTCTAAAAAGGCTATCATTATCCCTATGGGCCAGGAAATACTACCGTGCCACCTATACCGGACAACAGAGAAATACATTAAACCACAAATCAAATTAGGAACACGCTTGGATAACCCGTGATTCTGTTTTTATCCCCAACATCTATCAGATAGTAATTAGTTATCAAAAGTACCAGGATTATAATTTAGTACGCCAGACGCGCGTTTCGTCTACATAAGACTCATCAGTGACGCTCATATCAAAATAGTTATAACCCAAACAAATACAAAGTTGAAGAGCATTTAGGATCCAAAATTCCAAAAAGTTGTGCCAAATGCGGCTAAGGAAATCTACGCCTGGGATAAGAAAATTCTTAGTTTTTCAAAAAAAAATCAAAGTTTAGTAAACAGGAAATTTATAAAAAATGACCACATAATTGATATTCATGTCAACACCGAAGTGCTGACTACTGGGATGGTGATACCCTCGGGGACGAAACGTCCACCAACAGAGGCATCGACCCAGTGGTGTAAATAGTTATCAAAGGTACCAGGATTATAATTTAGTACGCCAGACGCGCGTTTCGTCTACATAAGACTCATCAGTGACGCTCATATCAAGATAGTTATAACCCAAACAACAATATATATATGTATAAAGTTCATATTCAGAGTTACAATTGTAAAATTATAGAGAATTAATGTATTTAATGATAAACAATGTATTAATGACAAATAATATATAAACTAACAAAATTATAAAAAAAACTACCTGAACGAAAATACCCTGGTCTCAAGGTACTAACAAACAGGGATCTTCTCTGAAATAGCTGTACCAGTGAAGAAATCTGTTAACAGCATGTGATATATTAGTGTTGAATAAAAAAAAAAGATATATAAATTCAATCCACAAAGTAACAAAACAGAACTGAATGTCTCTTTTATATGAAAAATTCTGTTAAAATTATGATTTTGTAGTATTTTACTGTTGGAATAGGGTGATTGCCGTGTCTTTGGTTTTTTAGGATTGAACGGCGTGTTAAATTTCAAAGCAGCATCATGTTTGATTACTTGTTCATTTGATATGCACCATCTTATTTCATCTTCTTATGTCGGACGCAATGTACTCTGAACTATGTACTAATACATCCTGTCATACATTGAACGACAAAATTATTTTATTTATTCCTGTGTGACGTCTAACCATGTGTCTGTCAGGGTAAAGATTCGGTCCCAGTACTTAAAAATTTTCAACCCTTTATCGTACATTGAAAAAGCAAAATGGGGTTGTTAAATTTGATGTATGCCTTTCTATGCTTCTTTGTTACACTTGTTTGTTTTAATAGTGAATGAGATGATTAGACAATGTTGACTTCTGTATACTTATTTTTCCCTATTGTGTCTGTTTATTTGTTCACGCATAGTTGTCAATATAATGGAATTTGATGCGATTGTCATACAAGTGAGAGGTTTTGCTAGCTATAAAACCAGGTTCAATCCACCACTTTCTCCATAAGAAAATGCCTATACCAAGTCACAAATATGACAGTTGTTATCCGTTCGTTTGATAGGTTTGAGCTTCAGATTTTGTCATTTGATTAGGGACTTTCCTTTTTGAATTTTCCTTGGATGTCAGTACTTTGTAATTTTACTGTTTTCGTCTTTCAGGAACAAAACCTGTTTTTCAACTTGACATGCAAGGGCGAGTTCTTATTTACGAGCCTGTAGAAAATACAACTTATACAGTTTGTAGCAATCATTGGTATGCTGATGATGCAAATGTTTTGTGCAAACATCTTCACAAAAGCTCTTACGGAATCGTCAGGAAATCGCCTAATAATCACCTTTATAAAACTGTTGAATTGAAATTTCAATGTACTGGGAATGAAATGAGTCTTTTCGACTGCAACAGTACATTTGTTGACATGGATTGTAACGTATCGACAGTCGCTGCAGCAATATGTTGTACAGGTTATTACTTTATTTCTTTCATTCGTACACAATTTAGCAATTTCGGAATATGTATATATGTTGTGTACATTTTATTATTGTGTACAGGTAATTACTTATACAAACATTTTGTACGAGTAATTACGTGTATGATGCCATAATACAAGTTATTACTTGCACAAATATAATTGTACCAGTAATTACTTGTACAATTTTTGTTGAGAAAAAGGTAATTACTTATACAACACATTATCTCTCAAATTGAGTTATGTTTGTTTCTTCATTTACTTTAAATGTTTTACCAAAAAACTCCCTTCTTTGGGTTTGTAAGTCAAGGATTTTTTTGTCGATTGTCAGGTATTTTTTTCTTTTACTATTTTCTCTTATTTATTTGTTTGTTTGTTGATTTTTGCATAGTGTGTATTAGTTTTATTTTTAAATGTAAGAAGATTACAGACAAACGACGGACGCAAAGTAACAACATAAGATAACATGACACCTTGAGCAAATTGAGCTAAACAGATTGTTGCCACTGAATTACGGACTACTGGTGCAAAGTGACAAAGTCATTAAAAGCAAAAATTAGATAAAACCCTTCTTCCATTTTTTTCCAAACATAAATCATAATAAAAAGTTGCATATGTGATATCATATATTAGAAACAAAAGTAAAGCTTAATAGATCAGATAACCTATTTATTTACACAAGACAAGTAAGCATGACATCTGGAATTACACAATAAGCTCAATCATTTGCTTTTACATGTGCCTGTCTTACAGCTACCCCGATAACTGCAGTGAAAATGGCCTTGGTCACCACTTTAAGATAGAAGTTGCACTGATTTCATGACGTTAACCTCATTGTTCTCTGGTATGTCCAACCATGGAAGTATTATATTGACAGGAACTCCAACGAAAAATTAGCACAATCCCATCCCACTGATTTCTTTAAGAAAATAAAAGGTTCCGACTCAGTTTGTCAAGTACGTGATAACTCCTTTGTGGGGTATCTGCGATGCCGCCTTCGTCTGTTCTTTTTATTGAAGATGGTCTCATCACGTGATTTGATATCGATTGTCTTATCTACCTACCAATGTAAATAAACACGGAAACTCCCGTGGTTATTTGTGAATCGCCACATGAATAACAACACCTGTGTCCGTTCAATAAATGAAGAACAAAGCTGAAAAGATCGAAAAAATCGGTCCACATTTAACAGAATAACATAAGAAAATTAACTGCATTCGGAAAGAGGGCAAGCTTATTTTTATTTTTGTAGAGTATGTTTTAATCATTGGAACTTGGAAATCGGGAAATATCCAATTATGAAAATATCATGATTCTGAAGTAGAGTGTTTGCGGAAAATAATGGGATGCATGTGTAGTGTGCCAGATATTGCCAGATAACTCAAATTTTAAGTTAAAGATTGAAAACTTTTATCGAGTGTAACACAAATATTTATGGTTTTGTCTATCGTAAAATATCGTAAAATGTTATTAACTTATTTACCAAATATGTTTTAAGGACTAAAAGAGGTTAAGAACTACACGCATGTGATGACCTCTACATACATGTAGCAATATATCAGGTTACGAGACATGCAGATTAATTGTTACACCTTTTATGATAATTCCAAAACCTTAAACATTCAACCTAGTCCGAGATTACTTTGAAGGTGACAGATTTATTTTTACAGATGATTTTAAATATTTCTGGATGTATTTAAAGAGATCACCATGATGAGCCCTAAGCAGTTTTTTTTTATTTATTTCTTATCATGGAACCCAGCAACTTTTTGATTAAATTTTTGTTGGAAATTCTTTCATTAAAATATTTGTCAAAGTTAGCAGTAAAACGCGATAATAATTACTGATAAAAACTTTTCCGTTTACTTTACATGAGAATTTTATGATTTGCAAGTCTAACATGTATAAAACAGTTACACATGTTTAGCCAACGGCCCTCTCATGAATAAAAATCTTACTATTTTAAAATTGATTGCAACTTAAACTGAAATCTTTTTACTCTACAGGTTTTTAGTTTTTCTTTTTTTTTATTTGGTGAAAACAGTCGCGGGGATTTCGTTCCTTTTCTTTTGATTTGTTTTTGAGCAGCAATACCCGTAAAAACTGACATATTTGTCATTCACATGGTCGGTAAATGTCATTTCCTTGACAATAAAGTACACATCCGGTTATTTCGGTATGTTCCGTAATTACGATCATTCACGAGGTTCCAAAAATTTGATCAGAAACCATGCATCCATTGACATGTTGAGTTAATTAACAGATACTTAACGATTTTGCGGCATCGCACTATAAACGTTTGAAGTCCGCTTGTTGGAGTTCCTGTCAATATAATACTTCCAAAGTCCAACATTGTAAAATTCTCTATCTGAATCTTTTCGATTTGATTTCAACTCATTAAACCAATCGTGATTCAAACTTTGGTCCTAGGTTATGTCAATTTTTGGCAATATTCAGCACAAATCCGTTGATACTCCTACAGTCCATCGGACCTCGGTCTACTCTTTGCACTAGTACTATAACATTGTCTTCAATTTCTAAATCTTTTAATCATCTTTTGGAATGTGCTGTTCTAATCGAAAGATAAAGTTCATCAACGGTACAAAAATAAATAATTTCGTCCACTTTGCGAATAAGTTGTTCTGCTACATTCAAAACATCATACTGCCGTAAGAAATATTTTTGAAGTGCTTATTATGTGGTTATTTACATTACTAATTTTCTCTCTTTATCTTACGCGTGGGAATACCGAATTGTTAGAAGATTAATTGTCCTGCCACAAGTTAATCATTTAATCATATTATTTTTTTTCTACACTGTTTTGCATCTTTGAAACTTAGTTTTGACATTTTTTTAAATTTTGCTTATATGATTGTTTTATAAAAAGTACACATATGTTGAAAGTTAATACCTTCAGGTCTTAATCATAAATTTAAAATTATTTGTATTATTTGTTTAAAAGAAAACGATTTGTTGAGAACATCAAATAGACAAAGGGAGAATAATGATTTATACAAGTTATTATCTTTATCTCAGTGAAAAATGTACGAGTATTTTTACAGGTAAGAACTTGTATGATGGCCTCATACAAGTAATTACTGGTATAAAATGTTTGTACAGGTAATAACCTGTACAAAATAATAACATGTTCACGACATATACAAGCAAAATTTTAATATTTATAAGAGATTTTCTGTGAATACTTATAGTATAACTAATCGCCGTATTTAAATATAAAAAATAAGACAACGCGTGACCGAACGACGCATGGATTAAACGAGTGCGGAGCACGAGTTTAATCCATAGCGGCGTTCGGTCACTAGTTGTCTTATTTTTGATATTCAAATACGGCGATTAGTTATACTTTTTATTACATTGTCAAAATGCTTTTTTTTATGAAATTAATGTAGAAAATGTAAGGAACTATATGGTTTTCCTACGCATGTTTTGTTTCGACGTTATCGACGTCTTGGCAACGTCTATTGTTCAGAGAGCGAAATAACCACGTTTATTTCACATGTGAAATTATCGGATTTATCTAACTGGGAAATCAATGTAATTCATTGCAACCAATATGTGATAAATAGTGATAATTGCACTCGAACAATTTTTATAGTCTTTAATGTTCTAATACTATTTATTGAAATATGAATAATGTTGCAGCTTTTGCAAGAAAACTACCAAATATTTACGAGTTAAGATATTTGTAATACACAGGAATATTTGGTGATATGTATATGATGCAATGATACATGAAGTAATGCCAGTCTGACATACCTTTTCACAATGGGTTTAGAACAGTATGAAACATACCATGTACAATACAATTTAGTATCGTAGGTCGAAGTCGGACAGACAATACAATGAACAAAAGAAAACAATACTTCACCGAAAATTGATCATTGAGATTTTTTTTATGATTTTAAGCTTAATACGTCAAATGAAAGTTCATACTACTTAATCATTGAATCCTATTTTCTATCCGTTTTCAATAACAGATTTGACATATTATCAATGTTATGTGTACCATACCATTTACATTAAATTGGAAAATTGGTACCGTTAATTGTATTCCTGTGATGATACGAGTTTTAAAAATGTAAATCATCTAACATTTTTCAATGTTACAAACCATTTGTTCTTTAGATGATGATTCCTCAGAATGTTCGAGTAATACTCAACCTATAAGTAATACAATGCCGTCCATGGGATTGAATATAGGTAATTTGATTCAGTTTGAAACTGTTGAAATGTTTTGAAGTACGACAAGGTAATGCCAACCGTATATTTCTACAAGTATCGGAAAACGTCAACACATTCTGAAATCCATGGTTTAGCAATTTGAACTACAATATAAAAATGAATGCTATCAGGATGTTCGCAATCAGTCGTTTGTAGTATAAGTATTTCATATACTCAATTACACGCCTATTTAAGAATAAGATTTCAAATCGAAGAATATTTCTTCGTACTTGACTTTTGTAAGATCCAGGTTATCTAAACAAATGTACATGCCAACTTCATCATCAGCGATTTTACAATAGTCTCCAACAATAGTCACTTTCGTAATAAAATGAATGTAATAATTCCCCCGTTTCACAACCATATCGGTGGTTTCGTAGTAGCGTCTTTGCTTCGACTGCAGGGGGGAGGGGGACTGAAAAACACATAGCTCAAGATCATTGTTATAAGGTTTGCTTTCTAGATTTTATCCATTGTTATTTTCTAAAAAGACATTAAAATTTACCAAAATCGTATTCAATGACAATAATTTCATTAGATTTTAACTTAAAACAAAAAAATGTAAAATAAGTCAAACCAAGCATACTACCTGGTGCGATTTGTCTTTTAAAGGAGATTACACGTGACTTTCTATGCATGCATCAGACGCCATTCGAATAAAGAGGACACACTTGGTTAATTTGAAGAACAGGCACCTATTCTGATATCTTTTTTTTAGTTTTAAAACAAAGAACATAGATTCATTGGAGTTAAGACTAAAAAAAACGCATCCACCGAAAAAAATCTAAATGATGAACATACAACATATTACTTTATTAAAAGTCGTTTCCCCCCTTTCATTACTTCATTTCATGTTGCTCAGTCTTTATATTTCTATCTAAAAAGATGATGTGGTATGATTGCCAATGAGACAACTCTCAACCAGAGAGCAAATGACACAGAAATTAAAATCTTTAGGTCACCATAGGCCTTCAACGATGAGCAAATTCCATACCGAATAGTCAGCTATAAAAGCCTGAAATTTTAATGTAAAACAATTCAAACGAGAAAACAAACGGCCGAATTTATGGGGAAAAAATGAACGAAAAACAAATATGTTACACATAAACAAACGACAATCACTGCATTACAGGCTCCTGACATGAGTCAGGAACATACATACAGAATGAGGCGGGTTTAAAAGTGTAAGCAGGATCCAAACCCTCCCCCTAACCTGGGACAGTGTTGTTACACTACAAAATAAGAACGAACTATGAAAATCAGTTTTAAAATTCTTAACTCATTAGATGGATAAAAATACTACAAATATAAGTGGATGTGGTGGGGTAATTATACATCCAAACAACAAGAAGACACCAAGTACAGCTACTGACAGCTAATTCAAAGCCATTTACAACTTATAAAAAAAACATGCATATAAGACTAAATTATCAATCAGTACACATCCAACATCTAATGGATTTATTGTAAAGACGTCATAAACAGTTAGAGAAAACATTTTTAAGTACACTTTTGTTCACCGAGCCAAGTGAGTTTTTATCATCACTTGGCGTCCGTCGTCCGTCGTCGTCCGTCGTTGTTAACTTTTACAAAAATCTTCTCCTGGGCCAAATTTAACCAAACTTGGCCATAATTGGGGTATTTTGTTTAAAAATTGTGTCCGGTGACCCTCCAAACCAACAAAGGTGGCCGCCATGGCTAAAATTAGAACAATGGGGTAAAATGTATATTTTGGCTTATAACTCTGAAACCAAAGCATTGAGAGCAAATCTGACAGGGGTAAAATTGTTTCAGATGAATCGGACAATGGGTTGTTGGGTTGCTGCCCCTGAATTGGTAATTTTACGGAAATTTTGTCCGTTTAGTTTATTTTCTTGAAAATTATCATAGATAGAGATAAACTGTAAACAGCAATAATGTTCAGCAAAGTAAGATCTTCAAAAAAGTCAACATGATCAAAATAGTCAGTTGGTCCTTTAAGGAGCTATTGCCCTTAATAGTAATTTTTTGCCAATTTTTCGTAAATTTTTGTAATCTGTTACAAAAATCTTCTCCTCTGAAACTACTGGACCAAATTTAACCAAACTTAGCCACAATTACTAGGGTATCAAGTTAAAAAAAATATGTGGGGTGACCTGACCAACCAAACAAGATGGTCGCCATGGCTAAAAATAGAACATAGTGGTAAAATGTATATTTCGGCTTATAACTCTGAAACCAAAGCATTTAAAGCAAATCTTACAATGGGTTAACTTGTTTATCTAGTAAATATCTCTCTGTCCTGAAATTTTCAGATGAATTGGACAACTGGTTGTTTTGTTACTGTCCCCCAATTGGTAATTTTTAAAGAAATTTAGCCGGTGTTGGTTATTATCTTAAATACTATTAATATAGATGGAAATAAACTGTAAACAGTAATAATGTTCAGCAAATTAAGATCTACAAATAAGTAAACATGATCAAAATGGTCAGTTGACCCCTTAAGGAGTTATTGCCCTTTATAGTCAATTTTAATCAATTTTAATCAGTTTGGTAAATTTTGGTAAATTTTTACCAAATGTTTTCCTCTGTAATTAAAAGGCCAATTTCATTACAGATAGAGTAACTTTTAATAAGCAAGAATGATCGGTAAAGTATGACCTACAAACACATCACCATCACCAAAACACAATTTTGTCATGAATCCATCTGTTTCCTTTGTTTAATATGCACGTAGACCAAGATGAGCGACACATGCTCTTAAGAGCCTCTATTTTACAATCATGGCGTTGTCAGTTAATTTTGACTTATGAGTGAATCGCCTGTCTTTCACACTATGAAAATAAATTCATTACTTGATTATAAAAAAAAATATAATATCCGTTTTGTGTATCTGAAGTACTCAAATATATCGAAAAAGGTTCCGATATATTTTGTTTCTAAGCATTTACTTGAAATCATTCGAACTTTCATGTATTTATTTTTGATTTTAGGCGTAGTTATAGGAATTGTTCTTGGGGTGCTACTGATTGCATGTATGGTTATTGTAATCATTATTTTCATTAGAAGGTAAAGTAAGAAACGCTCGCACTATCATTACGCTTAAGTTCTACCAACCGTAAAATCTATTCAAAACCTTAAGTTGTCAAGGATGTGGTCAAAACCTCACAGAACACTTCATGGAAAACAACTTATTACCCGTTATCACATATCTTGACAAAATGAGACGTGGTATGATTTCCAATCCGATGTAACAAAGTTTGCTGTTAAATTAACAAGAAATGAGAAAGACAACATATGAAGGAAGAAATAAAAAGTCATTAATTAAAACGAAGTAGAGAACAACACCTTTGCATAAACATGACAAAAAGACAGACATCATTAAGTGTTACAGAAGGGAACCGTATACTGAGACATATTTCTTCCGAAATTCAAAGTTTATTCTTTAACAAAATATACTTGATGAACAATATTTTCTCATTGTTTACTAAAAAAATTACCTCTGCATGTACATGTACATTCATTCAACGCTATCAATGTTCAGATCTGGGGGCATACACACTGATTACTTTTCAAATTGCTTCACGCAGAAATTATCGAAATCCTCTCAATACACCAACATTTTTCTTCTGATGATGTCAAAATTCTAAACTTCATTCGTTATATAACGGACTTCAAATGTGATAATAAACTAAGAAACAAAGGAGCGGATGGGAGACATGGGTTTGATATTTTTGGGGAAGGTGTTATCAAAAACTCTTTGAAGTTTGTTATGATATTGCTTGAACCAGAAGAAGTTTAGTTAATGATATTTAGTTGGCAGTATTACATTTAAAAATAGATTTCAAGTCCCGTTATTTGGCACTATTTTCGCCATTATGTTTTATAACTTCAACATTTGTGTATATCTTTATCTCAGCCGCTTATCTATTGCATTTTAAAATTCTATAATCCCTACCTAAAACTTTGTATTTGTGTTTGAATAACATCTTAACAATTCATATACATGATATAGGAGCATTGGTCCAAAGAACAAGAATGAAGAGCAAAGTAGTGATATGAGTATCAGTAGGAATGACTACACTGGAACCCAAGATATAGCAATGCCGATCGCATGTGAACTCAGACCTCCAAATCCTGGCTTAGAAACGGAAACAAGAGACGATCAATATCATGACATATCTGATATAAACAATGCTTCAAATAAAAACATTTCAGATCCAAGTAATTACATTAAACTTAATAATAAGAACAATAATGTCGGTGATCAGAGGTCTCATAATGATATTTCCAGTTCGCATTCCACTGTTGACAATTATGTTGTTTTAGATCCAAATGAAACAGGTTTCAACAGATCTGAAGGTCCAGACAACATGAATGAGTCTTATGAACTTGCACAACCGATTCATCATATCGATCATTCAAAGGACACCGAATGGGAAAGAAAAACATTAGATGATGTCTATGCACATTCTGAGGAAGGGGTGTATGATTCTTCCAATGGCAACCGTCACAAAGAATCCGAAAGCAATGTTTACAGTCACGCAGTTGATAATGTCTATGATAGTTCAAATCATACAAGAACAAGTGGTGAAACAGAAGACAGTTACGACCATTTCACTGGCAAGAAAACAGACGATGATTATGACATTTCAACTATTTAAATATTTGAACAAATGGATTAACTTTACTATGAATGCATTACATAGTTGGATATAATCACATGTAATCATTTCAGTATAATAATGTAAACAAAATAATTGCGACAATCAATTTTCGTAACTGCCTCTATCAAAAAAATGACGCGAAAATGAATCTTCGTGATTATATAAACTAGGATCTTCTGTTATACAGATACAAAGAAAAATAGAAATTCTCTAATTACCTGAAAAAAATAGCTTCTCCACGTATTCATCTCTGAAAGCTATTCTCCTTATGTGTCTGTTCGTCATACAGCTAAGATTTAAGCATCATTAATATCATTATATAACAGTGTAATTTATCAAATTTTAAGTCCTGTACAAAACATGTCCGATATTAGATCTATTGGTTCTTCAAATGCTAACTATGTCCACTTATTTGTTGACGTAGTGGGATTCGAATGGCAGCTGATGCCAGCTTCGGTAGTGACGCTTAATGTGTCATCACACCTAGTCTTGATTTTTTGTGCCATTTCCTAAATTGTTGTTTGTTAACTTGAATTGTCTACTTTTTTATCGATTTACGATACACCGGCAAACTACTGTTTCCTTAATCTGTTAATTGAACATAATTTTTTCCAGGTTATACTGTAACTGGTGATACTGAAATAAAACTGAAGATAATGAATATCATACAAATTCTATTTGTCTCGTTTAACGAACTTCAACGATAATAAGAAATATACGTTTGCTGTCATACTCTCAAAACAAACAAAAAGATCCCGAATACACGTATTTCCAAATCTTTTAGACAAAAATGGCAATATCAATGTTATTTCAATACTGGCATTATAAAACATTTACTCATGCAAAAGACGTCCCATGTGCTCTTCAGAACGAAGCGTTCATCAATAGTTTTATCGCCCAAGTGGTGGGTGAAAATAATCACCACTAAAAGATTTATAAAGTCGTTTTCATTTTCTCTCGAAAAGACTTTTATATCTGTTGTCTTTTTGAAAGCCAAATGCAAATTTCCACCACAAAAGTGCTTGCATAAAAAAAGTTGTACACCCAAATGACAACTCAAACTTAAACTAAAATGTCATATGGCAAATTTTAGTGTTTCGAATAGGTTTGTGATTCATTTGAAATATACACAAGCAGTTGGCATCGACCTAGTGATTTCAAATACATCTCTTGAATGTCCCTTTGTTATCGTTATCTTCTGTTTGACTCGAAATGCCCTTTTCAACTTATGTTTATAGTTCGTTCTTATATTGTTCTGTCACACCACTGTCCCAGGTTAGGGGAGGGTTGGGATCCCGCTAACATGTTTAACCCCGCCACATTTTTCATGTATGTGCCTGTCCCAAGTCAGGAGCCTGTAATTCAGTGGTTGTACGATCACGTAAAATTATTGAATTAAATTGGATTAAAAATTACAGACTGTTTATTATCTCGGTCTCAATAATAATATCATGGGAATTGGTAATATAACAAGAACAAATTCGGTTAACAATTTGAATATAGTTTCATATTTTTCATAATTTATATTTCAAAAAACAACGCAAGACTTTATCTGTTCTCCTGGTATAAACCACCCATCAATGTAGAAATAAAACCAATACTTGCACCAAATAAACAAGTATAATCAATACTTGTACCAAATATCCAAGTATAACCAATACTTGTACCAAATATCCAAGTATATATATGTACACACTCTGAATATAAACGCCATAAAAGGCTATAATAAATACCAAAGACTTTGTAAAGTGGATAGTCGCACGACAACGCCGATGCTGAACCCAAAGAACGGAAGCTAGTTAGAACTATGTATGCAAAATTATATAGTCCAAATATAAATAAAACAAAAAAGATATTCATTTCCCAAATTCTGAGAAACAATCCTACGTTCTGATAAATCGTCTTTCACATAGCCATCCTTTGAAGTGTCCAACTTCCAACGTCAATGACGTTTAAAAAGTCTATCTGAAAAACCAAACCTTGCAGCGTTAATAGCACCACAAGATCGTAAACTATATAATAGGTATGCTTTTATATCGGTAACAAATGGAGAAAATTGCATCAAAAAAAGTTCCCACATCCTTGTATAGTTTAAAGGCTAATTTGTTGAACGAAAAACAAAAAAAAATTTCACTTGTGACAAATTCCTGAATGAATACAAATTTTAATAAGATTAAATGCTACTCCATGCATATATAATTCCAAATTAGGACTGGACGCAAATTTGTGCGTTATTCACAATAATAAACCAGTTTCCATCTCTGTAAATATTTGTTTTTCCGATACAAATTGAAATGTGCATGGACTTGCAATTGATTTCATAAAAACGCAGATTCAACAATTCTGATACACTTAAAACATAGATATCCCAATATCCACGCACCAATGGTACATTGTGTAAAACGATTACATACACAAAATAACTTATTATACGCATCCTGTAATAACTCATCGGCTCTTCCTTCCAGATTTGTGGGCCTAATTTCTTTATACAACATCCTCAAAAACATATTTCACTAATTGAGAATCTGTTGTAGAATCTACACCAGTAATCGAGTGCGCCCCTCTATACTATAGTATGCAGATACATACAGGACTAGACAAAGCAATATCGTTTCTGAACACCTGGAAAAAACATATTAAATAACATAAATTTAAACTTATATGTGGTTCCTTCCAAGTTTTCACATAGTTCATCAATACAATACATTATACACCAATAAAATGAAAAATTACAATAAAGCATATGTAATAAAAATGCCCCCAATACATGAAAACTATCACCAAGTTAATACTAGTTAATTTAATGTCACCCTAAACTCCATTCTAATAGCAAACACTCTAAATGGTAAATCCATATACTAAAAGCCGATTTATTCCCTCTACCAAATAAAAAAATAGCTTTGTTAGTAGGTAGGTAATGTAAACCCAACACTGATCAATAAATATATCTCCTTTGGGACATAAAAACGGCCAGTAAAACGCAGATCTCCACATAGGTAAAATAATAGTTCTATATGCCTTGTACATGTATACACAAGGACTTTCAATAATAGGCAAACTGGGGGATCATACCACCCATTTATACCCTCTGATCAATAATTCTATCTCCTTTGATATATAAAAACGGCTAATAATACGCCGATCTCCACGAAGGTGAAATAATAGTATTATATGCCTTGTACATGTATACATTAGGACTTTCAATAATAGGCAAACTGGGGGAACATACCACCCATTTAAACCTTCTAATAAATTATTACATCTTCTTTGATATATAAAAAACGGCAAATAATACGCCGATCTCCTCAAAGATTAAATAAGAGTAAAATATGCCTTACACTGCTGCATGTATACATAAGGACTTTCAATAATAGGCAAACTGGGGGAACATACCACCCATTTTAACCTTGCCAATAGATAGTGAACGCATCAATAAACATTGAATGTACATTCCAATACCTGGAGTAAAATACAGATAATCGATGGTTATGATCACTAACAAACCAATTAATTTCATGAGGACCCAAACAGGGAATCCAAATATTCAAAAATATATAAGTTGCATAACGGCAGTCATCAGTATTTATGATACGACTTATATAGTCTGCAATTATATTCTTTGCCGTAGGTATCCATTCAACCTCTAAGAACAAGACTTAAGTGTGCTTCTAACAAGTCACAAGAATGACATACGCAATATCTGCAAATAAGGCTTCATACTGCCCTTATATAAACAATAACAAAAAGTTTTGGTTATCCGTAAACCATTAATGCGTGTATCCCTCATAAAATCTGCTCAAGAAGCCATATATATTTAACAACCGTAAGTTTTTTCTAAATAGAACTATGGTGTACATCGTATTCATGACACATACCATGAGCAATAATCTTAGGATTTTCTACTGAACATCCATCATATCCAGTTCCACTGGTATCACTATAAACATAGTGTAGCACGAAAAAATTAGATTCAAAATGTTAAAATTAACACATTTAAGATTTCCCAGCCACAGTATAAGCTGTTCTTAACTTTGAACTGAAAGTCAAATATTAGATTCATATAGGCTGATATAACATCAAAACTAATGATTATATCATAGTATAGCCACATTCCTATGCTATATATACGAAATGGATATAATCTTACTAACGGAAGCTACAGTTCTCCCATAAAATTAACCTCAATATTCTGAAGATAGTTTAACTTGTTTTATGGTATCAAACAGCCATGAGTCTCTCAACCGGTTATGCTTATGATACCTTTGTCTGTATCAATGAAATAACCAAATACATCAATGTATAACTGGGAGACCATATGAATACAACAACTTAGATCAATAAGGTCTTGTCTAACTGATTAGTTGGGTGGCAAAATCTGTACAGACGCAAATATCAGAATCGGTGCCAAATCCATAAATCTATATACATAAAAATTTCTTTTCATCCATCTCAATTTAATTAGTGGTCAAGTAACTTAAGTAAATATATATTAAGCAGAACTTCATCACAAAAAGGGGAACGAGAATAAAAATATATATGAACTTCCATCCAAGGATTTGTAGTCTTAACTATTATACCTCGTCATATGTTCAGTAAAAACCAAAATGACCAGAATGCAGATCGTATATGCCTATATGGTGATAAGCTGAATGTTAAACTTATAACAATAAAAATATATTTAATTAGATTGCATATCTACCCAGATATCTTCAAATTTCACAAAGGTGTTTTCCATAGATGTAAATGACATGACCTATATCTAAAATTCAAACTTTGATTACCATTGTTTAAAACAGAGGTAACAAGTGATGACAAGTGAATTAGCAAACCAATGGTTTACATCAGTACATTCAATAATAAGTCCTCTAAACAAAAGATCTTCAATAGCTTATAAAACAAAATCGCTATGTAATAGCAAAATAATTGTTTTGTAAACAAACAGACAACCGTGTAGTACAAAAAAGGTATTTTATAAGCGTGTAAAATGGTATCGGTATTTAAATTGTCGGTAATGAAATCATGACAACCAATGTTATACCAAAAATCGATGTCTCTATAATCTATCTCTGACGATAATTTTAGACTGACCTTGTTCATATTCTAAGTAGTCGTGTGTGAGAAAAGTGTGCACTCGATTGACTACCAATATAAATATTTAAATACTCATCTTATATAAATAATTCCTTATTTGGACCATCGACTGCTTTCGAGTTGAATAGGCATCTATTCCTCAAATATTGGTTATCTACAACCATAGCAGGCTCCTTTCTGAAACTTAGACTGACTTCCGCTCATGCTGGACATGTTGCAATATAACGGGAAAACGGCATATACAACCGGGATGAGGTTCTCGAAAGGGCTGCTGTTGAAACTTTAATTGTTGTTTACTAGTGTTGAAAATGTCCTGTTGTGAAACACCGTACAGGAAATTCCTCAAGTAATGGAGAATCTGGGTTCATTGTAAAATTCAAGATAGGCAGCGTACCAAGAAAATTCGACTGCTCAGATTGACGATGTCGTGCTGAATGATAACATAGGCAATAAAATACCGCGAAAATAATTTTGAAGCGGGAAACATTTAACGCCCTCTATGCTACATATGATGAAACACCCAGGAGAAATTAATTTCACTCTAATGCACTGCCCGTTTAAACGAATGAAATTATAATTAACCAAGCTCTGTTCTTTACCTGTTTATAAATTGCATCAAATTTTTGAAGTTTACTTAGTACAACTCAATCATGTCAATTCCATATTTCAGTTCTAAGTATGAAATCGACCAAATTTGATTGCATATTCGTTTACTGTGTTTGATATTTTGTTTTTGCCTTTTGATTAAGGACTTTCCGTTTTGAAATTTCCTCGGAGTTCAGTATTTTTTGGTGAATTTACTTTTTGTTATTCTAAACTGTTTCAAAAATTGATCGTCCTGACGTTCATAAATAACATTTTATAAAAATCAAATATGTCAATAAAGGTTATGATTTTGTAAATATTGACGGTATTTTTAATGACCATTTTGTTAAAGACAAATTCCTGGCTATTTAGATAAAACTGAACTCCCTCTTATGTGTTGTGTTTACAAAATGTATGTTCAATTATAGCGAAGTGGGTAAAGATGTAAATATCAGTGACAATACACCTACGTCATGGAATTGCAGTAATTCCGAATATATTTATGAATGAAAGGAGACCTTAATACCGTTCGTGACCTGAAGTTAAAATCATTCCTCAGCAAGCATGTAAGGACCTACATATCGTCAATTATTAATTGGAACGAGTGTCGTAACATCATTCAATACTCACTCCGTACTTACTGCTCTAAATAGATAAAACTAGAAAAAGCTGACATGAAATTTGTAGATCATTTGTTTAATTGAGTAAATACACACATCATAGAAACCAGGACTAAATTTTGTATATACGCCAGACGCGCGTTTCGTCTACAAAAGACTCATCAGCGATGCTCGAATCCAAAAAAGTTAAAAAGGCCAAATAAAGTACGAAGTTGAAGAGCATTGAGGACCAAAATTCCTAAACGTTTTGCCAGATACAGAACACATAGTTGATATACGTATTCAACATTTTACAGAACAGTTTGCTTCTAACAACAACCATAATAATTCTATTTCTAGAACCAACCATAAGCTTAAAGAACTCTCCAAGTAATTTGATTTGGTTCCAGCTGATAATTCTGCTGAACGTATCATTACTCTTTGACGTAAAGTTTACCTTGAGGTTCTGCAAAAGGAAATCACGAAATCACTAACATTCCAACTGACTCCATTTAAAAAAAAATGACATATGTAGCAAAAATAAACTACATTTGTAATTGCTACTTCTTTACAGGTAGAACCAAGTATAATGAAAGTTCCAACCATGTACTTCCGAAGCTACACAAAACACCTTACACATTTAGATTTATTTCTTCTTCAAGCAATTTTTCCACTACTAAACTGTCTTTTTAAATTACTAATACTTGGCACAATCATAAACCTGGAAAAATTGTTCCAATGTGCCTTTGAAAATAAAATATTTACTTTTTGAGTAAAAATTTCGTTTAAAGTACTTGATAAATTGCATGTTTTTTGTTTTTGTTTAATTGGTGATTTCGATTCAGTTCAAAGTTTTTATTTGTATACCCTATCTGCCACTTTGCATTATCATCTTATCGAAAAATAATCACACAGCCAATTAAATGAGCAATGTTAAAATCAGAATTCAAATATATATGTTCATTCTCTTTTATGTCATTTTTTAGTAACAACAAACAATAGAACTATGCCAATTGAACATGCTTTGATAACATAGCTGCCCTTAAACTTTAACAAGATAATAATTTTGTCTGCCGTGGATATTCCGTATATCGTCAAGTTATCGGAATTTCAATGGCCACTATATGTGCACCACTTATTGCGGACATGTTTCTATATTCTTATAGTTACAATTGATGACTAAAATCAGAAAAGACCCATCGAAACAACATATGATATAAAAAAAAATAACACCTTTTTTATATTTGGATGATATATTGGCTCTCATTTATTCGGCTGAACTGACTTAATAAAAGCTATATAAAGACAACAGTAGTATACCGCTGTTCGAAAGTTATAAATCGATCGAGAGAAAACATATTCAGGTTACAAACAAAAACCGAGGGAAACACACCATCTATAAGAGGAAAACAACGAAACAACAGAAACACTGAATTGCAACAAAAAACAAACGACAATGCAACACACACAGAAACGAACTATAAGATAACAAATGTCATTTTTCAAACTTGGTACAGAAATTACAGGAAATTTCAAGGTAAATTAAAGGGTGAGTTAAACCTGTTTTTGCGGCTAGCCAAACCTCACGCTTTTATTCAAAGCAATGTAAAATATAACACATAATGGACAACATTACATGACAGGAATACAGTACAAATGAATGCAAGAACATTCAGGTCAGACTGAGAGAAAAAAAAAGCACAATACAAAAGCACATTTCGACATGCTAATCGAAGAATAAAAATGAACACATGAACAACCTAAGGACAGCACAAGAGAAACACGAACTCTCTGTCACATGACTGGATCAACGCCACAAAAGCGGTCTCACATGTAAATTTCTAAAAAAAAATCTTTCAAGATTAGGTTTGTAATTATGTTATTTGATGTATTCTATAACAATTACAAGAATAATAATAAAGAATTGTGTTAGTAGTTAGAAAAGTAATTGTATGATCTAGCTATGTCGGTATTTCTTCTAAATCAAACTGTAAAACAAATAAATCGTGTACGCATAGTTGCTTTAAATTCAGTAAAATCTTATAAATGAACTGAGTGATAAATTATCGTTACTTTTACATACGAATAAAAAATTGAAAAAAAATAACATTTTAAACGATAAGACATTTAACAATATCCGATCAGAATTACAAATACAACATCATAACTAAATAATACCGTGACAAGTCTACAACAATATGCGAATTCACATTCAGAAACACAGTCATGTTCGGTTCTTAAAAGACCAGACGACGTAAATGGTAAACCACAATCCAAGACGTGGTAGAAATGCCCTTAGTTAGTTTAGACACAGACACATTGTATAGATCAACCAATTCGAGATGGTGTCCATATTTACGGAGTGTCATTTTTAATCATTCCTCCTCATAACTTTATTGGAGCAGTTTCTCCGAAAGGAGCACACTCTTGTATATGAAGTCTGTATAGTGTGATCATGCACGAGCATAACGTATCAACTGAGATATGTAAACACCATACGAAGGGGCAGTGTGTACATTACTGCTGAGTAATGGGAAATTGATAGGGAAATTGAAATCGTGCCGTTTATCATAGATTTTAGTCTGAGGTCGTCAATATTGAGGAAAAGATCAAGTATGAAGCAATCCTTCTAGTATCAGTAGTATCCTTAATTTCAAGTTCACTGGGATATATGAGATGCAAGTATTGGCTAAAATATTTTTTATTCAGTGATAGGACATCATCAATATATCTGAAAGAATTAAAGAATTTCGTAAGGTGCGTTTTCTTTTGAGTTTTATAAGGTTCTGAATGAATTCTGCTTGATACGAGTACAACAACAAATTAGCCAGTAGGGATGCACAATTAGTACCCATTGGGTTACCGACTGTCTGTTGAAATATCAATCATCCAAACTGAACAAATATATTGTCAATCAAAAAGTTCAGCATTTAGATAATATCATCTGCAGTATATTTTCTGGTAGATTCATTGTGGTTCTTCACAAAACAAGAATTCATTTAAACCAAAACAAGAAATGTGTATCTGATATTCCCAATTTTATAGAAAAGCTCTGTTGAATGAGATAATGAAATCCATATTTTCAAAAAGGAATAGTTGCGTAAAGCGTAGAAAATCAAAAGTCGTAATTTTGCTGCAAATCGCAGAGATTGTGATCAAAGATTAAGCAGTAGATTTTTATAATTTTTGAGAATCCACTTTTGATAATTAACAATAAGTATTTTTGGTATTAAGCTTCCCGTTAACGATATAGATATTAAGATCCACGATACTGCAATGTTCGCTTTAGTATTAGCTTTATTTATAGTCAGTTCAGCAGTGAAAATCTCTTTACTGTAAATACTGATGTCGACAATATTGAGAGCCAATATGTCATCTAAAAAATAATAAAGTGTTAAAAAATTTTGTATCGAATGTTGTTTCGATTGGTCTTTGCTGATTTTAGTCATAAATTGTAACTCATAACAATACAGGAACAGGTCCACAATAAGTGGTGCGCAGTTAGTTTTCCATCGAACTTTATGGACGATATACGGAATCTCCAAAGTGAACAAAAATGTTAAACAGTAAAAATCCAAGGGAAGTTATAGTATCAAAGCAGGTCCAATTGACATAGTTCTTTCGTTTGCTCAAGTGTTATTAAAACTGACCTTTATATAAATATATTCACAATTTGATTTTTTGAATGCCCATTTAATTATGTGTGTGGATTTTTTTTTCTTAATAAGAATATGAGACAAAGTGGTATAAAGGTTAGAAAAACTTTCAACAGATTTAAAATCACCACTAAACGATTGCAATTCATCCAGGAGTTAACGAATTTTTGACACTCCAAAAGTCATTGATTCCACTATTTTCACAGGTCTTATTTGAACAATGCATTATCAGGTATTTTATTGTACCAAGTGTACTAATATGAAGAATAGATAATTTAGTAGTGGAACAATGACTTGAAAATATGTGAATAGGTCCGAAGGGGGAAAACTATCAGAAATATATGATTAGGTCAATACACATAACTTCGTCGTCTGTCATCTTTCTCGGTGTTCCCGGCGTCATTTTATCAACCAATTTTTCTCTTTGAATACTATTGTTTTCCACTCTTACATTACAGACCATGACACACCACAGGAAACCCAAACAATATGGAAAAAAGGATACATTTTTAAAATCTTAATTATAGGAAAAGGTATACATTTAAAAAAAATCTAGATTATATGAAAAGGGTGGGGTAACAGAACCCCAGCGACATCCCTATCAATTAAGTATTGAAATAGCCACCCCCCCCCCCCGATTTTTATCAAGGGGGATTTGCACAGTCTCTCTCTGGGGAAATCACCATAAGCGTGTTTTAATCACCACCGCTAGTTTTTGGTGGGGTTCGTGTTGTTTATTCCTTAGTTTTCTATGTTGTGTCATGTGTACTATTGTTTTTTCTGTTTTTCTGTCTTTTTTTCTTTAGCCATGGCGTTGTCAGTTTGTTTTAGATTTATGAGTTTGACATTCCCTTTGGTATCTTTCGTCCCTCTTTTAAGGGACGTTGAGACGGAATATATTCATAGTCGTTACCAGATTAAACTTTCATTTCTAAAACAATTTTTTCACAAACCAATCAAAATAGTCGTTACATTTGGGATTCATCAGACAAAAATAAATAAATATCAAAATATTGCGAACAAAAACAACAAAAGTGGTAAAAACACAGCGACCAGTTCGAATTACTGGTCAAATATATAATGAACTTAGCAATAAGATCCGCCGACCATCCATCTGACCTTTTGTTCGTTAATTTTAACCAAGATTGCACGTAAGTATGACTATGATGACAGGACAAAAGCCTGAAATGTCAGCTGATGACACCAGTGTCAAAAATAGCCCATCTCTTTGTGGCGCAAATTTAAATCTGGAGTGAACTGCATGTCTGATATTACTTAAATTGTTAAAATGAAAAGACACAAAGTAATTTCCTGAGAAAGAACAGATTTGACAATAAAACTACAAAATGACCAATATTGCAAAAAAGGTCAATAATTGCAATATGTCATAGTATATATTACATAATTTACAGTTACTTTAAATTAGAAATAGGTGACAATTTTGTTTTTATAAGACTAACCACCAATTGCATGTTAAGTCTATTTCAGTATCTGTTGAAAGTTGAGTTATGTATACTGTATATGTAAGGTTCATCATATTACAATGAACACCATAGCTTTGTTTAATTTATACATTTAAAACCAAATAGTCACAATTCATATTTTCGAATTATTTTCTTTGAATAAGAAAATGCTTATTTTTACCCTCTGACCATGTTTACAAAAACAGTTTTGGATTTTTTTTTAACTATTGGATATAAACCAACTTTGTAAACAAAATCTATCAAAAAAATATCAAAGTTGATCAAATAGTTTAAAAAAAAAATAGTTTAAGTATACAACTATACTTGTAAGAGAGTCTTCAGGGAAAGCATTTCTATATAAAATTGTGTATCTTTATGTCCAGAACAGAAAGCGACATGTAAAGGTTTGTACATGTACTTGTATTTAGATTTAAAGGCCAGTTTAATATGACTATCCTTATTTTTTCAGGTCTTTGGCAGTTGGAAGTAAATCCTGGTACAGACTTTACTCATTAAATACTGTTGATAAATTAGAACCAATTTATGAAAGTGGTATGTAGAGTGTAATTAAGGGAGTTTGCTTCTCAGTTTCAAAATAATTAACTTTTCAAAACACTAGTTTATATTGATAGGGGATTAATAAAGGAATGATAAGAGCAAAATAAATAAATAGGTCAATGTGCTTGTTTTTCGAGATATTAGCCATTGAAATTGTGGCAGGAAAATATTCTCTCTTGACTTCGTAGCTTTATTATTGACAAGTTCAAGTTCTCAAAATTATTAAAAACTAAAAAAAAAAAATATAAGACTTTTGCAGATGGCTAAACATTATATATGTTAAAGATATATAAAAAAAAAAACTGGGATGAATGGGCAAATTTTTTAAGGCATTCCAATGGATAAAACTTAAAAGCAGAGGATTGCGAAAATCTGACAAGTCTCCCAAAACATGACAAACATATTTCCTTAAGTTTTGATTTATCGTTCAGGGCTCACGCTACCAGGCGAAGTGGGCGAAGAAGTCGCTTTCCCGACCGTCACTTTGCTTTCCCCGACCCCCAAAAGCGAAAAGAAGTCGCCCTGTTCTTGACGATACTCGCTTTCAGTCGCTTCCGTCATTGGACATTTTTCAATTTTTACCAAGTTGATTAAACATCAATTTTTTATCGATAATTAAAGAAATTAAGACAAAAACGATTCATTATCTTAAGAAAAGAGGTTGAAGCATTGTCTTTGAAGTGTGTAGCAGGTTATTTGATAAAAATACAACTTGTTATCACTTCGTACATTTCCGCTAGTTTCGGTGCTTGTTACTTGAAAACGTATATTAACCTAAATTTCGGTGGTAAAATAAGTTTGTTACTTCATTTAAACGTGATACGAGTTGCCTCCAGTAAGTGTTTAATCCATTTATTGCATTAAAAACGTCATGTTCCTTTCCAAATAACTTGTCAAACATCGTTTATTTTTGTAAATTTTCTTGCATTCGTCCGCCATTGACCGATTTCTAAACTACGGATCTCAACCGGACCAGCTATGACTGAAATCCGTACTTTTACAATAATAACTACGGACGCACTGATGGAACAGCTGACAGAAGAATATTGATCCCAAAGGGAAAAATTACGTATACCACACGAATTAAGAGACTTTTGGTTACATCTTATTGATTGGTGTATATAATTCCCTATATTTTTTATGGATTGTTTCAAACTATTGATTAAAGTTGTTTAACTCTGAGACTATCATGACTATTATACTATATTTCAATATATTATGGCCCAGCTTAATAACTTTTATATTTTTTTATGAGAAACACTAAATTTCATACACAAGATAGTTTTGAATTGAATTGTAATTGATATATTATAATTTCTTTACTTTTTTTAAAATATTTTTTTTTTTTAGTGCTAGATATTAAATATTTTATATGTAGTTTCTCACAAGAATCTTAGTAAAACTTAAACAACTTTTAATTTGAAATGTTACTTTAATTATATACTCAGATATAAATTGAACAGTATGAAATGAACATTATTTACATATGACCCTTTATACTACATGTATACATGCTATATTAAAATCCAAATATTGTAGCGCATTGCGCAAATGAGCACTTCTCTTTCAAATCCCACCACTTCTCCCTATCAGTTTCAAAAAGAGAAGTCACTTCTCCCTATAATTCTGAAGTAGTGTGAGCCCTGATTGTTCAGTCAAATGAATCAGTGCAGTTTGTTGGACCAAATTGTGAATAATTAGACAAACATTTCATTTTTGTCTGATCAAATGTTTAACAATCATTTGATGAATTTCATAAATAAAATTTGAGAATGGAAATGGGGAATTTGTCAAAGAGACAACAACCCAACCATAGAGCAGACAACAGCAGAAGGTCACCAACAGGTCTTCAATGCAGCAAGAAATTCCTGCACCAGGAGGCGTCCTTCAGCTGGCTCTTAAACAAATATGTACATGTATACTAGTTTCAGTGATAATGAAGTCTGTTCTTTAAACTTGATTAAGATTCTATTTCTGTTTCAGTAGACCATGTTAACCCTCTTGCTGCCGGAGGGACACATATGTCCAGACCGGCAGTGCCGGAGGGACACATATGTCCATGGTTAAATTTATGCAAGCTTCTCATTAATGCTGTATCTCTTTCAATAAAATATCAAAGATAAAACAGTGTTATGTTTTTGTCCAATGGGTCCCAAATGTAACAGTCATTATGTCGTTACGTCATATATCAAATGAGGTCGTTGTTTAGCATGTTACGTCACAGACGTTGAGCTGTCGTATTTTCCGGCATATGAAATGCAACCTTGAAAAATGGTCGGCAGCAAGAGGGTTGAAATATTCTCTTATAATCATGATTATCAGTGTTCAAGCTAGGCCGTTTTCACAGTGTGGTCTGCCCATCCAAGTGCCGCCCTGTGCCCTTTTTGCAGTTTCCAGGGCGCCCTGCCTTTTTAAAGATCAACTGTATTTTATTTTGTTTGTTTTGTTATGATCTGCCATTACAAAATTTTACCTTGCCACAAGTTTATGACTTTGTTTGTGACCCCAAGCTAATCAATGGTTACAAAAGGTATCATAATCTGTTGTTACAGGTAGTCCAATTATCAGATGGCATGGGTCATTAATGATCATCAAAATTAACTCATTCAAATAGAATCAGTCATTCAGCATGAAGAAATGTTTATACAACAATTGTCATGTTTACCGTAATTTCATGGTTAAAAGGTAATTGATCATGTTGATAGAAAGTTAAAAATCATAATCAACTTGTTAAATACGACATTTTAACTTGTCTTCCTTAAAAAAATAGCATATTTGTCTTTGCCTGTTCTTACTTTGGATAAGAAAATAACAAAACCCGCTGCCATTATTGATCGTATTTAATTCTCCTATGTACTATGTATAAGCCTTCAAGGAGCTAATTCAATTATTTTTTTTACTATTTCAGAAAGTGAAGATGTGTGTATAGTGGAACGTTTATTTTCCAGTAGTTTAGTCGCCATTGTCAGTATCTCATCGCCTCGTAAACTTAAAGTGTGTCATTTCAAAAAAGGGACAGAAATCTGCAATTACAGTTACTCAAATTCTATATTAGCCGTTAAATTAAATAGACAGGTAATAATAAGTTAACAAGCTAGAATAAGTAAACAGGTAACAATTATATTTTCATGATTTTGGAATCCTCATAATCCAATTCTGATTTCATGCTCTAGATGTTGGGAAGTTTATATTAGCAGTCTGCAGCTACCTTAATATGAAAAAGGATTTATAAACTGTTAAACATCAAACATGTAACAAATACTGATTTTACATCCAACATTAAATGTAGTTATTTTGACAATTTTATTTGACATACAGGGATTTGAAATTGAACTAATGACACTATGAGAAAAATACTGGACTTCATTATATATTAAACAATGTAGGCACATAATTCATTTCATTTAATGCTTTGTAAGGGGAATAAATGGCGTTACAAAAGTGACAAAATTATTCAATAGATATATTTAATAAAAATTATGTTTATATATCAAATACAATGTAAGATGTGGGAATATGGTAATGAGACAGCCACAAAGAACACAATAAAGCCAAAGATTAACAAATCTTATTCAAATACTTTCCAACACTTACATGTAAATGTGTGTTAAGTTTTTATACGACCGCAAATTTTGAAAAAATTTTCGTCGTATATTGCTATCACGTTGGCGTCGTCGTCTGCGTCGTCGTTGTCCGAATACTTTTAGTTTTCGCACTCTAACTTTAGTAAAAAGTGAATAGAAATCTATGAAATTTTAACACAAGGTTTATGACCACAAAAGGAAGTTTGGTATTGATTTTGGGAGTTTTGGTCCCAACATTTTAGGAATTAGGGGCCAAAAAGGGCCCAAATAAGCATTTTCTTGGTTTTCGCACTATAACTTTAGTTTAAGTTAATAGAAATCTATGAAATTTTGACACAAGGTTTATGACCACAAAAGAAAGGTTGGGATTGATTTTGGGAGTTTTGGTTTCAACAGTTTAGGAATTAGGGGCCAAAAAAGGGCCCAAATAAGCATTATTCTTGGTTTTTGCACAATAACTTTAGTTTAAGTAAATAGAAATCAATGAAATTTAAACACAATGTTTATGACCACAAAAGGAAGATTGGTATTGATTTTGGGAGTTTAGGTCCCAACAGTTTGGGAATTAGGGGCCAAAAAGGGACCCAAATAAGCATTTTTCTTGGTTTTCGCACCATAACGTTAGTATAAGTAAATAGAAATCTATGAAATTTAAACACAAGGTTTATGACCATAAAAGGAAGGTTGGTATTGATTTTGGGAGTTTTGGTCCCAACAGTTTAGGAATTAGGGGCCCAAAGGGTCCAAAATTAAACTTTGTTTGATTTCATCAAAATTGAATAATTGGGGTTCTTTGATATGCCGAATCTTACTGTGTATGTAGATTCTTAACTTTTGGTCATGTTTTCAAATTGGTCTACATTAAGGTCCAAAGGGTCCAAAATTAAACTTAGTTTGATTTTGACAAAAAATGAATCGGTTGGGTTCTTTGATATGTTGAATCTAAAAATGTACTAAGATTCTTGATTATTGGCCCAGTTTTCAAGTTGGTCCAAATCTGGGTCCAAAATTAAACTTTATTTGATTACATCAAAAATTGAATAAATGGGGTTCTTTGATATGCCAAATCTAACTGTGTATGTAGATTCTTCATTTTTGGTCCCGTTTTCAAATTGGCCTACATTAAGGTCCAAAGGGTCCAAAATTAAACTAAGTTTGATTTTAACAAAAATTAAATTCTTGGGCCTCTTTGATATGCTGAATCTAAACATGTACTTAGATTTTTGATTATGGGCCCAGTTTTCAAGTTGGTCCAAATCAGGATCTAAAATTATTATATTAAGTATTGTGCAATAGCAAGTCTTTTCAATTGCACAGTATTGTGCAATGGCAAGAAATATCTAATTTCACAATATTGTGAAATAGCAATTTTTTTTTTTAAATAGAGTTATCTTTCTTTGTCCAGAATAGTAAGCAAGAAATATCTTATTGCAAGAATATTTTTTTAATTGGAGTTATCTTTCTTTGTCCAGAATCAACTTAAATCTTTGTTATATACAATATACAATGTATATTCACTTTTTACTACCAACTGATAAATTTAAATAATCTTTACCATTCAGTGATAACAAGCAGTTTTTTTTACATCTTAATATTTTATGATGTATTTAAATGAGTAGTTATTGTTGCAAACTCCATTAGAATATTTTAATTGAGATTAGTTTTGGAATAAGGGAAAGGGGGATGTGATTAAAAAATTGGGTTCAATTTTTCTCATTTGAAATTTCATAAATAAAAAGAAAATTTCTTCAAACATTTTTTTTGAGAGGATTAATATTCAACAGCATAGTGAATTGCTCCAAGAGAAAACAAAAATTTTAAGTTCATTAGAACACATTCATTCTGTGTCAGAAACCTATGCTGTGTCAACTATTTAATCACAATCCAAATCTAGAGCTGAATCCAGCTTGAATGTTGTGTCCATACTTGCCCCAACCGTTCAGGGTTCAACCTCTGCGGTCGTATAAAGCTACGCCCTGCGGAGCATCTGGTTTTTGTTGTGTTGAGTTTCATCAGCACTGATACACAAATGAGAGCACCACAGATGTAAATTTTGCAGCTTTGTGCATCTTTTTTTGTCAAGTGTAGTCAAATCATTATGCTGGATGAAATGAAAAACAATGTTGTAGGTCTGTAAGAATTAAAGAGAAATAAAGTGTAAACATGTTGGTTTTTTTTATAATTTCAGAGGTTAATAGTATGTCTGGAAGAAAGTTTATATATACACAATATACGAGATATGAAAGTTTTACATACGATACGTGACACACCCCCTAACCCAACAGGGTTATGTGCACTATCTATAAATAATGATAACTGCTTCCTGGCCTATCCTGGAAGTAACCAGATTGGTGAAGTGCAGATATTTGATACTATAAACTTAGTAAGTGAAATACTGGAAAATGTTTAATATGAAAAAGAAGATGTGGTATGATTGCCAATGAGACAAACAGATAGACCAAAATGACACAGAAATTAACAACTATATGTCATCATATGGCCTTCAACAATGAGCAAAACCAATACCGCATAGTCAGCAATGACAATGTAAAACAATTCAAACGAGAAAACTAAGGCCTTATCTCTATAAAAAAATGAACCATAATGTTAATGTCTGCTATATTTTTATTGTGAAAATTGGGATTTGATAGATTTATAAAAAGTAAAAACGCACATAGCAAACTTAGGTGCATGTAGCATTGTCTAAATGCCAAATAATCAATCTCCTATTTCTGTCCATATTTCAACAATCATCAAATACATGTATGCAAAAATTTCTCAATTTACAATATAGAAATTGTCTAAAAAATTTCTTTAAGTCTGCAAACAGCAACCCAACAGTTCAAATATAAACCACAAAAAATTAATTCAATAACAATAAATTGCACAGATCCTAAAACAAATTTAATCATGAGTCATTGACAATACATATAAATGAGAAAAGCAACAAACGACAACCATACATTTCATTGTATTTCTTTTTAGCGAGCTGTAACTATGATACCTGCCCATGATAATCCTTTAGCTGCAATAGCATTCAATGCTCAAGGTAACAGAGTGGCAACTGCCTCAGAAAAGGTATTCATATGATTTTAGAAATATGATCAATTTTTTGCTATATTTCGAATTTTGATAAAATTTGTATGTGATAATAAACATTTTCTTAGAAATTTTCCAAAAGATTCTAAGTAGCAAATTAATTTAAATTATAAGTAGATATTTTTTCTGAATTACGATAATTAATTAGTTAGGGAATAAAAGAAATCATACCCTATGCCCCATAGTAAATTCATCTGTCCCATATCAATATTTAGTTACAGAAGTTGACCATGAAGGTGCAATCTCATCCACTTGAAACATTGTGCTAAAATTTATACTGATTAAAGGTTTCACTTACATTTTGCAGTTGACTGAACATAGAATTGTGATAGTAACAAATATTATAGTTAATGTTTTGTCTAGTTATTTATCCAGTTATGGTCAGTGATTTTGCTAAGAGTCAATTAGGATCAGCTGAAAGTGACCATAAAAAAAAAATTGGAATGGATTATTTATTTGTTTAATTTATTTTTGCAAACATTTCCTATATGATTATGATTAAAACTTTGTATTTTAGGGAACAGTAATAAGAGTGTTTTCAGTTCCTGATGGACAAAAGTTATTTGAATTTAGAAGAGGAGTAAAAGGTAGATGTTTTAAGAAAAATAAATTTAAATTTCAAATTTTCAACAATGTTCGTTTCATAAATATAATAGTTTCCTCTTGGTTTTTATAAAACAGTTAATTTATTTACTTTTTATGTGAACCAATTTCATGGACACAAGGAAAATGTATTGGATTTCTTGGTTTTCATAAATTCTTCATAGGGATCTGTAGGAAATTCTGCATTTCTTTCATGAATTGAATTCAGGTTTCACCTTTTCCCACAAAACTTATGAAAATAAGGACAAATGAAATTATAATGATTCCACAGTACATGTACTTCATTAGAAAGAGAAAGGTAATATAGGATGGAATAATTGAGAGGTAGATGTTTGAAATATAGAGAAAAATAGTTCATACATATTTTACAGCAATGGCAATAATTTTGTGGAATCAATACTTGGGTATGATATCTGTTATAGAAATTATAAGTGTAGAGTTTGTCATTGTGCAAATTATTTCATTTATACTCTGTTATTCATTATAATTAAAACTTGATTTGTAATAAACCGCAATCAGAGGTATTTACAAAAGTTAACTAACCTACAACCCTCAATCATTGTACCATCCAATTCTCATTTGTTTTATTTTATTGTTTTATTTTCAGGTGTGCCACTATTTATTCCTTAGCTTTCAGTGTGGATTCCATGTTTTTGGCAGCTTCCAGTAGTACAGAGACGGTCCATGTTTTCAAATTAGAAACCCCTAAAGACAAGTAAGAGTGAACATAATAAACATTCTTAATTTTATTTCACAATGTGATAGTCTTGACGTGTTACCAAAGGTCATTAAAAAGCACAAAACAAATTCTATTCTCAAGATTTACAGGTGATTGAGAAAAAAACATTATTAAAAAAGCAGAACATTTAAGGGGGTAGACCTTGGTTCAGGGAGATAACTCTTTAAACCAGTTATGCGTTTGTAAAAGTCAAGTATCATCAATGTATTTTAAGCATTTACCTGAAACAGATTGGAAATAATCTATGTAACCTAGAAGCTTAGAATATGTTTATGAAAATGGTTGACACAAACGTACTGATGATTTTATTTACCTTAATCTAGGTCTACCTCCTTAAATGATGTGTATTCATACCTGCCAACTTTCACGATTTAGGCGTGACTACACGATTTTGACCCTTTGTCACGATTGCACGATCGTGTTACTGAAAAACCCTCTAAAACACCATTTGGTGAAAATCTTTATGACAAATATTGTTGTTCCCGATTTTGAACTGTGTCCAATGGAGGACAATCGTGTTCAGCCAATCAAATTGTATGTTTCTCATAATCAAATTATTCAGCCAATCAAAAACGTTTTTCTCTAGATTATTTTAACATGCTAGATATTGAACTTGTGTTGTATTCCTCTGTTTGTTGGTCAGAATTGTAAAATCGTGAACATGGCAAATGATTTTTCAACTGCAAGGAGGTTCTTACACAGAATAAAGAATAAAAGCATGGCTGATTGACAAACTTCAATGATGCAGTACTACCATGAAGATAATAAATAGTAGTTTATTCACTAATTTATTGACATTACCATGATTACACTTGCTGTAACATAATTTTATTTATGTATTCAATTTATTTACCAAATCATTTAAAGTATAATGTACTATTCATTATTTTTCACATGGACCCCCCCCCCCCCCCCACATCAACATGAGGAATCCCTTAAATGAGGGACTTCCCTTTAGTCAAGGGGCATTTTACTCTTGTAAAAAAAATAAAAAAATGTAGATTTATTAATTTAAAAAAGAGAAATTCTGACATTATATTTGGAACAGCTTTTCTAAATGAAGGGTTCAATTATTTTGAATAATAAAGAAGATATAAGGCCAAGAACATATTAAAATTCTTGGACATGTATTGACCATATAATACCAGATAGATCATAAGATGTATAGTTCTTTGGGAAAAGTTTCTTTAAATAATATGAATGTGTGCTCATTTGTACTTAAAAAGTGGTTTTTAATGTCCTAACATTGAGGGGGTATCCCTAGGTGTTGTTCCCAACCTGATAAAGGTCCTTCTTTGTGTATAATTTTAAATTGGAAAAGTCAACAACTATTTAGTATCCTTAAACATAAAATAATTCCTGGTCTTACAGCTACATGTTCATATTTTCTGCTGATATAATAACTAGAATCATGCAAAGCTCATCTTACAAATCATGCAAATATGATACTTTTTCTAGACTACAAAACAGCACGCGCAAAAAAGTCGTCGCAAAGAATTTTAACCTTTGAAATTATTTTGCGCGCTAAAACCCCCATGGGCATTTTCAAAAGTTGGCAGGTATGCAAGTGTGTTATTTTTTTGCAGTCTGTACTGTTAGTCTGATGCCCCAGACTAATAAATATTGATTCGGACTAGTGAAAATGGTCAAAATTTTATATAGTCTGATAGGGACAAATTTTGATATATAGTTTCCGAACTAGTAGATGAAAAAGTTTTTGGCACCAACTGCTTTTGTAGAGTTGTGAACATATATTTGATATTTTACACCTGATTAGATCTTAATTGATGTTCACCTCACATGACATTTACCTGTTCATGTAGTACATATAAAGAATGGAGTCTGAGGAATACAATTTTTTTTAACATTGTTACATATTTAAACGATGGCTCTTATTCTAGACAAGGTACAAATATATATTTTTAATATTTTATTACTGCACGCTCCTCTGTGACTAACTAAACTAAATGGTCCATTAGTCTGTACCAATTTAGAAAGTTTAGCTTATACATTAGTCAAGCATGAAGTTGGTCACAAATTTCAGATGAAAATGCCTGTACTTTATTATTGGAAATTTACTTCCATACATTTGTAGCTAGAAATAATTTTGGATATTGTAGTATATATTCCTAGAACTTTGATCATATAATAAATGTTTCTAGAAATTTAATTATCTAATAACCATGATAACTATTCCTGGAACATTTATAATAAAACCAATTGAATAGCCAATATACTTTTATAATATAACAAATATTCCTAGAACTTTTATAAATAACAAATATTCCTGGAACTTTTATTATATAAAACATTGTCCAAAATGATATTCCAAAGAACTTTTAGCATATGACAAAAGCTCCATTGGGAACTTTCCTTATGTAATATTTTATCCTTTGTGAAGGAAATTTTCTTATAGCATTGGATAAGATATTAGATAAGGAAAGTTCCCAATAAAACTTTTGTCATATGCTAAAAGTTCTTTGGAACAAATATTATGGGTGAACTTATATTCTGTCACAAAGTTATTCCATGGTAGATCAGACTAGTGAAAATGGTCAAAATTTTATATAGTCTGATAGGGACAAATTTTGATATATAGTTTCCGAACTAGTAGATGAAAAAGTTTTTGGCACCAACTGCTTTTGTAGAGTTGTGAACATATATTTGATATTTTACACCTGATTAGATCTTAATTGATGTTCACCTCACATGACATTTACCTGTTCATGTAGTACATATAAAGAATGGAGTCTGAGGAATACAATTTTTTTTAACATTGTTACATATTTAAACGATGGCTCTTATTCTAGACAAGGTACAAATATATATTTTTAATATTTTATTACTGCACGCTCCTCTGTGACTAACTAAACTAAATGGTCCATTAGTCTGTACCAATTTAGAAAGTTTAGCTTATACATTAGTCAAGCATGAAGTTGGTCACAAATTTCAGATGAAAATGCCTGTACTTTATTATTGGAAATTTACTTCCATACATTTGTAGCTAGAAATAATTTTGGATATTGTAGTATATATTCCTAGAACTTTGATCATATAATAAATGTTTCTAGAAATTTAATTATCTAATAACCATGATAACTATTCCTGGAACATTTATAATAAAACCAATTGAATAGCCAATATACTTTTATAATATAACAAATATTCCTAGAACTTTTATAAATAACAAATATTCCTGGAACTTTTATTATATAAAACATTGTCCAAAATGATATTCCAAAGAACTTTTAGCATATGACAAAAGCTCCATTGGGAACTTTCCTTATGTAATATTTTATCCTTTGTGAAGGAAATTTTCTTATAGCATTGGATAAGATATTAGATAAGGAAAGTTCCCAATAAAACTTTTGTCATATGCTAAAAGTTCTTTGGAACAAATATTATGGGTGAACTTATATTCTGTCACAAAGTTATTCCATGGTAGATCAAATAAAACTATTAACAATACAGTTATTATTAACTCATATACATTGTACTACATGCATAGCTATAGAGTCTCAAATAATTGCATATGTGTTTGGCATGGTAACCAAATTATTTGGATTATCATTAACTCGATCTAATTAAAATTAAGTTTTCACACTCACTCATATAATTTATATTTTGTTTGTTCTCTGAGATTAAGTAGAAGATATATAAGTGAGTTGATACATTGCCAAAATTATACTCTGTTTCTAAAAGATTCTGACTGAGGCTTTTATACCAATTGAAAATATTTTGTGGCCCCTGAGAGACGTGTTAAGGGGAAAAAGAAATATTTTCTGTCCCTGTGTGTATCAATACCGTCTTACTAGTGCTCTCTGCATACAATTATTGCCAGATTTAATTTTTTATAACACTTGCAATTGTATCATAGGTTTATATCAGAAAATACATCAACTACATAAATTTGTATCATATCTGACCATAGATCACAATTTTGACAAAGTTATCAATAGTAATGCATAATATATCTTTATATATTTATTATTTTACAGGTCTTGTAGTAGATAAAGACCATGTATATCTTAATCATACTATGATATAACTCTGACCATTTATTGAACATTTATCCATGACACAGAAGACATACCACTGTCAACAACCAGGTAATATAATTTACACTAAATTTTATCAATGGCTGACCATACATGATTTAGTTAAATATATTAATCAAAAAGTAAATATACATTTAAGGAATGACTGTAATATTTTTTCTGTCTATGAAGAAATAACATAAAAAATGTGGTGCACACTGAATAATGCGCGTAGCGGGTTATTTAACAGTGTGCACCACATTTTTTATGTTATTTCGAATAGACAGAAAAAATATTACAGTCATTTCTTATAATTTAATTCTAAATTCCATTTCAACCGTAGAAACCTTGAAAAAACGTTGATGACATCACGGTCACATGACTAAATTATGTCTATGGTCTGATAACAAAATAACGTCAGCCAATCAGAAGACGTGTTACATCCAAAATTAAATTATATACTGTTAACATCATTGAAACAACATACCAACACAAACCAAATAAAACCCCAAGACAGGTCGACATGCAGTGTGCTATGATATTTATGTGTTCATTAACTAAGCTTTAAATGATCCTAAATTGTCTAGTCAAGTGATATAATTTTGAATTAATCCAGGTGTAGATAAATGATTTAGAAAAAGTAGTCAAATATGTTTTATATAATGAATTTACAGAGCTGGGATACATCCATACCTATAGGGTGAAAAAACCCGAATTTGTTTCTGGTAACGTGCTTAAAGAAAACGGTAGGTAGGCAAAATTATTTTATTTTACAAACATTTTTTAGTTTCTTACTTCTAAGGAATCAGTCTAACTTTAACAGTGTTTTTTCTAAAATGGGATAAAAAGTGTTAGGGAAGCCACTAAAAATAAGGGTAGGTAGGGTTAGTAGAAACACAGGTATTTTTTTTTACCTAACCACATGCATGCATCACAGATTCAGTTCTGGGATTCAAATTGATATTCTACCAATAATGTGCAGAATCATTAATAATTATTTACTTGAAATATATATAGGTCACTCAGACCTAAATATTACTCTTTAGTTGTCTTTTTCTTTTGTAAAAGTTTAATTCTCTGATACCAAGTGGCCTATTGACACACTTTAACTTATTCTGAAAGTATCCTATTGAAATTAGTACTGTAACTTTATGATGCATGCTCATGATGGTGGTGACAAATAGTATTTCTTACGGCTTCAACATAAAAATGGGAATGTTATTGAACAATAATTTAATTTTTTTATATATATATATCATGTATGACTGACGAAATGGACATCCTCCAATCAGCTTATCATAACTGTAATCTTTATTCAAATTTAAATTCTTTTTCAGAAAAAATGGCAACTTTTTGGGATCAGTTTAAAATTCTGATGTGGAAGAATATCTTACTGAAGAAGAGAAATAAAAAACAAGTAGCACAGGTAATTTATTATCCTTAAAGATCTTGGCATACATTACATGTATTATACATTTGTAGTTAATTTCAGTGAGTGTTTTTCATTCGATTGTTTATATTGAACTAGTCAACCCAAATAAAATAAAAAAGAAATCAGAAAAACTTAAAAT
This sequence comes from Mytilus edulis, assembly GCA_019925275.1. Classification (NCBI taxonomy): domain Eukaryota; kingdom Metazoa; phylum Mollusca; class Bivalvia; order Mytilida; family Mytilidae; genus Mytilus; species Mytilus edulis. Next base: position 1,170,270 of record CM034356.1, on the reverse strand, counting down.
GTTTAGTTTAATACAGACATACTCTAAAATTCACTTAATATGCATAAGAAATCTTTTGGAATATATTTAAAGCTAATCTACACTTATCCTGCAACCTTTTTACAGTGGGCTTGGAAGAGTTTCTCAGAAAATCACAACTGAAGAGAAAATTGTAAATTGTTTGTTTGTTTCATTTGTATGGTTGTCTCAACCACCTGATTATCCATTATAATAATTGAACATCAAAACATTACTTAAAACTGTTTTATATTTTATAAGGAATACAATAACATATTTTAAAGGAGAGAAAAAGAATCGTAATGATTTGAATGAAAAAAACACCATTTATATGATGCTCTTTATTAATATTTTATTTTTTATGATATAAGAATATATTATAGTCAAATTTAACATATTATAGATACTAACCCTCAGAGTCCTCTTAAAACACCCTGGTAATTAATACATGTATATTGTTAGAACTGAATTATACGTTTTTGAATGATAACGCTTTTTTTGATTATTTATTTCCAGGAAATTCTGTATCCATTATACTTTATTGCCATTCTGATATTGGTAAAGGCTTTCAACAAAGGCACAGAAAAACCAAGGATAACTGACTTCCCAACATATTCAATGACAAATGCTAAATTTTTAGACCGAAACTTTTTTAATGGAAAATACATTCTAATATCTCCAGACACGTCTATTTCACATTCTATGGCCAATGAAACGATTAAAGTATTTGAAGAAATGGGTAACATAACTTCCAGTCAAGGTCCGTCCCTTATGTATTTTACTGACAAAACAGCAATGGATGATTATTATGATGCTTATACAGATAATGTTGCTGCTGGAATCATCTTTGAATATTCAGGGGAGATAATTACTCATATGCATTGAGATTTCCTTCTAACAAAGTTCCTGGCACAGGATCTTGGACATCTGTTGCTGGTAAGTTAACATGTATTTAAAAGATCAAAATTGCTGGACAAATGCATAGATAAGAAATAGATGTTGCCATTTCTGAAATTTGAATTTAACTGTAAAATAATTGTACAAATGTTAACTTGACCATATTGCCCTTAACCTTACTGAATGATATTCTTTGCATCACTGTATCACTCAAAGACTTCTAACTCTCTATATGATATTGCTTCTGCATGTTTTATTTCATTAACAACATTTTTAGTGATTTACAAGCTGAGTTTTCTATTGACTTAGTTGGAACAAGAGTTATTTCCCTTCTATGCAAAGTTAACCCAACTTGAGGTCAATAAACACATTCTTTTATAAACCTGCAAATTCAACTTGTAGGATATTTATCTTATTAGACTTGTAGGACATATATCTTATTAGACTTGTAGGATATATATCTTATTAGACTTGTAGGATATATATCTTATTAGACTTGTAGGATATATATCTTATTAGACTTGTAGGACATATATCTTATTAGACTTGTAGGATATATATCTTATTAGACTTGTAGGATATATATCTTATTAGACTTGTAGGATATTTATCTTATTAGACTTGTAGGATATATATCTTATTAGACTTGTAGGATATATATCTTATTAGACTTGTAGGATATATATCTTATTAGACTTGTAGGATACATATCTTATTAGACTTGTAGGATACATATCTTATTAGACTTGTAGGACATATATCTTATTAGACTTGTAGGACATATATCTTATTAGACTTGTAGGATATATATCTTATTAGACTTGTAGGATATATATCTTATTAGACTTGTAGGATATATTATTAACTGTAGAATATCTATAGACTTGTAGGACATATATCTTATTAGACTTGTAGGACATATATCTTATTAGACTTGTAGGACATATACTTATTAGACTTGTGATAATATCTTATTAGACTTGTAGGATATATATCTTATTAGACTTGTAGGATATATATCTTATTAGACTTGTAGGATATATATCTTATTAGACTTGTAGGATATATATCTTATTAGACTTGTAGGATATATATCTTATTAGACTTGTAGGACATATATCTTATTAGACTTGTTTGTACTTTTAATTCTTTGTTTAACATCTCATAGCTGTGAGGGATGATTATTTAGCAAGCTGTTATTTTATTTTCTATTGTTCAGGACAGTGTCGAGATGGAGATGGACTGGATCAATCTAGCTGTGATGTTAACCAGTATTTAAATCCTGGATTCTCTTTACTTCAGTTAGCTATAGATACAGTATTAATTAGGGTAGGACTTGTTTCAGTTAGCTATAGATACAGTATTAATTAGGGTAGGACTTGCTTCAGTTAGCTATAGATACAGTATTAATTAGGGTAGGACTTGCTTCAGTTAGCTATAGATACAGTATTAATTAGGGTAGGACTTGCTTCAGTTAGCTATAGATACAGTATTAATTAGGGTAGGACTTGCTTCAGTTAGCTATAGATACAGTATTAATTAGGGTAGGACTTGCTTCAGTTAGCTATAGATACAGTATTAATTAGGGTAGGACTTGCTTCAGTTAGCTATAGATACAGTATTATTTAGGGTAGGACTTGCTTCAGTTAGCTATAGATACAGTATTAATTAGGGTAGGACTTGCTTCAGTAAGCTATAGATACAGTATTAATTAGGGTAGGACTTGCTTCAGTTAGCTATAGATACAGTATTAATTAGGGTAGGACTTGATATTGTAAATAACTTAATCTTTGTGACATCCAGTTTACAAGGTAGAATTCTAACAGCTTTAGTTAAAGATATATATAACATATTTATTTATAGTGGATTGGGAAACAAGTTTTGCAACTTATTTTAATCCCTTTCCACTTTGTGGGTGCGAGTGCTGCCTTGTAGCAGCATTAGCCTTCTCTTTTCCAAAATCTACAAGGGTGTCTTTTACGTGCAAGAGATATATGGCTCTCTCTTAACACGGGTCAGCCATTTATCGCCTCCTTCCGTCAGACTATCATTGTTTCCTCAAGACCATACTCGCAAATGGTGTCAAGGGAGAGTAGAAAATTGAGTTCCTGAAATGAGAGCCGTGGTGTAGTGGTTAGTGCATTGGGGTACTAACACAAAGGTTCCTGGTTCGATTCGGTTTGGCATAAAAGATATAATGTTACATGAACCATAAAGCAGATGTCTGTCATGACTGGTTCCTCGAAACAGATGAATATTCTATAACCTGTGTAAAGCAAACACCTGTAAAATTGGATGGTTTTATTTTTATGGTCCTTAAATCAAAATTTTTATGTATATCAATATTTCTAAAATTACCAAAATTTTATTTAATAGAAAGCATTTAAAAGGCTATTACTGTAAATTCAAAAATTAATGCGTGCATTCATTATTGCGATTTTGTCATTTTAGACCTAAATGCGATTTTAATTTTTAATGATTTTGAGAAAAATCCTGTTAAATTCATATAAAATATTTCAAAATGCGAGTTTAAATTATTGCGTTTACAACACTGTCGCATTTTTTGCAATAATTTCTAAATTTACATTATTTGAACTTGGAATTATTTTTAATTATGGAATTTGCATAATTTCTTTTGCTTGAAATTTTTAATAAAGGAGTAGGTCCGGTAAAGGCTGATTCGGCCTCAATTTTCAAGTTCATCTAACGAAAGATTTTAGAGACTTTTTAAACACTTAAGTGGCTATTTGGATTGATTCAATTAGTTTATGTGAAAGTTTTTAGCTGATTGAGTAATTAAAAACACTCCAATTCAAGCTTAATATGAAAAATCTATCAAATATGCCAAAAATTGTCACTTTTCAGGTGGTTTTTGTCAAAAATGAAAGTCGTCGCATCTGTGTTCATCCTCGACCTTTATATATATATATATATATTATGTATTATCATCAAATACAACTTATATTTCAATATTATGAATGAACACGAATGCGGCCACTTTCATTGAAGACAGAAACCGTCTAAAATTTAACTAAAATGCTAAAATTGTGAAGATTTCAGTAATTTAGCATGACTTAATGATGCTAGTACCCGATATATGTGCATTGTATTGTAAAAAACAGCCCATATTTATGTAGCAGAAGCATTCTACTTTTCAATAAATATCTTAACGATAACATTTTCACAATTTTCTAAAACTGCTATATTCTGGGGCCAAAAAGTGGTCTTACTGAACCTACTCCTTTCATGTTTATTTGGTATTATAATGTTTTGAGCAGTTCATACCACTTTCCATAAAATGTATTTTGTGTAGATAGTGTTGTGCGTGGCACAGTATATTCTATTGAAAATGTGCTATCTTCTTTGTAATAGAAAGTGTTGTGCGCAGCACAGAACATTTAAGTACAGAATAAACATGGAATTTATTAAAAATCTCAAGTACAAGAAATTATGTAAATTCCATAATTAAAAATTACTCCAAGTTCAAATAATAGCCTGTTATTTGTATTTTTGTGTAAAATGTTTCCTTTTTACAGGTTATACATTCCTGACTGTGAAATTGTAAAATTCGTCAAAATTTTGACTGTATGATTCCCTATGAAATGTTATAGTGTACAACTCTCGCTATGATATGTTATAGTGTACAACTCTCACTATGTTATGATATAGTGTACAACTCTCGCTATGATATGTTATAGTGTACAACTCTCACTATGTTATGATATAGTGTACAACTCTCGCTATGATATGATATCGTGTACAACTCTGGCTATGATATGATATAGTGTACAACTCTCACTATGATATGATATAGTGTACAACTCTCACTATGATATATGTTATAGTGTACAACTCTCGCTATGATATGTTATAGTGTACAACTCTCTCTATGATATGTTATAGTGTACAACTCTCACTATGATATGATATAGTGTACAACTCTCGCTATGATATGTTATAGTGTACAACTCTCTCTATGATATGTTATAGTGTACAACTCTCACTATGATATGTTATAGTGTGCAACTCTCGCTATGATATGTTATAGTGTACAACTCTCTCTATGATATGTTATAGTGTATAACTCTCACTATGATATGATATAGTGTACAACTCTCTCCAATAACGTATTGACACATCAAGTGCAGCTTGTAATAAACAACATGCAAACAAGAATATATTTTTGTGATGCATGAGATCTATGTTAAATAAGCCAAAAATTCCATAATATATATTGCATTTTTAGTTAAAATTTGGCATATTACTTCCTTCATTATGTTTTATTAATTACATCACACACTTATTAACATGGGACAGTGGTATAACTGCACAGCATAAGAACAAACTATAAAAATCAGAAGGCCTCACTAAATGCTTGAATCTAAATAAAGTGTCTATTCTGTGCTTACATGGTCCTGATGGTATGCTAATTCAACTGTTTCTTTATAGATGGACTATCCTTCCTACCCATTACCAGATGTAACGGTTGAGATGTTACCCAAGCCATCATACAAACCAGATTCAACATACATCCAAGTGTTATCGTCAATATACTTTGTCTTAGCATACTCACCATTTGTTAATTTCCTCACCGTGCACCTTGTGGCAGAGAAGGAGAAAAAGATAAAGGAAGGGATGAAAATGATGGGCTTACGAGATTCTGCTTTTTGGTAAAATTTGCTTAGTATTATTAATTTCCTTAATTAAAACAATAAAGATAACAACACCCATCAATTACCGCATGGTAAGAGTTTTTTCTGGTGGAAATGTTTTGCCAACAAGGGGGGCGTCTTCAAGACAATATTACACATGAAATCAAACAGTGAAGTACAAATTTTGCAGTTGTGTGGTTCGCCGTACAATAGAGGTTGTTTTGATGATGTTATAGATATAAAAAGAAAGTGAAAGTAAAAAAAATATAGTATAGTCAAAAGTGAAAGTTAGTCAATAAAGTTATTAACGATCCTAAATATGCTTATATTTCTTTAAAACAAAACTTCTTTTTTATTTTTTTTGTATACAAAAATGTATGTTATTTTGATTTAAAAAAAAGGATGAAATCCTCTCAGATATTCTGAACAAATGAATTCCAAATATAATTTGAAGGTTATAAAACGGTTGACATGATCATAATGATTGCCAATTCCCTAGGTTAAAAATTGTCTTTGATGTACATTATAGATTAAGATATTAATGAAAGCAGACATGGCTGCCCTATAGATTAAGATATTAATGAAAGCAGACATTGCTGCCCTATAGATTAAGATATTAATGAAAGCAGACATGGCTGCCCTTCACAGTGAAGTATGTTTGCAGTCTTTAGTCGTTTGTCTATAATAATGAAAATGATTAAGTGCTTTGTTTATTTTTATTTAATTTCCATTGTAGGCTTTCCTGGGGACTTGTGTACCTTATTTTCATCTCTATAGTTACCGTAGTAACAGTTATATTGGCATATGTTAGCGGATTTTTTATTAACAGTAATGTGTTCTTGTTTTTCCTGATTTTGATGTTTTATGGACTTTCTATTATCTCTTTTGCCTGTCTGTTAACACCATTTTTTAACAAGGCACAAACAGCTGGAGGCGTGGCCAGTTTATTCGTCATGTTGTTAAGCTGTTTGTACTTGGTTGTCAGTTTGACAAGACAGTTAAATGAAGATGGTACTGTGACGTATTCCATTCCAGCAGTAGCCAGGGGATTTATGTGTCTAATTTCACCGTGCTGTGTGTCATTAGCTATTGATCAGGTATGCTATCAACTTAGTAGGAGTTACTTATAATAACAATTTGAATATGGATAAAACAGTGATGATTAAATAACTTCTCTGATGGCGGGAGTATACTGCTTTACCTCTGTCCATCCATCCTATGAAATTTTAGTTCTATTTTTTTCTTGAGCTACAAATCGCAGCTCTCTGAAATTGATACCAATCTTTTATGTTGGCAAGCTTTACTTTGTTTCTGTAGCATAACCTTGCTTTTTGTGATATTTTTCAGGCAGTGTTTTTGGATATTGGAGTTGGAATGGATTTTACGACTGCTGGACAAGGAGACTTTCCACTCTATATTCCAATGTTCATGTTACTTTTTGACAGTATTTTATACTTTGTCTTAGCCATGTATCTGGACAATGTCATCCCTAGTAAGAATAAATATTTAATTTTAATATCACGTTAATCTTTTTTTTTTCAACATACTGTAAAGTTATAAACCATCTTAATTTCGTAAGTGATTTATTTTTGTAGAAAAATAACGCGAAATTTAATTGTCGTGAAAATGCAAAACTTGGACCTTTCCTTATATAACTTCATCAAGTAAATTAGAAAAACGCAAAATTAAATCGCTGTGAAAAAGACTAGAAAGGGATAAACAGAAAATAAAGTATCTGCGAAAATTAGTTGGTTTACAGTTGTCATGATCTCATACCAATATAACATATAACATGCCAGTATGATCTCATACCAATATAACATATAACATGCCAGTATGATCTCATACCAATATAACATATAACATGCCAGTATGATCTCATACCAACATAACATATAACATGCCAGTATGATCTCATACCAATATAACATATAACATGACAGTATAATCTCATACCAATATAACATATAACATGACAGTATCTCATACCAATATAACATATAACATGCCAGTATGATCTCATACCAATATAACATATAACATGCCAGTATAATCTCATACCAATATAACATATAACATGACAGTATCTCATACCAATATAACATATAACATGACAGTATGTTTTGAAAGAAAAAAATCAGTATCATTTCCTTTTGCATGAGGGAGATATATTCCTTAACTTAAAATAAGTTCTTGTTTTCAAAATTCCAATAGGGAACATACTTTATATAATTGTATCAATAAACCAATTTTTCAAGACATTTCGGCCATTGGCCTTAAAATAAGTTCCAAAATTTTGTAAAAACAGATTTTAGTAACACAAAATCTGTATATTCATGCCAGTATCAAAGTACTAGCTACTGGGCTGGTGATACCCTCTGAGACATTCAGTTGGTGATACCCTCTGAGACATTCAGTTGGTGATACCCTCTGAGACATTCAGTTGGTGATACTCTCTGAGACATTCAGTTAACCAGTAGAGGCATCAACACAATTGTAGTAATAACAAATGATTCTTATGTTCCGAACAGAACACGTTCAATGCGCATCAAAATTACCTGTTCTAAATTGATTTAAAAAAAAATTCATTTTTGTCTTTTGTGGAGAGTTGTCTCATTGGCAATCATACCACATCTTCTTTTTTTTTTTTTTTATAATAGTCTTAAATTGTTTGTTCTAGCTGAATATGGTGCCAAGAAGCCACCTTATTACATCTTTATGAAGTCGTACTGGTGTCCTGGTACCAGAGAAGAAGATAATGATGAAAGGGCGGAGGATTATGATGCCTTATTTGGTAATGATGTGGAGAAAGTGACCAGTGATATGAGAGAGCATACAGGAGTCAGGTAGATAATACTATTTTTTATCCAAAATTATAGGGAAGTTAGATGACCCTAAAATTGCACCTAATATAAGATTTTTGCAATTGAAATTCCCAAATATTCTGATTTGATAATTTTAGTATGTTACCTCAGCTTACCTGTATGAATATTAAAAATATAAAGCCCTGTTATGCATGTATATTAGTGTCCCTGACTAATATCAACAAGTAAAATAACAAAAATACTGATCCCTGAGGAAAATTCAAATTGGAATTCCCTAATCAAATGGCAAAATCAAAAGCTCAAACACATTAAACAAATGGATAACAACTGTCATATTCCCAAATATAGCCAATATAACATATGATTTTGAAATACACATACAATAGAAGGAGGACATTATGATTTTCTGTCTATTAGTCCATCTATCTGTTTGTCCTTGAAGTCCATTGCTCTTTCCCATGTTAGGTTAAAGTTTTGCATGTTTTGGTTTAAAGTAGTTTACCATGACATCCACTTGAACTTAGGAAGTGTGCACTTCTTTAATTTATGCCTTACTATGGTTTTGATACAAAATTTGTGGTTTACTGATAATAGATATCAAGATGGGTGGACTTGGGAGTGAGCATATTGTCCTGTAAACATTTATTTTTGTAAAGAAAAAAATTGATAGTGCCATAGAAAAAAAATATCAAGGCAAGTGAAACTAAGGATTCCAAAGAAAAATTGAGCCATCCTGATATTTTTCAAGCCAATTGGAGTAACCAATGGAGGATCAAAGGAAATGAATTGTGTAACAACACATGAAATCATTATTGCATAATTTAGATATGAATTCAATTTTCTTATTGTAGCTGGTATTTTTCTCAACTTATTTGTACCTGCATAATAAATGTTTACCCTTCATGAAAAAATAACCCAACAATTTCCAAGATATTGAAATAGGAAATGCAATAATCCATAAATCTTCTTTAACTTCAGAATTTTAAATCTAACTAAAGAATTCAGTGGGAAAGAAGAAAACAGTCACTGCAGTAAATAGTAAGCATATTATACTAATGTAAACAAATTCTATTGCTACAACAAAGTCTTTGATGTGAGAGTTAGGCATGCTGTTTCTAACCAATGGGTACCTGCATCAACAATTGTTACAGTTTGTGATTTGGTCTGTTTAATTTTTCAAGGGGAGCAACTATCATGCAGGTTAATTATATTGGTTAGATGTTTATATCCTTGACTCCTCTCATTACAATGAGGATTACATTTGTGATTATTATATTCAAAGATATTCAGAATGCATTTGTATTAGCATTGGCATATCTCATATCCACAGGTTGTAAGGGTCTATTGACTGAATGTTGGCATACATATTTATACTATATATTAAATGTTAAAGTATTGCAATTTAAATTTATATATTGGAATTTTATTATCAATTTACATATAAGTGAGACATTCCTCTGTGTCAACAGTTTTATTGTTATTTGAAAAGTAAAAGAAAATAAAAAGAATTTTTTGTTTTTTTCTTGATATGCCATCATAGGATAAAAAGATGGATTTTTATGTCTGAAATATAAAAGAATTCAATATTATCAGAGTGAATTTTTTTTTTAGAATTGTCTCTAGAAATGTACACAGGACAGATCACATGTTTGCTTGGACATAATGGAGCTGGAAAGACAACACTGTTCAACATGTTGTCTGGTCTGGTGTCACCAACAAGAGGAACAGCTAAAGTCTTAGGTTTGGTAAGTTCAATAAATAGGACATGTTGTTTGGTCTGGTGTCACCAACAAGGGGCACAGCTAGTGTCTTAGGTTTGGTAAGTTCAATAAATAGGACATGTTGTCTGGTCTGGTGTCACCAACAAGGGGAACAGCTAAAGTCTTAGGTTTGGTAAGTTCAATAAATAGGACATGTTGTCTGGTCTGGTGTCACTAACAAGGGGAACAGCTAAAGTTTTAGGTTTGGTAAGTTCAATAAATAGGACATGTTGTCTGGTCTGGTGTCACCAACAAAGGGAACAGCTAAAGTTTTAGGTTTGGTAAGTTCAATAAATAGAAACGACAATTACAAAAAATGGAGTACAGTACATGTAACTTAAATGGTTAGTTTTGTATGGCTCTATGTGGGTTAAAGAAGGCCAAGTAATTCATTTTAAAATGTAACTGCCATTATTCTCAGGCTCTTTATGTATCTGCATTTATTTTTGAAAATAATGTTTGAATTTTTTTATTTCCACACAGGACATAAATAACCCAGGAGATATGTTAAAGATCAGACAAACAACAGGGGTATGTCCGCAGCACAACATTTTGTTTGACAAATTGACAGTCATTGAACATCTTCAACTGTTTGCTGGAATCAAAGGAACTAAAAAAGAGAATATGATGAAATCAGTAAGTGTAACAAGAATGAGATGTAAATCTCACTGTATAATTTATCAATAAATATGTCAAGAGTTACTTCCCTTTCTGAAATACATAATCTCTGAAATTGTGAATGTTCATTTATTGACCTTTCAAAATATCATGACAATTTTCAGGTAATTTTCAAAGGAGAAGATATTCTCTCTGTTAACTTTACACTGGACTGATTGTATTAGATAAAACCCTTGATTACATTTTAATTGTATTCTAAATCATCATAATCAATTTAGTATTTATATGTTTCCAATTTTTGAAAATGAATAATTCTTTTCAACATTGCATTGGTGTTTTTCTTGCCAGGTAAGCTTTGCAAGAAAATAAAAAAAATTGTCTTCTTTTTTTTACCAAAATTGAATGTCTTAGCTAGAGTAGTGAAGACCTTGACCCCTGAAAAATACTAACTACTGTATATTTGTTATTATTTGTTGGATACCAATTTTCTTGGATTTCGAGGTGACCTGGGAACCATGAATTTCACATCTTCGCTAGCCAAGGATTACGATCCACTCCTCATCTCCTTGGCTAGTGAACATGCGAATTTCAATGTCCAATGAATTACAAATTTTCTGTAAGAATGTATGCAGACTTTTGCAAAATCATGAAATACATGATAGTGAAGTTTTCCTCAATCCCAAAAAATTAGGTACCCACGGAAATGAATGAATCCACAGTAGAAAAGAAAGGGAATACAATTATATGTTTAATGATTTTTTAATTTTTTTCCAGATAAAGCAGATATTAAATGATGTTGGATTACTTGATCAAGATGATACATTTGCATTAAACCTTAGTGGTGGACAGAAGAGAAAGTTGTCTGTAGCTATAGCTCTGATTGGAGATCCAAAGGTACTTTCTTTGCTGTTAGATTTCTTTTTTTCTATATCATTTTCTGTTTCCAAGATCATAAACACTGGGATATCTTTTACATCGTCATATAATCATGATAATAATTCTGTTCTCTTGAATTGACTAATAAAATTTTGAATACTTCAGCAGAAAACAATAAAAGAAATAAAGGATTTCTTTACCCTGCCTTAAATGTTGCTCAGGGATGTATATTACTCCTTATCCATTCAAAAATGTGTACATATAGCTAGGATTTTTTGCAGTTATCTTACTTTTACTATATTTTGTGGTCAGCATCAGATTATTTCAAATTTAAAATCCACCAAAATGTTATACCAATTACAGCTGGTCTTTGCGTTCATTATAAAATCAAAATTTAAAGCTACCGATAAAACTATACCAAAACCCAAAAGGTTTTTGCATCCATAAGAAGATGCAAAAATAAGAATCAACAAATTAATATTTAAAATTTTTCATCCTCAAATCTTTCGTATTTTCTGCAGGTGATAACTTGGCTGGTTTGACTCCTTAGTTTTCTACATTAGATGAGTCTAATTTTTTTTTTTACATAAGCAGGAATACAGAATTTTCACATCATACTGCAATAGTTTCACCATATAGATGTTTGTTGCATGTGTTTGTGGTGTTTATATTTTTGTCTTTTATACAGATTGTGTTTTTGGACGAGCCTACTGCAGGAATAGATCCATTTTCAAGACGTCATCTTTGGTCTGTCCTGAAAGAAAAGAAAAAAGGGCGTGTTATACTTCTGACCACGCATTTCATGGATGAAGCAGATATTTTAGCTGGTAGGTTTCTGAATTAACCTTTTCAGAGATTGAAGCATTCTGAGTAATTTCTTCACAAACCACACCCCAAAAAAAAATAATTGTAAAAAACATCCCAAACAATGTACATATTTGTAGTTTTCATTGAGACAGCATCTTGTAAGAGCCAATATGACAAGTTTGTAAACATATGAAGAGTACTACAAATTCAACAACCTATACTTAAATTGTTAAAGGGCCTTGAAAATATCTGAAATATTGAATTAATTCCACAGCAGCCACAATTTCATATTTTGTTCTTTTTGGAGTTCAGAGTGCTGTTTATTGTATAATGTGCTTATAAAATTTAAATCTTTTTCTATTTAAGACAGGAAAGCTTTCATCAGTAAAGGAAAACTAAGGTGCTGTGGTTCATCCCTTTTCCTGAAGAACAGATTTGGAATAGGATATCATTTAAAGTATGTAATGACTGCAGATTCTAATTATTAAAAAAAAAATGAAACCTTTACTCTGAATGATTTCCCCTTTGTAAAGCTATTTAAATTTTTGCCAATTCACCTATTCCATTGTATAAAAGCAATTGCTATTGTTTTCTGTAGTTGATTCAATTGTACCTTTCATTTTTTCTTTGAAAAGCTAATTATTGAATGAATGATAGAAATGTTTCAGTTATAAGAACTTTTTATGCCCCATTTATGGGCATTATGTTTTCTGGTTTGTGGGTCCATTCGTCTGTCCCACTTCAGGTTAAAGTTTTTTTATCAAGTTAGTTTTTGATGAAGCTGATGTCCAATCTGCTTGAAACTTAGTACACATGTTCCCTATGCATACCCGTAGCCAGGGGGTTCAGATTCAGACACACCCCCCTTTGAAAACAAATGAGCACTGTTAAAGTCAATGTTCTGTTCGAATTGTGACTGTTAAAGTCGAGTTTGTGAGTTCAAATACCCCTCCCTTGGAAATTCCTGGCTACGAGCCTGCTATGACATGATCTTTCTAATTTTAATGCCAAATTAGAGTTTGACCCCAATTTCAGGGTCCACCTTTTTAGCTCACCTGGCCTAAAAGGCCAAGTGAGCTTTTCTCATCACTTGGCGTCTGGTGTCCGTCGTCCGTCGTCCGTCGTCCGTCGTCCTCGTTAACTTTTACAAAAATCTTCTCCTCTGAAACTACTGGGCCAAATTAAACCAAACTTGGCCACAATCATCATTGTGGTATCTAGTTTAAAAAATGTGTCCGGTGACCCGGCCAACCATCCAAGATGGCCGCCATGGCTAAAAATAGAACATAGGGGTAAAATGCAGTTTTTGGCTTATAACTCAAAAACCAAAGCATTTAGAGCAAATCTGACGTGGGGTAGAATTTTTAAACAGGTGAAGATCTATCTGCCCTGAAATTTTCAGATGAATCGGATAACCCGTTGTTGGGTTGCTGCCCCTGAATTAGTAATTTTAAGGAAATTTTGCTGTTTTTGGTTATTATCTTGAATATTATTATAGATAGAGATAAACAGTAAACAGCAATAATGTTCAGAAAAGTAAGATTTACAAATAAGTCAACATGACTGAAATGGTCAGTTGACCCCTTTAGGAGTTATTGCCCTTTATAGTCCATTTTTAACCATTTTTCGTAAATCTTAGTAATCTTTTACAAAAATCTTCTCCTCTGAAACTACTTGGCCAAATTAATCCAAACTTGGCCACAATCATCTTTTGGGTTAGTAGTTTGAAAAATGTGTCCGGTGACCCGGCCATCCAACCAAGATGGCCGCCATGGCTAAAAATAGAACATGGGGTAAAATGCAGTTTTTGGCTTATAACTCAAAACCCAAAGCATTTAGAGCAAATCTGACATGGGGTAAAATTGTTTATTAGGTCAACATTTATCTGCTCTGAAATTTTTAGATGAATCAGACAACCCGTTGTTGGGTTGCTGACCCTGAATTGTTAGTTTTAAGGAAATTTTGCTGTTTTTGGTCATTATCTTGAATATTATTATTGGTAGAGATAAACTGTAAACAACAATAATGTTCAGCAAAGTAAGATTTACAAATAAGTCAACATGACCGAAATGGTCAATTGACCCCCTTAGGAGTTATTGTTCTTTATAGTCAATTTTTAACAATTTTCATAAAATTTGTAAATTTTTACTAACATTTTCCACTGAAACTAATGGGCCAAGTTCATTATAGATAGAGATAATTTTAAGCAGCAAGAATGTTCAGTAAAGTAAGATGTACAAACACATCACCATCACCAAAACACAATTTTGTCATGAATCCATCTGCTTCCTTTAATATTCACATAGACCAAGGTGAGCGACACAGGCTCTTTAGAGCCTCTAGTTATAGTAAATGATAGTCCGATTGGGGCATCCATGTACTATATATGGACACATTCTTGTTTTTACCTATATTTTAGTCATGTAGATATAAGAAGATGTGGTATGAATGCCAATGAGCAGCTCTCCATTCAAGTCACAATTAGTAAAAAGTAAATCATTATAGGTCAAAGTACTACCTTCAACACAGAGCATTGGCTCACAATGAACAGCAAGCTGTAAAGGGCCCCAAAATGACTACTGTAAAACCTTTCAAACAGGATAACGGACAGTCTAATCTATATGAAAAACAAGAAATAAGAAACACTTATGAACTACGCTTTCAAACAACAACTACTGAACAACAATATTTATTTTTTTACAGCATGGTTGTAGGTAAAGTTAGTGACCGTGAAAGTATCACAGATCTTGTGTGTAAAAATGTGGATGGTGCCAAGCACAGGAGAACCCATGGGAAGGAGTTAGCTTATACTTTACCATTGGAGGAAGTTGGGAGCTTTAAGAGTAGGTTCATTGCAAACTGGATTACAAAAAAAATAAGTTTGTGATCTGTGTGTTTATTCTTCTTTCCTTATCAAACTACATCAAGTGAATTTGAAAATCACAAAATTAAATTGCTGCGAAATTAGATGAAAAGGGTTATATGCAGAATAAAGTATCCATAAAAAATAAGTTGATTTACAATAATACTGATAGTGGTTAAATGTATCTTTTATCGTATGAATTTCACGATGTGTGACAAGAAAATTTGATTTTGATTTTCTCATTTTATAGATCTTTTTGCTGCATTGGAATCTAAAAGTACTGACGTGTCAACGTTGGCAGAATCTATGGGAATCAAAAGTTATGGTGTTTCTATGACAACACTGGAAGAAGTTTTCTTGGCACTAGGTAATTGTGTAAACAAATAAACAATGACTTGATATTAAATGAAAGTACAATTTTTTGGTATTCCTGATTTTTTGTTAAATCAAGATATGTGATACCAAAGTTTTTGAAAGCATACACAGGTCTGATAAGAACATAGCAATAATGAACCACTTTCATTGCCAGTTCAAAATAGCAATGCATGATAATCAATAAATAGTGTTGTTGACGTATTTTATCCTTATACACATAACTGTGTTTTGACACACTTATAATGAGGATGTTTTTGTAGAATAATTTTCAAAAGATAAATACAATATGTCATTTTTTACCATCAAAATTCAACAAAGGTCTCTGAGTTTTAATTACATCATTGACACAATAAATTAAAGTTACCATTTTGTCATTGATCAGGATGTTTTCTACCTATTACAAGGTTTGAATTTTTCTTGGCATTATTTCAATGTTAAAATAATAACCAAGAAAAACAAACTAGAAGCTTAATTGTAGCTTGAAAATGTAATTCTAAGAATTGAACACTTTTAAAAAATATTTTTTTAGGGACGAAAAAGGGTTGGATTGAGCACACATTTTTAGTGTAAGCTCTTCTGCAAAATGTGCCTCATTTTATGTGGTTTAATCAAATTATAAAAAGAAGCATTATATTCTTTATAACATGTTTTTTCTTTTGATTATTAAGAGGAAGATGATCAATCCATGGATATAAAAGACGTGTTGAAACTAGGTGGTCATGCTGCCAGTGCAGACACACTTGATAATAACCATGATGCAGAGCCAATCAACAAAAGTACCGACAACATCCTAGAAGCCCTTGAAAAATCACCACTTGTCCAAGAACAAGATAACTTAAAAACGCAGCAATTTTGGGCCCTAAGCAAAGTTCGTCTGATTAGAAGTTTGAAAGACAAGGCTTTGTTATTCGTGAATCTGATTCTTCCTGTAGTATTTGTGGTAGTAGGATTAGTAGTGAGTAAAACATCAGCGATGAACACGGCAACAGCACCATCACCATTGAATCTGACACTTGCATCAGGAATATATGCTAATTATACAAACTATTCGCCGTCTGCTAAAAATCCACCCGTGTTGCTTAGGGATTCATTAGGTAAATATAACTTGATTTCCATCTCACGGCTACAGGGGTATTGTTATATAGTTTATAAACACCTTTTCATTAAACACTAGTTTTTTTCATAGACAACAAATGTAACCATCTTGCCATGAGAAATTCTGAATCCGTTCCTGTTTTTGACTAGTATTTTTTTTATAAATTTTAATGATAGTCATATATATGTTAATAATTTATATTATTTTATAATAAAGAACATCAAGTATCCATTACATCAGCAAGGTTATACAATCACAATGACAGCTCACAAGGGTTGCATACCTGCCAACTGTCACTATTTGGGGGGGGGGGGATTTCCCCCATGGAGGCTCCCAAATTGAAATTTTAAAAGAGCAATTATGTCCACAATTTTAACAAAACAATTAATTTTACAATGAATTGAGGATTATTAAAGTATGAAGAAGCCAAAAAACAACATTACACTGTATTTGAAGGCCCCCTTGAAGGTTTTTTAGGAGTATGGCAGCCATCTTGCACGCAAAACCCCCATGGGCATTTTGAAAACTTGGCAGGTATGGGGTTGAACACGAAATTAATTATTTGTGAAATGAGTTGATATAGGTAAATTAAATGTACATTTCACAACAACAGTGTAATTATAATTTGTATCCTAAGTCTACCAGGTCAATATGAGGATATGAATTGCAATACTTAAACTGCTTTGCTTCATTAATATTATAACCATAATGAAATCTGTCCTTTACTCTTTTTTCTATTACAACCAGAACCATACATGTCCCTATACCTTTTATTTCGCAAGATTTCATTTGTATTTTAATTTTATAAGATGCTGTATTAAAGTATAATATCAGAGCAATAATGATATCAGTACCCAACTGTTGCTAAAAACTCCAGATGAAATGTTAACTCAGATTACAACTGACAGGTTGCAAGAAAATTTATTAAACCACCTATGATATTAGGTTCAGTAAGCTTTTATTAAAATATATCACATATTTTTTCTGAAGTGTCTACTGGTCATTGTTCCGTTAAGAAGTACTGGAATAATCGATATTTAAAGTTTGGAAAACGAATAGCAGAGTGGCAGTCAATGTCTTGGACTGATGAGAAAATATCCTGTTTTGTGGGTAATATTGGTGGTTGGTTCCGGTGAAAGCAATGTCCCTAGGGGTAAATAGTAATCAATTCCATGACCAGGATAAAAATAACAATGCATGATTACTAATACATTTAATTAGAAAAATTAATAAATTGAAAGGTAACTGAGGTTTTACTAATTATGACAAACACATTTTTCAGATATCAACTACAATTAGGGACAAAGGAAACTCCAATTCAAAATTTTGTCTGAATGTGTTCACATTGAAAATGAAAGAAATATTTATCCAACAGTGCTAACAAGTGCTTTGATTCTCAGAGGCCTCCACTGTTATTCAGGCAAAATTAATTGTGGATTTTTTTCACCTAATCAGAAAAGTGACATTTTATCAGGTTTTATGGTGTAAATAAAGGTAAACTTGGAATTTTTTTAATAAATTAAAAAGAAAGGCAGAAATTTTTAAGAGAGAACCAGTATTACCATGGTTGAATTATTTTCTTTCTGTATGCATGTTGAATAGAACTTATTTCACTTGTTATTTGCTCCGACCCTTTCCCCTTTACTAACAGTCACCTCAATAACGTCTTAATGTATTGATTGATTGATGAATGCTTTACGCCGCATCAGCAAAAAAAAAAGGATTTATTTCAGGTATTGTCTAAATTTAACCATAGGAATAATATACATTATGTGTTTAAATTTTTTCTGTATTTTTTATATAGTCTGTAAGAAAATTTGCTTTTAATGTCATATTAATGTTTTATTTTGTTATGGTGTTAAAAAAAATCTCAACTTATCATGCAAACTTTATAGCATGATATTATGAATATGGTTTGAACTTGACAAGTCCCACCTTAAGTCTTTGATTAGTCAAAAATATTTTATCATCTTTGATAGATGAACACATTGTGTGGTTTTTCTTAATCACAACTTTGCCTTCTCATCATGTGTCTTTGGTTTTTGAATTGACGTTAGTTAACAGGGACAGGCAGACAGTAGACAGTATAAAATATACAAGGTTAGATTATAAAAGTAGTAAGAAGAAATACATTAGCTGAACAATTTTTTTCCTCCGCCATAGCAGAGGGGGCATTAAGTTTTACCCTTGTCTGTCTGTACATCATACGTCCCAAAATTGGTTTCCATTCTGTAACTTTAGTTTGTCTCAACTAAATGTAATGAAGCTTATATACAATGCTTATTACCACAAAACACTGATCAAGTTTGAATTTATATAACCTTTCCTGAGTTATGCCCCTTTACAAAGGGAATATTTATTTTAAAACATATTTGTATTTCAGATCTAGATTGATATGTATAGAAGAACTGAAATATTGCTTTGATATGGTAGTAAAATGACATTCTGTATTTCAGGAACAACTACTGGGGATGCTTTCCTTCAGATGTTTAGGAGCATGTTTGAAACAAAAACTTTCACAAACTCATCTGAGATTGTAGATACTACCTCAAACTTTGGAATAGACTTAAAGAATCTTACTGTGACAGCTAGTTCAGTATGTATATAAATAAAGAGGGATTTAAAAGAATCATCATCAGACTTTTCAAATTTTCAAAAGAATTTGTTTGAAGAAATCAGAGCTCTGAAACACTTAATATATATATATATATATATATATTTAAAAGTCAAATACAATTATATTTTTGAAAGTAAAGATTCTTCTTGGTACATTTTAATTCACTGCTAGGCTGTTTAATGCTAGATTAACAAATATCTAAATTCTCAGCCCACTCCATTTCAATTTAACTCCCTTTTAAGAATTTGAATTTTATCATTTCTTTTCTTCCATTTTTCCATTTTGATTTTGGCTGTTCTGAAACTGAGGGAAATGATTAAAAAAAATCAAATTAAAAAAAGTCATGTCTCCCAATGAAAAAGGTATTCGTGTATTTTTCAGATCAGCAATGTTGGATACAGTATTTTGTATAATAGTAAAGCTACACACAGTATACCCTCTGTCATACTTCTGATGAGTAACAGCCTTCTCTCCATGGCATCTTCCTTGGTCAATGGAACCAGGAACACAATATCTGCTGCTAGTCTGCCATTGTGGAAACCATCAACTAAACTAACATACAACAACAATGCATTCTCATCTGTTATATTGGTGGCCATTGCTTTTGTTGTTGTGCCACCAGGTTTTGCCGTTGATCTCGTCAAAGATAGACAGGTAATTTAAGATAATTCCAGCATTGGCTGTCAGGTCATACATTTTTGTACTAACATTGATATTATTTTAAATTGTCAAATACATAGCATTAGTTATACTACTATCCAGTCATTAAAGATGTTATCTAGTCTGTTTCAAAATAACAGCTTTTTAAATTACTGTTATAATTTGATATTATATAAATAACAGAACTTAAAAGGTAGAAAATGACAGATATTTGATATATAATCAGTTGAAAAATTGGCCAGAAATGATTCTCTCTAGATTTTTCAAATATTTAACAAAGGCACAGATTTCTTTTCAGAAACTGAAATAATAACAAGGAATATATAAATTTTTCAAAAATGGCCTTTTTAATTATATGTAATAGAATTATGAAAAAATAAGCAAGTAAATTTTTTATTGGCACTACATGAATAAAAGTAAATGATTTCAAATATCTTACAAAAAGTCAAAAACAAGAGTAGGTAATCTGCAATCTATCAATGCTCGTATTTTAATATTGCTCAAAGTCATGCTTATTCCAGACTGATTATAAGGATAAATCCATTGGAAGTGTGCTGATTGATATTTTTGTCAGTGAAAACATGGTCACTTGATTAGTTAAAAGAAAGCTTTAAACTAGCTTTCAGTTAAGGTGGATATTCTGCTTGCTACACTGCATTGGTTTTGCTTATTGTTGAAGGTCCTACTTTGACCTCTGATGTTATAAATTCTTATCCTATTTACTTTATTGAACGTCATGCAGCAAAAACAAAAATACATATTCATGTACATGTATAAATCCATTTCATGATTGCATTAGTAGGGATATGATTTTCAGTGCATTTTATTTGATTTGCCACTAGCCAAGGTTATCTTTATAGGTTGCATTTCTGTAAATATTGACAATGCTATTTCCCATAGGAACTCCTTTTATGGATAAAACTGTACCACTTTTACTATGAAGTTTTGAAAAAAATCTTATCCTAGAATTGAAAGTTCATATGCACTACAATTTTTCCAAAGTTCAAAATATAGAGCTGTGCAGCATATTTTCAACGTTTGTATGCTGTGAACTTCTCAGAGTTTTAGCTAACACTAATTTTCTTAACTACCCCTACCTCAACTGTAGGGTTACCACAGGTTTCAATATAAACAATATTCACATGTATCTTTACTGGTAACATTCCAAAGTTTTGTCTCTGTGAGATGCAACACAGAGAGCATAACTGGGAACCAGTATGTAAACAAAATTAATTTTCTATGGTATTCTAGATCTCCCCAAAAGAGGCGTGGTTTAAGAATCAGCTGTATTTACAAAGAGCAGCCTATAGAGTTTATTGATGATTAATTTAATTACAGTATAAGATCAGAAGTCAGTTGAGGACAGCAGGTGTACCATTCAGTGTTTACTGGTTATCTAACTTCTTTATTGACGTCTGCAAGTTCTGTATCCCAGCAGTATTCTGTATTATTCTGACAGGCGCTATACAGGTATGTTATATGTAGAAAGTATATCATACAAACATAATTATCTATGATACAGTGGTGTATGTGTACAAGCTCTGTGTGCCTGCAGTATTCTGTATTATTCTACCAGCTGCTTTACATTGTAATTCAGTATATTTGCACTTGCATAAAAATATTAAAAGCATCAACCCTAGTAATTTCCACACAGTTAGGTATCTGCAAATAACATTTTTTTCCTGAAAATACTACACACAATAATAAATGAATCCACATCTATGTCAAAATCAAAAAATTAATTGATAGGTATTTATTAAAGAAAGTAAATGTTAAACCATATAAGTGATATTGAAATAGTTTCATGTTTGTGATAATAACTGAGGTGTTTTGATACTAGCATGATATCTAATCAATATCTGATCCATTTTAGTTTTGTCTTTCTTTGACAGAGTCAAAAAGCGACACCAATATTATTTTGTGATTAAGGGAGATAATTTTAAAAATGATATTCATTTGACATTTTTATTGGCCAAACAGGTGTTATCTATAATCTAAAAAAATATTTCTTTACATTTGATTAAAAATATGCAATATTAAAAGTACAAGATGAGTTTAATTTTCAATGAGACAGCTATGCACCAGAGTTGAAATGATGGGGATAAATGGTTATTTTCTAAACCACAAAAAATGGCATGAAAGAAGGGTATTAGATTAATATAAACTATGTTTTTGAAATGTTTAGGTATAAAAATTTCATTTAATTGTATAGACATATTGTATTTTTTATTTTCAGGTTGACAGTTTAAAGCCAGGTGGCGCTATGGTGTCCCTCGTTCTTCTGTTCCTGACAATTATACCATCATCTACACTCTTTGTTTACATCTTTCAATTCTTATTTGACAACTTTGAGACCTGTCAATCATCATTGACTGTTCTTTACTTTTTTGTAAGTATACTAAATTTAAATCAAAATATTATTATATTGTCATCCCAAACACAATTAATATCTTGTTCATGAGAAGCACTGTTTCAACCTTATAATTTTATTTTACCAGGTATTTTGGAGGGTAGTTATTTTGCCTGACACCTTTCTTCTGTTATAAATTTTTACCCAGTACAAAAGGGACCTTCATCAGAGATAGAATGATGGATTAATGTTTGCACCTTATTTACATTGGTACAGTCAATTACATAATTTTATAAATTTAAAAAAAATTGTCCAATAAATTACTTCCTTATTCCCATGAATTTTTTTGCAATTTTATGGTAGAATGTTAGCTGCACTGTTTTACTAAATTGACTATCATATTTTTAGCTCACCTGGCCTAAAAGGCCATGTGAGCTTTTCTCATCACTTGGCGTCCGTCGTCGTCGTCGTCGTCGTCGACGTCATCGTCGTCGTCGTTAACAATTTTTCAAACATCTCCTCTGAAACTACTGAATGGATTTGAATGAAACTTAAAATGATTGTTCCTTAGATTATCATGCACAAAGTGTGTGCCTCGATTTTTGATCCGTCAAAAAACATGGCCGCCGTTACTTAAAATAGAACATAGGGGTCAAATGCAGTTTTTGGCTTATATCTCAAAAACGGAAGCATTTAGAGCAAATCTGACATGAATAAAAATGTTCCTTAGGTCAAGATCTATCAGCCCAGAAATTTTCAGATGAATCAAACAAACCATTGTTGGGTTGCTGCCACTTAATTGGTAATTTTAAGGAAATTTTGCAGTTTTTGGTCATTATCTTGAATATTATTATAGATGAAGATAAACTGTAAACAGCAAAAATGATCAGCAAAGTAAGATCTACAAATAGGTTAATATGACCAAAATTGTCAATTGACCCCTTAAGGGGTAAATGTCCTTTAATGACAATTTTTCAAAATTTGTTCATCATATTTGCTAACTTTAAAAAATCTTCTCCTCTGAAACTACTGAATGGATTTGGATGAAACTTAGCATGATAGTTCCTTAGATTATCCTGCACAAAGTGTGTGCTTCGATTTTTGATCTGTCAAAAAACATGGCCGCCCTTACTTTAAATAGAACATA
Organism: Mytilus edulis; assembly: GCA_019925275.1. NCBI lineage: Eukaryota > Metazoa > Mollusca > Bivalvia > Mytilida > Mytilidae > Mytilus > Mytilus edulis. The sequence continues at coordinate 1,146,730 of CM034356.1, read as the reverse complement.
GGGGTCAAATGCAGTTTTTGGCTTATATCTCAAAAACGAAAGCATTTAGAGCAAATCTGACATGGGGGTAAAAATGTTCATTAGGTCAAGATCTATCAGCCCTGAAATTTTCAGACGAATCAAACAAACCATTGTTGGGTTGTTGCCACTTAATTGGTAATTTTAAGGAAATTTTGCAGTTTTTGGTCATTATCTTGAATATCATTATAGATAAAGATAAACTGTAAACAGCAAAAATGATCAGCAAAGTAAGATCTACAAATAGGTTAATATGACCAAAATTGTCAATTGACCCCTTAAGGGGTAAATGTCCTTTAATGACAATTTTTCACAATTTGTTCATCATATTTGCTAACTTTAAAAAATCTTCTCCTCTGAAACTACTGAATGGATTTGGATGAAACTTAGCATGATAGTTCCTTAGATTATCCTGCACAAAGTGTGTGCTTCGATTTTTGATCCGTCAAAAAACATGGCCGCCCTTACTTTAAATAGAACATAGGGGGCAAATGCAGTTTTTGGCTTATATCTCAAAAACGAAAGCATTTAGAGCAAATCTGACTTGGGGTAAAAATGTTCATTAGGTCAAGATCTATCAGCCCTGAAATTTTCAGACGAATCAAACAAACCATTGTTGGGTTGCTGCCACTTAATTGGTAATTTTAAGGAAATTTTGCAGTTTTTGGTCATTATCTTGAATATTATTATAGATAAAGATAAATTGTAAACAGCAAAAATGATCAGCAAAGTAAGATCTACAAATAAGTTAATATGACCAAAATTGTCAATTGACCCCTTAAGGGGTTATTGTCCTTTAATGACAATTTTTCACAATTTGTTCATCATATTTGCTAACTTTAAAAAATCTTCTCCTCTAAAACTACTCAACCAAATTCAACCAAACTTCATTTGAATGATCAGTAGGGTGTATAAAATAAAGTTTGTGTTTTATTTTCTATTTCATCAAAAAACATGGCTGAAGGCATTGTTTACCAGGTGAGCGATTCAGGCTCTTGAGAGCCTCTTGTTCAGATATCTTTCATATAGTATGTAGGAGTCAGTTTAGTTGACATGATTTCCAGCCTAAATTAAATATCATATTTGATTTTCAGATATCTTTCTTACCTTATTTAGCTGTCAGTTTAGTTGACATGATTTCCGGAGAGATCCCTGCCAGGATCATGCACTACATATTTGTTATGCTTCTGCCACCTTACAAAGTTTTTGGAGGCATTTATTATATTGACAGGGTAAGTCCTGCATAAATTAGAATAGGGTTGTACATAACACTACAGGGAGATAACTGTAAAAATCAGCTGAATGTTTTAATCACATTCCATTAGTAAGCAAATATTAAGCTTCTCAGCTATCAAATATGTGATTGTCAGACTACTATTTATCCAATAATATTTCCAAACAAAGTATGTGGTTCAAGTTTAGTGAAATTTATGTAATTTGTCAATGGGTCAAAGTATATATTTTGTCAAAATTTTATGAAAAATTAAACTAAAATTAATTTTAGTCAAGGTGTTTGGTGCCAACAATTTAGAAATAGCATAGCACTATTTGAATGTCTGTGTGTTTTGGACATACTAATTTGCATGGATGTCATTTAGTGAACATTGCTAAATTTATCCAGATATGTATATTTTTAAGCTTTGATTTACAATGTTTATTCCATGGCTTTCAAAACAGTTCTACTCTTGATCATTAGATGTGTTGAGCCTAAATCAAACTTCAAATGTGGATTTAAAAAATAATTGATGCAAGCTATACTTTATTGGTTGTTTAAACCTGGGTAGGCATTATATTTCTGTCAAATATGTCAATTTCTGAATGCAACACTTAACAGTCATAATAAATGAAAAAGTAACAACATGTGCATCATTTAAAAGTTTGGAAGTGTTTTAAGTTAATCAAATACCGGTATATTAAATGCATGCCAATTTGATCAAATTCATTATTTTGGTGAGTCGAAATATGCATGTGAAAACAAAATTTATTGGATTTAGAGCACAGGTTTGTTCACGAAGCAAAAGAAGCACGTCATATTAGAATTGCCATTTTAACATAATTTGGAAAATAATTGTTGTTTTTTAATTTTTATTTACCTGATCTTTTGCCCTAAACAGCTACAAATGTACAGTCTTAAAAGTGGCACGATTAATATATATTATAATTTAAGTTGGTTTACTGACAATTTTGAAATTTTATTACAGTGTTCTCCCCAGGATTTTTGGATAGTGCTGTGGTAAGCGCGTAATTTTCAACAATTCTCAGTTACTTTATTGCGGCGCGCGGTTTGTTTGTAATTGATTTGTTATGTGTTTTTATTATATCATGCTGTTGATGTTTCCTCTTGTTATGATGTCCTTGTCATGCTCATGGAAGTTACAGTGTACCCCTTAATGAGGCTTTGTTTGTAAATGTTATTGTCTGGATATAGAAGTCTGATGAGTCTTTTTTCTCCATTGTAAATTCATATATTAAATCCTCATACTATCTATGTATAAAACTGAAGGAAAAGTCTTTTTCCATGATGGATCTACACCAGACTGCCTGTGTCAAGATTTCTTAGCACCATCAGGTAATGTTGCAGAACATGTAGGACCAAGTCATTGACAGCTTCTGTTTGGTTTTGTAACAAACTGTAGCAGTGTACTGTTTACCTTACGACGTTTGACAGGAATTGACATTTTTTAGCATAAAGATTTCTCATTTTTATTACCTAAATGTTTTATAATATTTAAATGGCCTCATCCAAGCTGGACATCGAGAAAGTAAAATTTCTCAAGTCGTATCTGCTTGGGCTTTGTTTTGCTAATCATATCCTCTCAAATTGTTATCAAATGGAAGAATTTCTGACTAAGGGAGCTACCATTTGATTTTTATGGGGGGGGTGGGGCTAGGATGAAATTTGAAAAAAATAGGCAGGACAGGAGTTTTGAGTAAAAAAAAAGGCAGGATGAGACACTTGCAAAAAAAAGTCAGGACGACAATTTAGGTAAAAAAAAGTCAGGATAAACTAAAAAAAAAAAGGCAGGACCGAACAGAGTGAAAAATAAAAAGGCAGGACAGAGATTACAGCAAAAAAAAAAATGCAGGACACAATTTTTCGTCCTAGCCCCCATAAAAATCAAATGGTAGCTCCCTAAATTATAAGTTCGAATAGGGGATAATTAATATTTAAAAGACTTGATCATTTTTGGGGTTCGTATGGATAGTAAACCCGGCAAATAATTTGTAACAAACCCCTGTGTTTGATCGTTTTTAAAATCATCCTTTGTTCAAAGTTCGTTAAAAAAGTTTGTGAGTGACGTCGGGAAATGCGGTCAATTCATTTCATCATATTTCATTCATATATGCCTCTATATTTTCTTTAAATTAAAAAAATCGATGTCAATGTTGAAATCTTTGTTTATTTTTATCTTTCAAAAACGCCATTTTGTAAAATTTATTAGACTGGTCCCGCGAAGTTACTTTAATACAACGGAAATAATTCATTCAAAAATCGTAAACCAGTCGATCACGTGATCTGAAGTGAAAAATAAGCGGGAATTTTGAAAAACATTGGAAAATACGAAAAAAAAATATAGCGACGCGGTTGCGTTGGATAGCGCTGCGGTCAATGCAATAGGACAGCAGGGAATTGCAATAGCGCTGAAAAGCGCTCTGCTATAACGGCCTGGGGAGAACACTGAATTTTAAAGAAAAATAGAGAGGGAATGAATATTGTTGTCAATGTGGTAGTATCGGTTTTTAAAGAAATTAATTACTTGGCAATATAAACTGTTATATTTTGTATAGATATGGTGGAAAATTAGACTGGACAACTTTTTTTTAAATGTTTTAAGATATATTATGGGAGGTTTGTTTTGAGTGATTTTTGTTATTATATTTAATGAAATGTCAAATTTTGTTTATTTTGAGCTTTACGTTGTTATAGAAAAAAAATTCTAATGAATATCATGAACGCTTATTTTTAACTTAAAAGATGTATAGAGCATACTCTAATTATTTTGAAGATTTATCGAACAAGTTTGCTTGGAAATGGACAGGACATTACATTTGGAGAATATTTTAAGTGGGAGTCCAACATACTCTTACCTATACTGTGGGTAGGTATTCATATATTTATTCACTAATTTTGTAATGTTAAATTATATCATCATTTGTCACAAAAAATGAACATTGATTTTGTTGTCATAGATATCAGAAGATGTGGTATTAGTGCCAACGAGACAACTCTCCATCAAAGTCACAATTTGTAAGAAAAACAGTTATAGGTCAAAATTACGGTCTTCAACACAGTGCCTTGGCTCACACTGAATGGCAGGCTATAAAGGGCCACAAAATGACTTGTGTAAAACCATTCAAACGGGAAAACCAACTGTCTAATTTATATAAAAAACAAGAAACACTTACGAACAACATTTACAAACGATAACCACTGAACATCAGATTCACGCTGTTCTATGGTCGGGTTGTTGTCTCTTTGACACGTTCCCCATTTCCATTCTCAAATTTATTGCTATTAATCTTGTTGAAGAAAACAGATTTACCTATGTTGTCAACCTATAGTTAGTTCTTTATTTGAATAATTTTACAGAAATAATTTTCCTAATATGACCTTCTTTTCATGGTAGATTGGAATTCATTGAGGTAGTGGTTAGAACTTACATACATTGTATTTTTATTGAACTAGTGAACATTTTGTTTAGGGGCCAGCTGAAGCCCACTTCTGGGTGCAGGATTTTCTTGCTGTGTTAAAGACCCATTGGTGGTTTTTGGTTTGTTTTCTGCTCTTTGGTCAGGAAGTTGTCTCTTTGACACATTCCCCATTTCCATTCTCAATTTTACTTTTTTTATTAGAATACTGTACCGTCCTTTAATGATATATTATGTTAATTACAGCCATTAGTTGAGATACCATTGTACATAATGTTACTGAGAATCATTGATGTCAGAAAAACAGGAGGTGAAATTCAAGATGCCTTACCATGTATCAGTAAGAAGAATAGTAACGAGGTTGATACAGAAAACTCTGACATTATAGAAGATGAAGATGAAGATGTTGCTGAAGAAAGACAAAGAGTTAAAGCTTTACAGACCAGAGAAAGGAACCAGGTGCGTTTTCATAGTAATTTCTTAATAACACGAGCGTGAAGTTTTGTAAAGAAAAAATATATATGTGTCGTAGATGCGGGTGGTAACAGGTGTGCAATATTTGGTTGAAGCACATTATTAAATCTCTATTTAATAGAAGATCTCTAATTAAGGATTTATTTTAGTGGTAGATAGGCTTCAGTATATATATATTTTTTTTGTTTTACTAAAGGAGTATGTTCGATAAGGTCCTAAAATGGCCCCCTTTTTTAGCGTAAATTTCAAATTCGGATTTATTTACCAATATCACGATAAATTATAGCTAATACATTGACTAGATAGGATATAAGCCATTTTATTGAAAATTTCACGTTTCTGCGTTTCATTATGACGTCACAAGTTGCACTCATATTGATTTTTCATGAAAAAATCAATGAAAATGGGTAAATTTCCATAGATTATTGGACAGGAAACATAGAGCGCATACGTCGACAACAAAGATCTTTTAAAATAATGTTTGTGAAGACATTTCACATGTCTTATTTGAATATTAAGCTTGTCGACGCCTGCGCTCTATGTTTCCTGGTCCTTTATTTGGTTGAAATCCAGCTGATTTTGTCAAATTTCACAAAAATCCCTTATCTTGACCTTTTTGGGATGTAAAAATCAACGTGTTAGAATTAAACTTTGACAAAAACAGTTCTGTTTAACTTTCTCACATGTCTTTAAGGCAACTTAAAGCATTTATTGTCTTGTAACTATGAACTTTATAATTGGGGCCAAATATGGCCCTTACCGAACTTACTCCTTTGGATAGTGTTTTATCTATCATGGTTTTTTATTTTAACTGTAAATAAAAGTAAATGTGGGTTTACATCTTTTGAGACAGCAACCTAAATAATACCAACACTTAAATATGAAAATTCTAAAAAAGATTAGATAAAAAGTGAACATTTTTATTTGTGCAGGTAACTTGTAGTTTATTCAGTTTCAACCATTTTTTTTATTTTTTTATTTAAAGTATCCACCATAATCAAGTAGACCTTTCTAAGGAAATGTGACAGGATCTTTTTCCTTAAATTAAATAAAAATTATTAAACTTCATTTTTGGAAAATGACGCAGTCATTGTTCCATAACTGCCGACCTGAACTTCATTACATTTCTCTGCCTACCGCGCTTGGTTTCGTTTTTACTATTTTCCATACAAACTGGAATCTGATTGTGTTATCATTATGCATGATCATTGTGTAGTAATCATCCAGGAACCAGTTTACACTCGGTTTCATATTTACTATTTTACAAACTTACTGGTTTCTGCTTGTATTCCACTACACTCGAACAAAGTGTTGTAGTTTGACGGGAACCAGTTTAGAATTTGTAAACTACAAAACGTTATCGGTTATTGTTCATTCCGTTTTGGTGTTTCATACCGACCTATACGATTTGAATAAGCTTAAGACCCTTCAAACATTAATGTGACTGTTTTACAAAAGGATTGAACTGTTTTACTTTCAAAGTCGTACTATAGTGATATCTGTCATGTACGGATTTCCACTATCACCGGTTAATTTCTTCTTTTACACGTGCTTTTGAAACTTCCTGTTTAAACATCGCAAGTTTTAAAATTGTTTTTTGAGTGAATTAACATCTACATCTACATCTATTTTACTTATTTTAACAATCATGAAGCGTTCCAGAAAGCAGTTTCTTCTTCTCTTTGAAGATGGAAAATAGGTTTTCTCAAGAAAATTACCGCAAACGATCGCAGAGGAATTGAAACGTTCAAGTCAAGTCGGCACCTGGTTAAATTGGCATCTAGTCAAATCGGCACCTATTTGACGTCAATTCGGCATCCTATAATATTTGTTATAATATTTTCTATTCAATTAATTAATTACGGTTACCAAGTACATAGTGAATATGTTGTTGTGTATTTAGGTAAACAACGAAACGAAAGTGAATATGTTGTTGTGTATAAAGGTAAACAACGAAGCCCTTACCAAAGCTGTTGTTATAACAATTAGACAATTATTAAAATAAAATGGAAAACTATGAGTCCCTTTCAATAAATCAAACTTTCATGCCAAATAATTAGCCAATTTAAGGTGGTTTTTTTTTTAGTAAAGTTTAAACAGCATTAAACCAACAATCCTGTAAAATGCTCAACTGGTTAAAATAATGCAGAAAAATATCCAATATCTGATGTATTAGTCCAAATAAATAAGACGTCTGGCAAGGCTATTTTTTTCTTTCTTTCTGGGACGCCTTCCTACAACATTCGTAGGAAGGCGTCCCAGAAAAAAATTAACATAGCCTTGCGGTCATAGGAAGGTGTTCCAGAATAAAATTTAAAAAAGCCTTGCCAGACGTAATAATTATTTGGACTACTCATACATGTATATATATATATCATTAGAAATACACCAAAAAAGTCATTTAGTTGAGAAAAATAAATATATACAAAATGTACATGAACACCCCAAAATGTGAAAGTTAGTATTTAACTCTTTTTGCTTAAATACTGAACAAAATTCTGGCAACCCCTTTCTTATTTTTACTCAGGTGTCGATTTTAACCAGGTGCTGATTTGTCCAGGTGCCAATTTAACTAGGTGCCGGTTTGACTAGAATTCTTTGACAAATGTTTGAAATTATCTGAGTTTCATTAGACCTTTCAAGTGATAACAGTAACAAAAAGATTATTTACTTAATATTTTGTGGGAGAAGGGGGTTCAGACTATGTGGTATCAGGTCTGTTTGCGCCCAATACATTTTCGCACCCTACACGTTCGCACATTCGCACCCAAGGTCCGTTCGCACTCTACTCATTCGCGCCCAATTTTAATTCAAATTAAATAATTGGAAAATCATGGTTGTTGTTTTAAATTGCTTTGGTGTAAATACTGAATGTATTTATAGCTTGGTATGAGTAAAACATTGAAGATTTTAAAGGAAAAACACAAAAGATAATTGTTTTTAACAGCTTGGTCCCTTTGATCTGAAACAACGAAACAATAAAACATAGAAACCAAAATATAGCAATCCACTAATCATGCTAATATAACCAAAACATGATAAAATTTATTCAACACACAGAAAAGAACATAGTCAGAATCTCACTTCATTTTGAAACAAGTCAATGAAACAAAGTTATAGCAATACACTTACCAAAACATGATTAAGAGTTATTCAACACAAAATAAAACGTTGACAAAATACCACTTTATTTAGAAAGGATTATTATTATTTTTAACAATACACTATCCAAAACATGATTAAGATTTATTCAAGACAAAAAAAATGCTGTCTCACTTTATTTTGAGACAATGACAACAATTATACTTATAAGAAAACACTTGCTTGCAGAGTTATTAAACACAAAACCAATTAAGATTGGGTGCGAACATGTAGGGTGTGAAAGTGAAAGGGGGTGAACATGAGTGGGCGAAAATGTGAATGGAAGCGAACGGACCCAGATTCAGACTATGTACCAGTGAGAAATATACAAGCCTTTCTACGGTATTTATTTGTACAATTCAGGTAGTCTTGACCTATTCATTTGTCTTATAAAACCAGCCAGTTGTCACCTTCACTTCACACACACACACATATCTGAATATCAATTATATGCTTACGATACATGTTGCATTGTTGAACTAATTTCGGTATGTGAAAATCAAGACTTGCATAAAAACTATCCCAATAATAGAGACAGTGGCGTCATTTTTCTTCAGAGCTTTCAGCTCTTTGATTACTGACAACTGAAGGGAAATTATTTTTCTGTAATCCTCTTAATTAAGAGAGTTGAACATTTGATATCGCAATATTTTAGAATGTCTATTGCCAGTTGAAATACGACATCTTACTAGATATTCAAATTATTTAATCTTACTATGGTCATTGGGGTTGCTGGGCAGATAAATTTGAAAAGGTATTTATTGTTTGAAGAAATGACAGATTTTAATGTTTCTGTAATGATAAACTTATCTATCAAGTCACCATTAATTTTGATCTTTGATTATTTATAATTAGCACTTGTGACAGACTGATGGTTTTTATTGACTTCCCTTGTTTTAACAGCAGTTTTTTACTTATATAAACATCACATTGTTGTGTTGTGTGTCACCCACAGCACAGGGTTGACACATTTTGATAACAGAGTTGACACATATTGATAACATAGTTGACACATATTGATAACACATTTTACACTTATTGATAATAGTTGACACATACTGATAACATAGTTGACACATACTGAAAACTGAGTTGACACATTTTGATAAGAGAGTTTGATAGTTGACACACATTGATATTAAAGAAAGTTTGAGAGTTGACACATATTGATAACTGAGTTGACACATATTGATAAAAGAGTTGACACACATTGATAACTGAGTTGACACATTTTGATAAGAGAGTTGACACATATTGATAAGAGAGTTGACACAGGAGAATATCAGTTTCAAGGTGTTTCATGTACTTTGTTTTTAAATACTAAACATTGAATTTAATGAAGAGAATGTATGATTAAACCTGAATGGTTGAGTGCTCATTTTTGTATCTTGTAAGTTAGCAGTACCTCTTATAAACATATGCAAAAAATATTGAAAAAATAATATTTTTCATCTTGCTATACATGTATTTTGTATTAATCAGCCTGGCCAGTATTCATATGAGTCGGTGAGTGACAACCAGACAGTATTTACAAATTATGCTGTGACCCTTTGTTGGATACACCCACTTAATCAGTCCCTAGTGAATAGTTTTGTCTCATTGGCAACTATATCACATCTCCTTATTTTATTTTTTTTTAATTTTATGCTTAAAGCTTATTCCCAGTTGTTTGTGAAAGCTGTTTGTTCCTGTAAATGGGAGTGTCTCAAAGGTTCTTATATAAATGCTTTTTGTGTACTTTTTCTTGTTGTACAGTTGCTGTGCATGTATTGATTTTGTGTCATGGATCCATTACTCTATATCCTTTGTTTTTCTATTAAATAATGTCTGACAAAAATATAAACTCATCACAGAGAACTAATTGGTTGGGCATTTTTTTCCAGTTGTTGTAATTGTTTTATAGTGTAACCTGTGTTATCCGACACACTGGGAGACCATGAAATAAAATAAGTAGGTTGTTGGAATACTCAGGTTTTTTTCTGCAAGGATAGGCATATTTTGTTTTCTGCAAGGATAGGCATATTTTGGGACATTGAAAATGTGTTGGTTAAAGTAGGATGTTGGAATACTGGGCTGTCTGATTAGGTAGGTTACACTGTACATATACTTGATATTTGTAAGTCTTTTACTGGACAACAAAAACAACATCTTAACAACAAAACTTTATTTGTAGCGGTCACACAGTTAGGTGTACAACTGTCCATCCCCAAGTTCCCCATCATAGAAAGGCATAATGTTCGTTCAAATACTATTTTTTTTTGGTGTTCTTGGGCTGTTATATTTTCAATGGGAATGGATTACCCGGTACTTAAATTCCTATTAGCCTTTAATTTCCACTGAATTGCTATTGTGTAAATGTCCAAATTTAAGTTTTGAAATTATTTATTTTAAATTGGTGTTTTTCTAGGCTTTCTCAATAGCATCTTTTAAATGAATATCTAATACTTGGTGAAATATACTTTAAGGATGTACTTAGGTGAGGTTAGGTGAAAATTAATAAATTAAGAAGTTAAAATTGATACTATAAGCTGGTAGAGCATCAATTAAGGATAAAAATAAGCTAAAAATATTGATAGGTCATGGACCTTCTTTTCGAGATATTTGAGATTTAAAATATGGCGGGAAAAGGCGGACTCAGACTTTTACCTTATATTTGCATTGGTACTATTAGTTCTCAAAACAAAAGAAAGAAAATTAAGAATCTCCTAAAATTTTGGTACATGACCTTTCATGAGCTTCTAAGTCTTATATCAAAAAATAAATGGGTGTTATGGGGCAAAATATTTTACATTGTATTGTATGGAAAAACACCAAGGAGTCCGAACATTTGACACAAATTCCAAAACCTCACCTAAGTACATCCTTAAGCTTCAATATGTTCTTTTAAAGTTTTAAAGTTCTTAAAGGGAGAAAATATCAATATTTTTAAACATCACAATGATTTTGAAACTTTCAGGCTCGATTTCGCTATACCAATTCAATTGAACTTAAGTCTAATAGCATTGTAAGTATGCTTATTTTACCCCTTGCACTATGTTGACTTGACTGTTTTCTGCAGCAGTTGTTTAAATTTCTGACAAGTTGAAAAGTTTGGTTTGATATTAAAATAAATTGAACTTTAGATGAATTGCAATCAGTGGAATGCAACACTTACAGACAAGTCACAGTAATAGGCTAAACTGTAATTAAATTAGCTGAAAAGATAATTAAATTCACCAAATATCAGATAATTTATGTAATTTGATAGTAATCAGTACATATGCAGATCTTATTTATTTAAAGAAGATGCTCTAAGTTGTAAAGAATTTTTTGGACAATGAAATATGTTTAAGGATGTTTGCTAGTCATGTTTTGGAATTTTTGTCAGATTTTCGAAATCCTCTTGTTTTATCCATTTGAATTCCTTAAAAAATGTGCACACTAACCCTCATCTTTCTTTTTATAAATCTTTTACAAGTATAATAATAAGCCATCTGTAAAAGTCTTATAAAATCTTTGTTATTTTTTAATAGTTTTTTGGAACTTAAACTTGTCAATGATGAAGCTATGAAAAATCAAGAGAGAACATTTTACCGCCAAAATTTCAATGGCTAAAATTTCGAAAACAAGCACACAGACCTATATTTTTTTGCGCTCTTTTGTTTTCTTTTTTAATTCCTTATCAATAGATACTAGTGTTATGAAAAGCTTGTTATTTTGAAACTGAGTAGCGAATATCCTTAAACTAAACTTGAATAAATTGTTGATAGAGTGGGGTGCTCATTTTCGCCACATCTTTCCATGTTTTCTACAGTTTATGTTTAGGTCTAAATGTTTTTGAAGTATACTGATATTTCTATATGAAGATAACTTCAAATGCAAAATATACTTAAGCTTGAAAACCGGTTTGTTTTAAGAAAATCATCTGAAAAGTTAGATTAAAGGGTGTTTGAAATTTCCGGATGTTTTGTCAATGGGGGACACATATTTGCAGTTTTTACACATCTATTTAAAACCAAATAACTGCAGCTTTTAACAATTTTTATCAAATCAATTGCATTATAGATGAATAGCAGACATTCCAAAGGTATAAAGAATTAAAAATTAGGGCATTCAGTCAAATATTTACTTAGAAATACTTCTTTGAAATCGTGTTTTTTATTCAGGAAATTGTCTGAAAATGGTTGTCCGTTTTTCAGTCATTTTCGGTAGGAGCCGCAATTTTGTCTCAGTTTAAAAAAATATTATATTTGTTATAAAAATATAATTTACGGGTACATTTCTTCCACTTTAGCCATCCTTTGAAGTTTTTACACCTCAAAATCCTTAAACGGCGAAATTGTGTCCCCGGCGAAAATGAGCACCCCACTCTACCTAAAAGAAAACATAAGTAATGTAAAAGATATTATACTTGTCATATATAATGTTCATATCCCAAGCTTTCTAAAGCAGGTGGTATACAGTGAGGGGGAAATCTGTCCACCAGTCTGTGCATTCATTTATTTGTTTGTTCTTCCATTTGTTTATTTGTTCCTCCTTTTGTCCATCTTACATCTGCATCATTATGAAATATCATGAAGCATGAAAAAGAGACCTATTTTATATTTATTAAAGGAGTTTGTTCTTTGGGGTTACTGGTTCTACTGCTTTTGTTATGTCCTAGCTTTGTAAACCTGCCCATAAATATTTGTGAATTTTGGTTTGTTAGCATGAAGTTGATTCAGGAAGTTGCACCAAGAACAGCATTCTTATCCCTGAATGCAAAAATAAAAACGAACCTGCACAAAGTTTTTACACACCCATAGAATTGACATTCCCTGCTCACACAAGCTTGTTTTTTTTTAATACAAACTGCAAAAACTAGATGTTTAAAATTTGCTATATTTAGATTAACTGGATCAGTTTAAATGGGATTAAAATAGTAATCTAGGTAATCAACAAAAATATTGAAAAGGGTGCAGGGACTTAATTTTTTTGTCAAACATGATGAATGCTATAAATGTGAAGGTTAAAAGAAAGGTTGAACAGTATAATATTCTAGAAACAGTACAGCAGTTGAATTAATTAATAAGATCAGTTGTAATTCATACATTTCATTCATAATTTATATAAGAAAACCCTTAAAATTTATTTCAGTACCCTGTGGTAATGGTTGAAAATTTAAGAAAAGAATTTGCAAAAAGGGGAAAGCAGAAAAGAAAGGGATGTAAAAAGGTCCAGGGAGAAGAAAAGGTCAAGGTTGTTGTTAGGAATACATCCTTTGCGGTAGAGAGTGGTGAAGTCCTGGGACTTCTGGGACCTAATGGAGCAGGAAAAACTACCACCTTGAATATGGTTATTGCAGAGGTTGGACCAACCAAGGGAAAGGTCAGTTCTATATCTCTTGATATTGTTTGGGGATCTTGCTACAATTCAAGGCAGATTCTTTATCTAGTATGTCCTGTCATCAGCTTATTGTGATCATAAAACATTTCCAAGGGATAAAGATTAAATGGACATATATTAGTATGTTCATAATACTTCTGAATTAATATGATCTTTTAAAATTGTTACAGATTTTGGTTATCAGCAATGTATTCTTTAATTGGAAAAATTAAGCTATTTGATCTGATAATCATACGGAGGTTTGCAGAAACCTGTACTTCTAAGAGAAAAAGTGACCAATGCTATGAAATATAGGCCCAAAGAGTAGACAAAAAAAATTGATAATAATGGGATCTTCAAATATAAAGAATAGAGTAAAATGATATAAAAATTGAATAATACAAAAAAGAAGGTCTCCCCACATACAGACTCTCATATATGCTAGAAGGGGGTGGGGGCGGCGGTGCACAAGATTATTGATAATCCTATATGTCTAATAACAGTCCAACTAGACACACTGATTGTTTCATTTTGTAATTTTTTAATATCAGGTTCATGTAGGAGGACACGATGTAAGATCCAGCATGTCAGAGGCCTTTAATGTACTTGGATACTGTCCCCAGCATGATGCATTGTGGGATCTGGTTCAACTTGACGATCATCTTAGAGCTTATGCTGCCATCAGAGGCATTCCAAAAAAAGACATAGAAAATGTCATCAATTAGTAAGTCAAATAGTCAGAAAATATTGCTATTTTCTTCTTTCTTTCCATCTTTTGTGAAATCATATTTTGTTGTCAGAATATTAAAGATTTGATTCTTTAATGGTAACAAATTAGAGTAAGATTGGTTTGTTGAATTATTAATAAAAGTAAATAAGGGAACTGAGGATGTCAAGGAGACAGATACTAAACCATAAGTCGTTTTGAAAATAAGCATCAAATGACTGCTCTATTTCACTTTGAATAATGATGAAGAGCTCACATATTTATAAACCTCCAAAATGAATTAACAGAATTGAAAGCAGTGACACCAAAGCTGAGACGAACAAAGACATAGAAATAAGAACATGCAGTATGAGTGCCAATGAGACAAATATCTGTCCAAGTCACAATTCATATAAAGTAAACAATCACATGTATATCATTATTTAAATCAATTTTCTGTCTATGGACAGCATCTCCTTAAAAAAATAATCTTAACTAAATAACTATCTGCGATGACTAACGCTCCTAAAATACAAAAGTTTTAGGAATACTTTAATTATCTGCCTACTATATATATATAGCCATTTTAACACTTGTTACTAATATTTATTAGATCCAAAGGCATTTATTTGATTTTCTTACTTTTAGTTATATAAAAGAATTAAAGTTAGAGGATCATGCAGGAAAAATGGCAAAAAAATTGTCAGGCGGTACGAAGAGAAAGGTAAATGATTTAACATATGTCTGTAGGAAACAAGAGATGCATGTACAAAATCAAGTGTGTACAGATGCCATTTTGTCCATTTAGGAGATAAATGTAAGGCATCACCAGTAAACTCAATTTAGCGACCATCAAATCACCAATTGATGATGTCAGAGCTTAAAATACAATATTGTTATCTCCAATCAAATGAAACTAACTGAAAACAATGTGAAATCACCAATTTAAAATCTGTCATACTTGGTCTGCACTTGCGCGTAAGTTTTCATGGCATCAATTGTGAATTGATGCCATGAGGGTTTGTGATGTTATCCAATCAAATTAAACATTACAAACAATTTTGCATTAGAATAAATGTTTAACTGACTTAAAAAAAATCAGTGCATAGTAAAGAGTTTTCTATTATTGAATTGGAAAAACATTTTCTTTTCAATCACAGAAATATGTCAGAAAATTCAAATTTGTAATTTTATGGCGTGACATTTTTGTTTTTCTTAAATGCATGTAGCACATGGTTGAATTATGAAATTATTGAATTATGTATTGTTTCCATTACTAAATGTGTCCTTTAAGATTTTTGGGTTTCTATTGAATTAATTAAACTTTTTTATGTTTTGATATTTGGTTTGATATTGTAGCTAAGTTATATAATCAGTATGCTTGGTCAACCTAAAGTAGTGCTAATGGACGAACCTTCAACAGGAATGGACCCTCAATCAAAAAGATTTCTCTGGTATGTACACACAGTAGAAAATGTTATTTATATCTTTTGTTCCATTCTTATGTAATATCTAATTGGAGGAAAGAATTTTAAGGACACTAGGGGCCATAATTTTCGTATTTTGATTTAAGAAGCAAATGGGGATGGTGATTTCAAGGATTATTTGATCATATTGCGAGTTTGATATTATTGAACTGAGGAATTCAAATAAACAGTTACTTTATTGACAAGGAACATAATATTTTGTAAGTATTTTTGTACATGAGGTTTTTTCACTTAACATTGCTAAGGAATTTGATTTTTGATCACTTTTGTTTCTAGGGACACTATTAGTTCCAGTTTCAGTGGAACAGAACGTGGTGCTATTTTAACGACTCATTATATGGAAGAAGCAGACGCCTTATGCACAAGAGTTGCAATCATGGTCAATGGAAAGCTTGAGTAGGTATTTAATCTAGGTCACCTACATTCATTGAATAAAGAAGTCTACTGTGTGTGGTTGTATAGCCAGTCAAGGTCGTTAAAAACTCCCATCATCAACTATTGCATATAATAACATTTGTCAAAGTGTCAATTTTCATTTTCATTATGTTCAAAGGTTTTCCCAGGTATGAATTATATTTTTAGGGTTTCCATTGCAAATTTGAACTTTGCCATAGTTTTATCTGGGATACCTATTTTGTATACACAAATCCTTCTAAACTCCTTAATGTGGATTCATTATTTTGAGCTCACCTGGCCCGAAGGGCCAAGTGAGCTTTTCACATCACTTGGCGTCCGTTGTCCATTGTCGTCGTTAACTTTTACAAAAATCTTCTCCTCTGAAACTACTAGGCCAAAGTTAACCAAACTTGGCCATAATCATCATTGGGGTATCTAGTTTAAAAAATGTGTGGCGTGACCCGGCCAACCAACCAAGATGGCCGCCATGGCTAAAAATAGAACATAGGGGTAAAATGCAGTTTTTGGCTTATAACTCAAAAACCAAAGCATTTAGAGCAAATCTGACAAGAGTAAAATTGTTTATCAGGTCAAGATCTATCTGCCCTGAAATTTTCAGATGAATCGGAAAAACCCGTTGTTAGGTTGCTGCCCCTGAATTGGTAATTTTAAGGAAATTTTGCAGTATTTGGTTATTATCTTGAATATTATTATAGATAGAGATAAACTGTAACAGCAATAATGTTCAGCAAAGTAAGATCTACAAATAAGTCAACATGACCAAAATTGTCAGTTGACCCCTTTAGGAGTTATTGCCCTTTATAGTAAATTTTTAACCATTTTTCTAAAATTTATATATTCTTTTAAAAAATCTTCTTCTCTGAAACAACAGGGCCAAATTTAACCAAACTTAGCCACAATCATCAATGGGGTATCTAGTTTAAAAAATGTGTGGCTTGACCTTGCCAACAAACCAAGATGGCCGCCATGGCTAAAAATAGAACATAGGGGTAAAATGTAGATTTTGGCTTATAGCTCTGAAACCAAAGCATTAAGAACAAATCTGACAGGTGCTGAATTGTTTATCAGGTCAAGATCTATTTGCTCTGAAATTTTCAGACAAACAGACAAACTGTTGTTGGGTTGCTGCCCCAGAATTAGTAATTTTAAGGAAATTTTGCAGTTTTTGGTTATTATCTTGAATATTATAATAAATAGAGATAAACTGTAAACAGAAATAATGTTCAGCAAAGTAAGATCTACAAATAAGTCAAACATGACCAAAATTGTCAATTGATCCCTTTAGGAGTAATTGTCCTTTATATTCATTTTTTAACAATTTTCATTAATTTTTCTAAATTTTTGTAAATTTTTTGGGCCAAGTTCATTATAGATAGAGATAATTGTAGCAACAAGAATGTTCAGTAAAGTTAGATCTACAAACACATCATGATCACCAAAACACAATTTTGTCATGAATTTATCTGTCTCTGTTGTTTAATATGCACATAGACCAAGGTGAGCGACACAGGCTCTAGATCTAGAGAGCCTCTAGTTTGTGAGTTACCATATCAAAGTAAAGTTTAAAATCTTTTTTTTTTAATTTTGTGTCAATCATTGGAATGGCCGTCTGATTACCATAATTGCCTTTTGTGATTAAGTCTTAAGGGATTAAAATGGGATCAGATAAAAAATGTCCGGCCGGCTCAAATATTTTTTGGAAGCCCTGACTCAATCCACATCTTCTTATATCTATTGTATGTAGACTATGTAGAGTTATTGGACTTTAATCACGAATAATAAAGCAATATTTTAAACTCTGGTATGCTTTCACATTATCTCATGACATTTTTCCCATTGTTTTGTGGAAAATTAAAAAAAAACCAAACTAACATGTATTTAATCTGTTTATATTCACTGCTTTGTGGTTGGATGAACTGTACTCTATAATCACAGCTGCTTATTCATATTTCATTAGTATTTTGGAAATATGTTGTTATAGAAAATAAATTTTTGAATGTGTTTCCAGATGTATTGGTGCAACTCAGCATTTAAAGAACAAATATAGTAGTGGATATTTGTTAGAAGTCAAACTTAAAATAGAAGATATCACTGACGAAGAACAAGCTCATAGATTAGAGGAACTACAAAACTATGTTGTGTCTCTATTTCCAAATGCTGTAACATTAGAGAAATTTGGAACTTATGCCCAATTCAAAGTACCAAAGGAGGATGTTCCATCATTAGCTAATGTCTTTGCCTCACTTGAAGAAGGTAAATATATACGTTTGTTTGGAATTGGCATCAGTTTATGCAAATATCTTTTTAACTAATACCTTTAATTTCTATGGCCCCGCAACTAAGTTGTTGGTGCCATATAGTTTTACCCTTGTCAGTAATTCCAAAATTCTGTAATTCCGAAATTCCTTAATTCCGTCATTCCGCAACAAACCATTATACAGAGTTTTTTTTCTAAATACCTTTAGATATTGGGCTGATTTTTGGTATGTGAGTTAACCATGACGAGTTACAGATCAAGTTAAAGTATCATTCTGCTCCGCTAATTTTTGCTGAAATAACGGGCTTCGGACTTTGATAAATTGTTGAAAATCATTTCCAAATTCCATAATTCCGTATTTCCGAAATTCCGTAATTCCGTCATTCTGTCATTCCGCAACAAACCATTATACAGAGTTTTTTCTAAACACCTTCAGATATTGGGCTGATTTTGGATTTTGATAAATTGTTGAAAATCATTCGGAAATTCCGTCCGTAATTCCGTCATTCCGTCATTCTGCAACAAACCATTATACAGAGTTTTTTCTAAACAGCTTCAGATATTGGGCTGATTTTTGGTATGTGATTTAACCATGATGAGTTACAGATCAAGTTTAAGTATGGTTCCGCTCTGCTAATTTTTGCCGAAATTACAGGCTTTGGACTTTGATAAATTGTTGAAAATCACAGTTATACAGACTTTTTTCTAAACGCTTTCAGATATTGGGATGATTTTTAGCATGTGAGTTAATCAAGATGAGTTACCGACCAAATTTAAGTTTTGTTCCGCTCGGGCTAATTTTTGCCGAAATTACAGGCTATGGACTTTGATAAATTGTTGAAAATCACAGTTATACAGATTTTTTTTCTAAACGCTTTCAGATATTGGGCTAAATTTGGGTATGTGAGCTAACCATGATCAGTTACAGATCAAGAATAAGTTTCGTTCCACTCCCCTCATTTTTGCCAAAATTAAGGGTTTACAACTTTGAAACTGTTAAAAATCACAATTATATGGACATTTTTCTATACGCCTCCAGTTTTTGAACTGATTTTTGATATGTGATACTACCATCATGTTTGTGTCCACATGTGTTATTGAAATTGGAGATTTGTCAACTTTTTGAGACAGGGCCATTCGTGTCGCTTTGACACATCTAGTTCTCCATATATTGTTTTTATGAGTGTATTTTAGTCTAATAAAGAATAATTGATATGATATATTTTTCTTCTACCACTTATGCTTTATTTTAATAACATTTATTATGTAAAATTGATGTCGGATTCTTCTTAAATATTCCCATATCATCTGGCTTTTTCATTCTCAATTGACTAGGACTGTCAGTTTTCCTATCGAAGGTCAGCTTCAATCACAAATAAAAACTGGCCTGGAGACAACAGTATCATCCCAAGAGCTACCCAAGCATTACATAGGTTGGGGTTGATACCATGTGACATTTAAAAAGCGATAAGTTAATATTATACATTTGATTTATATATACTTCAAGTAGATTTTTTTCTTGACAGATTGTATCATACAGATTTGGGATTTGATTAAGCCTTAGCAATGGTGAATGATATCAATATCATTTCAATTGATTGTATTATATATATATACAACTTACTTATGTTTATTACTAGATATACAATAAATATTATTTCATATAAAATACTTCATTGTGATAACTATGACTGTTAGCAGAATTTTAGATCTCTCATTGTGGCATCTGACATTTTCTTCTATGATGTTAAATTTTGCGTGAATGTCTTAAAAAACAGTAATGGCAAATAAATTACCAATAAGGAGCATGGAAAAGTTAGTGGACCTTGAAAATTTTCTGCTTTTATCTCCTTTCAATTTGATATTTTATAATGATTTAGTGAAAACAATAGATATGCACCACAGAAATTGTAAACTATTATAATTCAAAGATGATTAGGCTATAGTATGTTTTCTTTTTATTTAAAATAACCATTTAATTACAGGTAAGCGTCACCATGGAATGGAAGAGTACAGTTTCAGTCAGTCCACCTTGGAACAGGTACATACATTAAATATCTTGTGTATAAGTTTACATGTATCATACCTAGCCCTTCAGTTTGTCTTAAAAATTTATAAAAGACAATGAAAGACGGAGAATAGAACCTTGGACCTCAAAATGTTTTTTTCACCCCAATTGGAACCTCAACAACGTCATCATGATGTAGGTTACTATGTGACGTAGTCTTCAACTGTACATAACTTCAGAGATTTACAGAGGGAAACTAATGATGTGCATCTGTCAATAATACCTTTTTGATTTTAAAATCGTGTGATTCATACATCGAATACTTAATTGTTGTCATAAAGTGTTATTACAAATTATTTCACACACGATAAAATCATTTTCACAGCAAATTACTAAATCCCTCATGTATGCAGAAAATATATGTACTGCATGGTGAATGTTTCACAAATACCTGGTACTAAAAAAAAGCATTATAAGGCAGGGTAATTCGTGTGTAATTCAGGTCTTAGACATAGTATTTAGTATGACATTTCTGACTTAGAGTTTATATTCCCTAGCCAAATGCAGGTTATTATAAGTGTGAACCACATTTTTTTAAGGTTATTTCAAATAGACAAAAAAATATTACAGTCATTTCTTAAAACATAAATTGATAATTTTTTGAGTCTTTAGACTTATAGACTTTTTTTTTCTTTCAGGTGTTTATTGAATTTGCTAAAAGGCAGATGGACGAGCATGCTGGTGACCATGACGATGATGATCAGACAGATAAGATAAGAACATCCTCCCTTGTTATTTGACAATAGACTGTGGTGCTTTAGTGTTTACACTTTGTTATGGCATTTACTTGTTGCCATTTGTTTGCTCTGTGTGATGATTTAAAATTAAAATAAAAGATACAATTCAGTGCTCAAATAAATATTGTAATATTCCAAGATACAGGTATGTAAAATTGTTTCAGATGGTACTTCTTTGGCAATGTAGAGGAGCATGTATATCTCTCTAATTTACAGCCTTTTCATTGAGTGTGTAGCCAAAGGTAATATCTTTGGTTAGCTTGCTTGTTATCTGAACCGTGAAGTCATTGTTGAGTTAGGTAAACTACCCTGTTTTAAGAATAGACAAGTCCGACAGAAAACCACTCTATATGTCTGTTAGTTTAAACATATTTATTTTATAGTGGATTGGGAAACAAATTTTGCAACTTATATTAATCCCTTTCCACTGTCTGTTGGACTATACTACTTCAAAAAAGAGTGTAGTTTACCGGATCTAATAATGACTTCATGGTTCAGCTAATAAGAAAGCTAACAAAAGATATTACTTTTGGCAACACACTCAATGAAATCAGCTGCAAGAACTTATTGTGATAATATTTGTTGAATGAGAAAAGAGTGATTGTATAATATGATGTTTTTGTCTCTTTGTTCGTCTGTTCATCCACATGTTGTATCCAATAAAGTAACATTGAAGTTACAATTGTTAGAAATTTCAATTTTTATTTAGCATTTTAATTACTGATTACCAATTACTGGTTACCAATTAATGATTACCAATTACTGATTACCAAATTTGTGAAAACCAAAAATTTATTTTTCTAATGAGCATAATTTTAAGGGTTTACTATTACTAAACATGGAATTTGTCTTTATAAATGTATGTATATATTATGAAGTTTTTAGCAGGTTTTCATTTAGGAATAGTGTAGGCATATAAATGCATTGATCCCATTGTTAATCAAAAGATGATCAAAGATGTTTTACAATCATAATGGTCAATATGTCAAGACTTTTAATTTTCTTTTATTATTATAGATATTTATAAACATTTTTAAATTTATTTTTAATGTAGTAAGCTAAATATTTCTTGACATATATTATGAATTGGTGAAATCCCACAATTTGTTGTTCATATTTCATGTTAACTTTAACATATTATTTTAATCTGCCTGACTCAACTGTTAAGCAAGGATCTCACACTATTTATTTATATACTGCAACTATGCTATTTGCGCAGTCAAATTGCATTGACCATAAATTCATTTGTGATATACAGTCACTGACTGTATATCACCTTGTTTATTGCGTTGACAATTTGCAATAAAACATGTAGGTTCGCAGAAATTTTAAGTTGTTTGCTTCAAATTAAAAATGATGTTTTTTCCTGTAAATATTTCAATTAAAACAGTTAAAGGAGTTGCAGTTTAAAAAGAATAACAATATTTTGTCTCGAATAATTAATTTTATTTGTACTCGGCTCAAAATGGTAGAAAGGCAGTGGAAAGCCTTTTTTCTACCTGTTTCTAAGCCTTGTACAAATAAAATTTATATTTTGAGACAATGTTTGGTTATTCTGTACTTTTACTAGTTTTTTCCACAGTTATCTACCTTATACCTGTAGGTCACTTGACAAGAAATTAGTAAGAACCACACTGTTTATTTTTTAACAAATCGCCACAGTTTTTCTACCAAGTTCTGATGGGTTATTGTTGAAAGACGTTGTTGTTTGGTAAATGTAGTGTTTTATTTAATTTGGAAACACATGTTAAAATTATGTCATTGATGCCAAAATTACGGGTCTTAATTCAAATTATGTTAATTTTAAATACCGAGTCATTGTTCCTGCCTCCCGATCCTGGTTCCTAGGGTCAACACCAGGGCTTCCAAAATTTTTCTGAGTCAGCCGGACATTTTATATCTGATCCGAATTTTAATTCCTAGGACAAAGTCACAAAAGGCAATTATGGTAATCAGATGGCCATCCCAATGATTGACATTAAATTAAAATCGAAATTAAACTTTACTTTGATATGAATTTGATGTTCTTACATAAACTGTTAAAATTGGCATTGCATCATTCACAGTGTGCACATCAACGTGCTCAAATCTGCATTAGACTCTTTATTTGTGCAAAATGAAGTTGTCTAGAACTTAATTTTCGTTTTTAAAGTCACATTTTTCAAAACCGGATGTTGACTTGACAATGGTAAAACAGGGACCATAAACAGATACGTAAAATCCGTGTACGTTAACATAGATCTACTGAGCGAAGAAGTTATTTCTTCAACAAAATACTTGAAATGAACGTTAGATACAGGTATCCTAGCAGGTATCAATGATACTTTTAGCATTTTTGAAGAAATGTAGGATGCAAAATTGAATTTCCTACCTGTGCACATGCGCACACGTGTTCTTGTTCATACAACGTAGTGCCGACGATTTTTCATTTAAAACCTTTTAAAATGATTTATCAAATCATGTTTATAAATGTATTTATTATATATTTTAAATCAATTAGATACAAGCTGCTGAAATGTACGAAAATAATTGGGAATGGACCGATTAATTTATACGATGTCCGGTACTAAAAATAGTTTACCTGTCACCTGAACAGGTAGTTTTCAGCTGTCCAACAACTAATTAGCCTTGATTAAAATGAGAAAGTATTGAAGTAGGGGTTGTTTTGATAGTAATTAATCATCATGTCACTTTTATGACCGGAAATGTATGGCTGTTAAAGGCAAAATGTTGGGTCAAAAAGATCGTGAATTTATATGTTAAAATGACCGAAAAAGCCTTTGAAACTAAAATGTAGATGACCGTTTCATGCTTTGCCCAGCCGGTCTTTTACCGGACATTATACAAATGACCGGCATATATGACCGTTTTGGAAGCCTTGGTCAACACATAACATGACTTGTCTCTAGATGTTAACTTTTTTTTCCTATGCCAGGGCTTTTCAAACTACTTTGTTAGGTGAAGTTTAGAGTTGGGGGGTTTAAAATATTTGATTTTGAATACACCATATCGCCATTTGTCTGTCATTACTGGATACCACAAAGGTATTGTAAAATTTTGACAATATTATAAAAAATATAGGACACTAAAATGAAAAGATGATTGCTATATGCCTTCATAGAACAAGAGGAAAAAATTCTCAGGTCAAGTGGCTCAGATTTCAGAATAGCGATAGTCTATTCCTTTGTACTTGGTATGAATTCAACTTCCATGTGTGCTGTCCTTTTGTATGTGTTTCTTGTGTATGGTGCTAGAAGTTTTCTCATTGAAATGATCATCATGTTCATCTGTCTCATTTCCACCCTTACCTTTAGGTATATGTATGTTTGACAATTAACTGAACAAACTATATCAATGTGAACTTTAATTGTCAAAGAACACTGTCAATTTTTATTACTTAATCAAAACCTTTCTTACCAAAAAAACAAACAAAAAATTAAAGGACCAGAACCATTCTTTAATCCGTGTCTAAACAAATTTTGCTGTTGAAATTCTAAATTACAGTTCCATTTTCTAGTCCCTTTTCATTAGATAATGTATTTTAAATCAGAGTAACGAAAAATTAAGAAATGTCTGTTTGTTTGTTTTTCAACATTCAAACATTTGAAAAAGAATAATTCTGTACAGCAAATTATTTTTTTATGAATTTTACAATGGGAAAATGAGGTCTCTGATATTTCATATTGTCTTCAGATTTTTTATCAAAAGGAATTTGTGTCTAAAATATTCACATGGGTAAACAAATATTAAAGTATTATTCAATGTATTAGAAATAACAAGAATTTTAAAACACTGGATCATAGTCATATTTATGATGTAAATTTTGTAGAAATATTATGGTTACTGTGTGAAATATTTTATGCTTAGTTTTGGAAAGTTGAGAGGCATCACTAAGTAAAGAGTAAAAAGTTTGAGAAATGAACCTTCTAAGGTTGGTTTTCTTTTTATGCCCCACCTACGATAGTAGAGGGGCATTATGTTTTCTGGTCTGTGCGTCCGTTCGTCCGTCCGTCCGTCCGTTCGTTCGTCCGTTCGTCCGTCTGTCCCGCTTCAGGTTAAAGTTTTTGGTCGAGGTAGTTTTTGATGAAGTTGAAGTCCAATCGACTTCAAACTTGGTACACATGTTCCCTATGAAATGATCTTTCTAATTTTAATGCCAAATTAGAGATTTTACCCCAATTTCACGGTCCACTGAACATAGAAAAATGATAGTGCGATTTAAATTGTTTCATGTTGAGTATTTTAAACCTGATTTTACAGTATAGGTTACACATTGTTGAAGGTCATGCTGTGACTCATTGTTGCATACATAAACATCATTAGGACTCCTGTGGATAGATTTCTCATTAGCTATTATATCTCATCCCTTATTTTTATATCTTGATCAACTAG
The DNA here is from genome assembly GCA_019925275.1 of Mytilus edulis. NCBI lineage: Eukaryota > Metazoa > Mollusca > Bivalvia > Mytilida > Mytilidae > Mytilus > Mytilus edulis. The sequence continues at coordinate 1,121,040 of CM034356.1, read as the reverse complement.
TTTGAAATCATAGCAGTGAGATTTGGTCCATTCTTCATATTCATTTGATGATCTTGTTTTTAATTTTAACCAAGATACCTTATTATATTATTATATAGATTGATTTATTCTTGTTAGTTTTATGTCCTTTTTATGCCCAATTTATGGACATTATGTTTTTCTAGTCTGTGTGTCAGCTCGTTCGTTCGTCTGTGTGTCTGTCCTGCTTCAGGTTAAAGTTTTTGGTCAAGGTACTTTTAGAATAAGTTGAAGTCCAATCAACTTGAAACTTTATACACATGTTTCCTATGATATGATTTTTCTAATTTCAATGCCACATTAGATGTGTGACCCCAGTTTTACGGTCCACAGAACATAGTAAATGATAGTGCAAGTGGGCATCAGTGTTCTTTGGACACATTATTATTATTGATTTAGGAAGAATTGTATTTTATTTTTGTGGGTGATTTTATGGTTTTACTTAAGACTCAATAGTCCATACTAGGCTAAGTAAAATAAGTACTTCCTTGAACATTGACATTGTGGTTCATTTGTACCCACAAAAATCAAAGAAAATTGACATCTCATGAATAATAATGAATATACACTATGACAAAAAAAAAAAAAATTGTTTTGGCTCAAATAAGATAAAAAGAAATTTTAAGATAAGAATAAAGAATAATATTATAATGATAGAATTTATAGTCTGAATATCAAAAAGAATGGAAAATGATTTTTTTAGAACAGAAATCTAGCAAGCATGTATTGTATGTAATGGTGATGATCTCTGTGGTCAACAGTTATATCTATTCGTCTGTAGCCATATCTTGTACTTGTATTTATTATTGTTATAGTTATTCTTGATTTTTTTACATATGTATGTATTTGAGATAAATATTAATATCTGTAAAAAAGAATTCGTTTATTTTTAATGCTGCTTATCTATAACTGTTGTTATTACATTAACTTTATTTGGCAAAACTTTTAGGAATGTTTGGTCCTCAATTCTCTTCTACTTTGTATTTTATTTTGCCTTTTTAACATTTTGTGATTTGAGTGTCACTGATGAGTCTTTGTAGATGAACCGTGTGTATGGTGTAAACATAGAATTTCAATCCTGGTATCTATGATGAGTTTATTACCACTTTCTTTCACCTAAAAGGTAAATGGTTGAAGGTGCCTTTATAAGTGCCCATTGTTTTTCATAAATACTAAGTGTCATTTCAGCATGAGAAAACGATTATGGGCTATAATTATGTTTAAGAGACAGCTATCACAGTAGATCAATTTTCTGTTCTAGACTTTTATTTTACAAAAATGAAAAAATCAGCAAGTACACAATATTGAATCAACTTGTTCAAAATAAATGGTTCAAGTTGCATTTTGTAAATACAGTTGTTTCACAAACCATACATATTTTGAGGAGATATTAAATATCACAAAATATTTTTTATTTGATTACCCACTGGTTCCCAGATTTGATCTCTATGTTTCATCTCGTAGTGGCACAACTTTGGAATTCTACCAGTATAAGTACACATGTCAAGCTGTCAAATTGTATTCTAAGAAATGGTTAGGTTTGTACTGCATTTATACAAGTTTAACCTTTTGAAGGTTGAGGTTAGAAATGTTGAAAATATGCCACACAGCTCTTTGTATTGAATGTTGAAAAACTAGTAGTAAATAAAATCACATTAATACTGAACCCTGAGAAAAATTCAAAACAGCAAGTCCCTAATCAAATGGGAAAATCAATAACTCAAATACATCAAATGAATGGAAAACAACTCATATTCCTGACTTGGTACAGGCATTTTCTTGTGTACAAAATGGTGGATTGAACCAGGTTTTATAGGTTGCTTAACCTCTCACTTGTAAAATACAGTCGCATCAAATTCCATTATATTGACATAGCTGTGCATATGAACTTGCCATTCTAGGATAACTTTTTTTATTGATAGCATTGTAAACGTGGCACAATTTTAGTCGTTATAGGAGTTCCAATGGGCATTTGTATTGTCTATATTTACAGAGTTGTTATACGTTCGTTCGATGTGTTTGAGTAGTCCGTGTTGTAATCCAGTCCGACACTTTGACTGATCTCATATAAATATCTTTTTTTTAAAACCTAGATGTGTGAAAAATTTCAAGTTGGCCATTAAAATTTGGCATACTTAAAAAGATTTGTTAGCCCAACATATACATTTGAGTTCAGACACAATTTCCTTAAAACAAGAAAAAAGATACTATGGTGGCCGAGTTGTCTAATAAGTTCATGTAGACCGGTCAAACAAAGACCATATGCAATCGTTTCACAAGCAGGAAACAAACAATAAAAAATTGTTTCTTAATTTACACGGTACATTTTTCAGTGTAATGTTCTACTAGTGATGAATTCATATATGCTGATATTTGAAGATTATGTGCTGGATCCAGGCTAAGTTGTGATTATTTACTCAGTGAATTCAATATTTTTAAAACACTGATTAAAATGCGCTAAAATAATCTAGATGGTGCAAAAAGTAAAAACACAAAAATACTGAACTCCGAGGAAAATTCAAAAAGGAAAGTCCCATATCAAATAACAAATTCAAAAGTTCACATTAAACGAATGGATAACAACTGTCATATTCCTGACTTGGTACAGGCATTTTCTTATGTAGAAAATGGTGGATTGAACCTGGTTTTATAATACTGAACTCCGAGGAAAATTCAAAAAGGAAAGTTCCAAATCAAATGGCAAATTCAAAAGTTCAAACACATCAAACGAATGTGTTTGATATGTTTGTATATGTATCAAAAGGGCTCAAATTAAGATATAAACTCAAGATATGATTTTTATGTTAAAACATTAATTTACATTATAAATTACGTCGTTTAAATATGCACACAATTAAGTTAACATAAAATTAAAACAGGTACAGTATTTCATACACGCAGTTTTAACTCACACATACTATTACAAGCATATTAAAAGGCGTGTTGAATCATACCTCATGCCCACCACATATGCATTATCAATTCTGAAATTCATATCAAAATAATCTAACAGTTCTTCATAATAGCATAGAAAAGCAAAAACAGGTTTAATAAGGTGTTATCACACATATCACCTATGATTGTTTTTGGCAATATTTATCAATTATATCTGGATTTGTTCAGGCTTTGTTCATATTTAGAGTCCAAAGCTTATAAAATCAACCAACTAAAAAATCGTAAACGTGATTTTGCTTTTAAGATAATGACATATTTTGACCACAAGGTTTATTATTTCATTTAAGGGACATAAATTCCCTAGTGGTTTAACTAGTTCAACTACATTGATACCTATCCTGCAATCAGTTTGTATTCTTTTACACCAGTGACGCTCGAATAAAAACAAGTTTTAATTTTGAGTAAACGAACTTATTTCAGACGTTCTAGAATACTTTCATTAAAAGAGTGATCAAGAGGAACCATCATATGAGATCTTTCAGCAGAAACTAGCAATACGTATCGTTAACTAAATGAATAAACTTTTACACTACCTGTTACAGAGCATTTTGAATTATGCAATTTTGTGAGAATTGTTAAATGTATCATTATATTGACATTTAACATTCATATATTCCCTATCCCAAAGTTGCAACTATTTTAAATGTTAAGATTATTCTCGTTATCTTTACATATAAGACGATTTTTTCTTTTGATATTTAGAACTCGATATTGTCTCCTTACAGAGGTCTTATGATAAATTATATTATAAAAATCATACCTTCTGGACGATAAATCAGGAAATCATGAGCATTAAAATAATATTGTGTCGGTACTAAACGCGAAAGTTTTGTTGTATAAAATTTGATATAAACGTACTAGTATTAACTATTGTTAGTATCTCTAAACATTATTTAATGTTGATTACAGGCATTATTTAGTAGCTCATTCTTGAGTTTTCAGAAAATTTCTATTACATATCTAGCCAAAAATATATCTACTGTTTTAAAACAATGAATCAGTCTACTTTTTTTGTGACTGAAATGAAAAAATATTCAAGATGCAGAAGGTCGAATATTAGAAATATAAATGCTTTTTGTAAGCAGGTAAAAAAAATAACCAGTCTATCAATTAAATTCAAATTGTTTAATTGGAAAAACTAGAAGTGGAAGATAACAAGGAGGAAGCAAAACACAGAAAAAAATCAGTTGAGAGAAACTGACAACGCAATTTCAAATGAACTGTGGGCGACGACGAAACGACAAAAAATTTAATAAAACGCTGCTTAGAAAACTATGATATCCTTCATTTTTGTAAGCAAAGCAAATTATATAAGCATTAAATGGCACCACAAAAGTAATTGTTCTTGGAATAAGTAAAACAATAGTTAAGAAGCCTTATTTAAACTTTGTAGGCTTGCTGTTGATAACCGTGGTATAGTATTCTGTTGATAATTCATAAGTTCGTTATGTTTTTCAACTTCTTTCTGTGAATATTTCATTTTGTCTTTGACTGGTTCTGTTTCTGGTGTTCCGTAAATAGGGCCTATCCAAGAGAGCAATACCGGAAGAAGAAAAATGGCATGCATAGCACCCACAACAACAACGATGAACATCACTTTAAAAAAGGAAAAGAAAATGTATGATTTTGAAAAAGCCAGCACAACTATACCAATAACAGAAGAAAGTGCCCCATTTAATATAGGACCTCCTGCCAAATCCAATGCTGTACTTACTCTAGCATCTCTATTTTCCCCTGGGACATGCGCATACGCATGACAAATATGAGCACTGAAATCAACAGAAAATCCTACACACATGACAATATGGATCATCGTCACAGAACTTAAAGTGAGACCCCAAATTTGCATTAATCCAATAACCCCTACCATGATCATTGAAACAGAAACAGTTACCAAAAGTATAAGGACAGGCAAAGGCATAAATATAGCGGTGACCAAAAACACAACAGATACAGCTATTGCAAGAGTTTGTATTGTTTGTGGAACAATTTGTACATATTGCTCAAAGAAAACAAAACTTGGTGAAAAGACAAATACTGGCAGAGTGGATGACTTTGCAATTTCTCTGACACGAACCATTAGAGAAGCTTGATCGCTTGATGTTGTAAGGCTTTTGCTGAGAACATGGAATCGTGATGCAACAATTGAATTGTTTCTAATAATGACATCGTTAACAAATATGTTGCCATGAGTGTTTAGAAAAGTCTTCAATCCCAAAATAAAATTCGATTGCGATGCATTTGAAAATGCTGGGGATTTCGTATATGTATCTAACCAAGAGAGCTCAAAGGTACTATGAATATCTTTATCTTCTTTAGCTTTTCTTAATAAAGTTTTTAAAACATTTGATGAAAATCTATATTCAATTTCAGATTTTACATAGAAAGATACGAAGAAGCTTTGACTGAAAAATTTTAAGTTTGTGTCATAAAATTTATAATGATAAGAGTCACTAGAGACTAAGTTTCTGAGATCAAGATCCTCACGAAAATTCCATGCACCCCATGCCGAAACACCTAAATAGCCTAAAAATAGTAGTATGATAATAATCCTTGTTGGTTTACTCTTCACAGCATTTTTTAATAGAATTTTTGGATATTTTTCAATGGGTCCTTCAACTTCTTCTCTCTTCTGACGTGGGGCACCTCCACAAAGTAAGACAACTGTTTTTGATTTTCCTTCCTCCTTGAGTGATTGATGAGATTTTGTTTTGCAACAAGTGAACCAATGGCGCTGTTTGGAAACTCGAACTTCATTGATAGTCATGATTCCGGTGTAGAATGTCAGGTAATTGAAATAACAAAACAAAACAGCACAACCTGTAACAGAAAAACCGATTTATAAATATATATCTATATAAACTAGTTAAAAATAATAGCTGTTCACATAGTGCATTTAAATAACACTTTACAAATTTGGTGCCTAATTTCGTAGCTCTTTCATTTAAAAAAAATGGTGTTTACCGAAACACAACCAAATTAACAATCATATCTCGTAAAGATAGTTTTAATTTAAAATTAGATGAACCATCTGTATAAAAACAGTGCACCTGTTCAGTTTTGTCAGTAAATATTATAAATGAGCTGTTATTTGAAATTTGAAATTTATGAACCTAAAAAGTGAACATGTGTTAGTATGTCGTTTGATTGATTTAAGCCATTTCAATTGATAATCTACAGTATGTCTTTCTATTTTGAGATGTTACACTATTGTTTGAGATAAGGGTAAAGGTATGGTATCATTTAAACGTTTGAACCCGCTGTAATTGTTTGCACCTGTCCTAAATAAAGGCAATAGTAGTATACCGCTGTTCGAAATTCATAAATCGATAGAGAAAAAAAAAATCCGAGTTACAAACTAAACCTGAGGGAAACGCATCAAATATTAGAGAACTACGACACAACAGAAACACAACATTAAAATGTAACACACACAGAAACAAATAATATATAAAAAATATATATAATATAACAATGGCCATTTCCCTGACTTGGTTAAGGGCATTTTAAGATAAAAATGGTGGGTTGAGCCGGTTTAATGGCAATGTTAATTATAACATTAAAATGACAACATTACATGACAGGACTACAATACAAATAAATGGGAGAAAATATAGGACAGAGAAACAAACGATTAATAGTTAACAAAGGGCACTTTGCTAAAAAAAATTAATACGCCAGACGTGCGCCACGTCCACACAAGACTAACCAGCGAAGCACTGATGAAAAAAGTTTGAAAGCTAAAACAAGTACAAAGCTAAAAAGCACTGAGGACCAACAGTTTCAAAAAGTCATGACCAATACGGCCAGGGTTATCCACCTGGGATAAGAACATCCTTTGATATTATTTAGAATTTAGAATAATACATACTTTTGCAAACAGTAAATTTTGACTATATAATAGATATACATGATTAAACTAAAGTGGTGACAGAACAGAACAAAAACGGATAAATTACAAAACTTCACAACTTAGCCATAACCACTGTTACGCTCAAAGTAACGTCACATTTGAATTTCTAAAACAAGTTCCCTAAATTAAGAAAGAATTTAGATAAAGTTCAAGATTAGATTTGTATGACTTATCTAACATTTATTATTAACAGGAAAGTCAGGAATCTGATGTTCAGTAGTTGTCGTTTGTTGATGTGGTTCATAAGTGTTTCTCTTATCTTGTTTTTCATATAGAATAGACCGTTGGGTTTTCCGTTTGAATGGTTTTACACTTAGTCTAGTAATTTTAGGGGCCCTTTAAAGCTTGCTGTTAGGTGTGAGCCAAGGCTCCGTGTTAAAGACCTTACTTTGACCTATAATGGTTTACTTTTATAATTGTGACTCATTGACACTCATACCACATCTTCTTACATCCGTATAGTAAAGAAAAAACTTCAATTAAAGTTTAGAATTTACCTGTATACCAAGAAAAATTTCGGACACTAGGAAATACTGATGCTGCACCTGCACAGAACGCTACGATGTCTGTTATTGATGTTATGGTGATAGCAATCCCACTTGTCCTTATTGTCTTACCAATACGTGCTTCGACGGAATCGTCACACTTTGTATCGGCCAAACCAGATAAAAGAATAAACATATTGTCCACACCTATACCTGGAATAAAAATATAAATTTCCTTTATTATCGGTTAAAAACGTATTAAGTTTCATGACATACACCTCAATATCATTATAAAACAGTCTCGATTTATAGATATAAATTGAAAAAGAGAGGCGAAAAATAACAGAGGGATATTGAAACTTATAACTTATTTTTAGCCATGGCGTTGTCAGTTTATTTTCGATTTATGAGTTTGACTGTCTCTTTGCTTTTTTTTTCTTCCCTCTTTTATATGTCGAAAATAAACTGAGAACGCCATGGCTAAACTAGAGGCTCTTAAGAGCCTGTGTCGCTCACCTTGGTCTATGTGCATATTAAACAAAGGACACAGATGGATTCATGACACAATTGTGTTTTGGTGATGGTGATGTGTTTGTAGATCTTACTTTACTGAAAATTCTTGCTTATTACAATTTTCTCTATCTGTAATGAACTTGGCTCTTTAGTTACAGATGAAAATATTTTGTAAAAACTTACCAAAATTTACCAAATTAATGAAAATTGTTAAAAATTTACTACAAAGGACATTAACTCCTTACAGGGTCAACTGACCATTTTGGTCATGGTTGACCCTAATTGTAGATCTTACTTTGCATTATTGCTGTTTACAGTTTATCTCTATCTATAATAATATTCAAGATAATAACCAAAAACAGCAAAAATTCCTTAAAAATTATCAATTTGGGGACAGCAACCCAACAACAAGTTGCCAAGTTCATCTGAAAATTTTAGGGCAGATATATATTGACTTGATAAACAATTTAACCCCTTGTAAGATTTGCTCTAAATGCTTTGGTTTCAGAGTTATAAGCCAACATTTACTTTTTACCCCTATGTTCTATTTTTATCCATGGCGGCCATCTTGATTGGTTGGCTGGGACACCACACACAATTTTTAAACTAGATACCCTAATAATGATTTAGGCTAAGTTTAATTAAATTTGGCCCAGTAGTTTCAGAGGAGAAGCTCGATTCTATTCGGGGAGACAGCGCTATGATCTCACAGCGACGTTATAACGACCTCACTACGACCATCCCGTTCTCACCGCGACCCAACTACGCTTCCACTACGAACATACCACGTTTACACCACGCTGTTCAAGACCACAGTACGATTTTAGTACGCCCTTGCCTTCCTCAGTACGCTCTTCTTACGACCCTCACTACGTTCATATAACGACCATCATTCTCATTATCATTTTCACATAAAATATATTAAATCTCTCCAGGTTTTATTTGTCTGTATGTAATTAGGGCTTCTTTTTCTCTGACGGCTCAACCATGCTTCTCGTTTTTATATACTAGTAGATTATACCGTTGGTTTTCCCGTTTGAATGGTTTTACACTAGTAATTTTTAGGCCCTTTATAGCTTGCTGTTCGGTGTGAGCATTATTTTTGGATTAAGTTATGTTTGGGTTAAGCATTATGTTTAAGTGTAGAAGGCCGTACCTTGACCTATATTGGTTTTCTTTTATAGATTGTTACTTGGATGGAGAGCTGTCTCATTGACACTCATACCACATCTTCCTATATCTATTGACACATCTGTGTCATCTTTGCTATCGTTCACTAAAATATCGTCATTTGAGCTTGATGGACCAGCAATAGGTTGTAATTTAGATTTGATTGGTCGGTCCGACATCTCTGCTGGATCAGGATTTGAAACTATCAGAGCTCCCTTTGTCTCTACATCAACCCCTACCACCACGCTCACGTGTTCTAGTAGATTTTAGTGGCATGACTATTGTTTCCGATAAATCTACGTATTAATCAGAAATAGAAGGAATGGAACTGAAATGATATGGAACACGATGTTATCATGTTGACGTTATTGCTGAGAACATAGTAAGATCGAGGTATGAACGTGGTATAATCGTGGTAAGAACGTGCTATAATCGCAGTAGAAGCGTGGTAAGATCGTGTTGCAATCGGATAACTCGTGGTATGGTCGTAGTATGAACGTGATGAGCATAGAAATATCTTGATAAGCGTAGTGAGGTCGCAGAACAAGCGCGGTGAGAACGTGGTATTATCGTCGTAGAAGCGTAATGAGAACGTAGTAGCATCGTGAAAGCAACGAAAATTAACATTTTCATGCCGCTCATACCACGACCTCACCACTATCTGAATTTATTTTAGATCGCAGTGAGCGTGGTGTGATTGTGGTCTAGTGGGACTGGGGCTTAAGAGGTCATCTGACCATTTTGGTCAAGGTGACTTATTTGTAGATCTTTCTTTGCTGAACATTTTTGCTGTTTACAGTTTATCTCTATCTATAATAGTATTCAAGATAATAACCAAAAACAGCAAAATTTCCTTAATTACCAATTCAGGGGCAGCAACCCAACAACCGGTTGTCCGATTCATCTGTAATTTCAGGGCAGATAGATCTTGACTTGATTAACAATTTCACCCCCATGTCAGATTTGCTCTAAATGCTTTGGTTTCAGAGTTATAAGCCATGGCGGCCATCTCGGTTGGTTTGGCGGGTCACCGGACACAATTTTCAAACTAGATACCCCAATGATGATTGTGGCCAAATATGGTTAAATTTGGCCCAGTAGTGTCAGAGAAGAAGATTTTTGTAAAAGTTAACGACGACGGACACCAAGTGATGAGAAAAGCTCACTAGGCCCTTTAGGCCAGGTGAACTAAAAATGGTTAAAATTGACTATAAAGGGCAATAACTTCTTAAGGGGTCAACTGACCATTTTGGTCATGTTGACTTGTAAATCTTACTTTGCTGAACATTATTGCTGTTTACAGTTTATCTCTATCTAGATAATATTCAAGATAATAACCAAAAACAGCAAAATGTCCTTAAAATTACCAATTCAGGGGCAGCAACCTAACAATGGGTTGTCTGATTCATCTGAAAATTTCAGGGCAGATAGATCTTGACCTGATAAACAATTTTTCCCCGTGTCAGATTTGCTCTAAATGCTTTGGTTTTTGAGATATAAGCCAAAAACTGCATTTTAAACCTATGTATTATTTTTAGCCATGGCGGCCATCTTGGTTAGTTGGCCGGGTCAACGGACACATTTGTTAAACTAGATACCCTATTGATGATTGTGGCCAAGTTTGGTATAATTTGGCCCAGTAGTTTCAGAGGAGAAATTTTTTGTAAAAGTTAACGACGACGGACGAAAACGGACGACGGACGACTGACGCCAAGTGATGACAAAAGCTCACTTGGCTCTGTGGGCCAGGTGAGCTAAAAAGAAAAGACCAGCAGACAACTAAAAGTACACAAAAACATACAGACAAACAACAGTACACATAACACAAAATAAAATTTATTTGAATACATTTTGGTATGCAGGTATGAAGACTTATGGTCCTTTATACTGCCAGAATGTGCACAAAATAATGTTTCTATCCAAATTGTTTGCCTGTACAATCAAGCTGTTGAATAGGTTATCACAGCTATTATAGTTTGAGAAGGCATGATTTACTTATCAGTTGAAATTTACTTTAAATTAGATTTCAATACATGTAAGAACATTTTAATTTGTAATTTGTTGATCCATTTTTGTTTAAGTTTTTTTTTGTGTGTTTCTTGTTTATATGACAAGACATCCTTTCCATCTGAAACTTTTATTTGTTTTTATGTTGTTGTGCTGTAACGTCCTTCTTCCAGGTAAAGGTTGAGAATGTACTTGTTCCACGTCATGAGCCAGCAATTGGTTGTCTTTGGTTTAGCTGTTTTCGGTTTATTGGTTTCAATAAATCCGGCCGTGGGGTTTCTTGTTTTAATTGTTAAACATTATGACACGCAGGACCTTTTATAATAATATTATTATTAATAATAATAATGATAATATTAATTTGACATTTAAATAAAACAGGATGTTATGATAAAATTATTAAGTAAATGATTTTTAACTTGTCACTCGTTAAATCATATGTTTCTTCTCCAAATTTAGACATAGCTTAATTAAGTAGTTTGAAGAATAAAAAGGTTGTATTGTGAAGGTGAAATATATACAGCGAATGGGCCACTTTTAGTAATCGAGAGTTTTACTAGCTCCGTATCTCATATAGCGCAATACAAATTCTACCGTCAATGATTTCACAAATGTAATGCAATTATATTGAATCATATGACAGCATCGCCCGCCATGTACATAAATATATTAATACAATTAACATGATAAAATCGTTTTGTTACGTACCTAATATCAAAAATGGCATTATCCCAACAATGTCTACAAAGGCAACACCACAAGCGCTGACAAGACCAAATGATGCTAGAATCGCCAGGCATGTAGACAAAATTCCAGCTAAACCAAGGTAATATCGATTATCAACGCAGTTCATTCCCATTAAAGCAAAACATGCAAATACGATCATAAGTGTAAATGTAACTGAAAACACGGAAATATCACCAGTTACATTTTTGCTTAATTCAACACTTAAACTATCAGAGTAAGAATACTTGACCTTTATATTAGTATTTTGAAATGAAGCCATTCTTTCGACAAATTTTATCTCCCATTTTCTGGATAATTCAAATGATTCAGATTTAAGATTAAATCGTATCTTAAGAGCAGTTGCATTTTTAATTAAACCATTTACAGTTTGAACGTTTCCAATAAATCGATCTAAAAGAACAGTTTGTCCTGTCCTTAAATTATAAGGAGGATATGTGATATTGCCTATTTTCATATCTGACTTAAATTTAGAATCTAACAAGAAGCTACCATCAACAACACATTGATTACTTGATCGTGCGCACAAATCTGAATAGAAGTAAATGTTTCCAGAAGAATCTTCGACTGTCGTGTTTTGAATGTAATCGTTGAGTTCTTCAATATGTATCCAATTTGTAATGTTCAGTATATTATTTTCATTCTTGAGTTCTACAATAACTTCTCCGTATTGACCCAAATCAGATAAACTCTGTACATTAAAGTTTGCGCTTGTGTTGATTTTGAACAAAGTTTCTACCATAAAAACGATAAAATGATTAAATAATAATTTGATTTGATTAGTTCCAAATTGTACTGTTTTTTTCCCCATTTTGGTTTACAAAAGTTTTTTTTATTCTCGAGCATCACTGAAGAATTATTTTTTATCATCGAAATGCGTATATGGTGCAGAAAAATTGGCATCGTTGATGTTATTAAAGATCTTTATAGACAAATATTATTCTGTGAATATCAACCAGTTATTTTAATTTAGTAGCAACAAAAAATCTTATTTTATTTTTGAAAACTGAAAAAAAAAATCTAAAAAGTATGGAAAATGGTTTGATAAGTGCTTGAAATTTTTTTTAGCATCCAAGCCTTTAAAACAACACTTATTTGATTCATAAAAAAAGGTTGGTCTTTTTTGTTAAAACAGTCCAAAATTATCTTTTAAGATGTCCCTGTTACATCATTTCCCTATTACATGTACATCAATTTTTTTTTTAAATATTGGTTCCAGCGTAATTGATATAATTATTTAAGAATATTAATATGAAAAATAAGGATAACAATTTCGAAGCCACAAAAAGTCGATATAAGTTGATTTTTCGATGATAAATCAATTATTATATGTTCAAATATTTTTTTACATTTGTTATTTACATCACCAGACTTATTGTATTTAAAGACATTGAACCGTCATTTTCGAAACAAGTTTATATATTTATTGGCATTGAACTCGAAGGCAAAAAAAAGTTGATTTGAAACGGATTTAAATCTATTGCACCCAATAATTTGATCCTTCGGGCTCAAAATAAAAAAAGGCAGTCTTAACATCTAAATATAAATTTTGTGACTCCTGTTTTATTTTCATCTTTCTTTTTTTTAAGTTAAGAGTGTTAAAAAAGGAATAAAGCATCGGTAAAAGTTTTAAGAATGTATATTGGAAATCCCCATGGCAAAACTATGCTTAAGTGTTAAAAAAATAATTAATCTGATATTCTTATTATCTTATTTTCTCTGCGTTCCGTAGATTGTTCACTGTTTGAACTGGCAAAAGTGAAGACAAACACAACAAAAAATAACCTATCATTGAGATGACTTAGCATTATATTATAATAATCTTTATTGTCATATAAACAAATTACACATGTTTGTTACAAACTGAACAATAATATTACCCGCCAACTAGGAAGAATATCGAGTGCTTACAATGTCAGAATTATTTCAGACATATTTCTGGTAACAGGAACGACAAATTAAGAAGTTTAAGATATTTAGTGTCTCAATGATATTTCTTTATAATAAATTTGTAGAATAACATACACTTATTTCCGTCATAGTATTTACTGTTTAAAATTTTCCTTGAAATTCAATTTTTCTACTATCTTACCTTAATCACACAAATACAAATATTTTAGGTTGTTAAAAATACAAATATATAGAAATGTTCAACAGTTTGTTGATTTTGATAACCAAACGATTACCGTAAATTTTCCACTCAATATTTCATACAGATTCTTCAATTGAAATAAAAAGAAAACTTATAAAGTCATATTTTAGGGAATGAAAGCCCTTTTTGGTTTATGTTAAAATAACAGTATAAATTTTTATTACAACTAGTTGTAAATAAACAATGTGTTAGTGATGTTGAACATATACAGGTATTTACTTGATAATTAGAGCATTCAGGTTAACATATAAAAACATTTTTTCATATGCAGACAACACCAAAGAAAATGCAGGACAATGAATTTGAAAAGTGATAAACATGTTGACATGCGACTATATATATTGAATAGATACACACAATTCGATTATTTATATTAAACAAATATGTACAAACCAGTCTTCGTGCAAAACTTACAGTTTGTTGATCTTTGCTTGCAGTGTTTCCTATTGGTACATACTGATTGATACCTGATTCTGGATTCAATTCTAAAAGACCCACTCCAAGGGCGGCATTAATAATTCCAACAAGTATCACAGTCTTCCAGGGATGCCGTGCTACAAATTTCCCGTATCTTTCAAATAAACCCCCGATACCGCTGTCAACCTTCTGGTGAAGATGGTAAAAGCACAACATCTAAAATATATTTACATAGTTATCAGCATATCATATAAATAATCATCTTCAACGAAGAAAAAAGAACACGACCGAACATATTAACTACATATATTTACAGGTACAATATATTAAATGACGTCAACAAAATTTAATGTGTTTAATGTGTAAAAAGATTTTAGCTGGTTTGAGGAAGATAAAAGTACGCAGCTTTGGTTTTTATTATTTTGTTATACGGATGCATTAAGTTAATAACGGTTTTCGTACAATAAGTAGCAGCTATAGTATATATGTAATTTGTACAAGTTATGATAACATATAGATAGGACTTTATTGGTAAGGTCTGTAATAGGTTTAATACTTTGTAATTAATAGACACAAATACCAAAATAAATATTCTAAAGATAGAATACAAAACAAGTATAAAACTTATATATTTCCAATATCCATTATTCTTTAATCTTATCAAAATAAAAATATACGCAATTGTTCTCCAAATATATGTTTTTGATGATGTAATAAAACATCTAAACTTTATTTTATTTTTTCAACAACAAAACTCTATTTTTTAATTAAAGAATTAAACTTCTGTCTATGAAAATTGTTTTTGAATGAAAAATACTTGCATTTTATAGATTTTGAAGACACGTTCTTTACCGAAATTGTAATGATGGATATTTTATCTTCAAACAAAAATTCAAACAGTCAGTACTAAATAAGAGGTAACAGCAGTTAACGGATGTGCAAAAACAAATATTTACAGACTGCAATCATAATAGATTAAATTGGCGAAAGTCTTATTTAAAAAAACCTATGAACAACTATAATCACCGAAGGTCAGGACTACATGAAATAGTTTTTTTTTTGGAAAACTGTTTACTGTTCCATACACCTGTCTTATTCATTTTGTTTTGAATCACTCCTGAATTGCACCCACTCTTAAAAGAAAAACTTCCATTTGTTGTAACATAGCTCTTTTGGTTTATTATATAATTTCTTTTTTAGTATACTGGTACATCAAAAATCGTTTAAAACTTGCATCCTTATAAATACACTTTATCACATCAGCTCGGGAGCACATAATACTTTGTCAATACATATTTATCTAAGAAACTATCGAACATGTGGCAATCAGTAAGAACGAAGTCAGGAATATGGCAGTTGTTATCCATTTATTTGATGTGCTTGTGCTTTTAATTTTGACATATGTTGTGGGACTCTAAAATTTCTTTTGACTTCGGATTTTGTTTTAATATTACCTTTAAAAATTCATATCAAATCTATGTTCGCATATGAAACAACAGGGCTATGTTATTGTCAGAAAGCCGTCTATACGACTTTATAAAAACAAGGAGTGCATAGATAAGAAACAGGACTATAATGCCTGATTGTCTATTCAAAAGGAGAAACTTTATCATTTATCATTATTATTATCATTATTTATTTTTATTATTATTAATTATTATTATTATTATTATTTTACATAAATAATTCAACAAGAACTACAACAAAAGCATAATATTGTTTTAACATATAATGTGAAAAAAGACTTACCTTTACAGAATTGATACTACTTTAAAATACCTGATAAACATAACAAGCTTATAAGATTTATTCTCAAACAAGGAAGAATGGTGTTCCTGTACTTGATAAACTTTTAGCCAGTGTTATGTTATCGTCATGTTTTGATCGTTATTTAACAAATAATGTTATCGGTATCATAGGTGATATTATAGAAACAACCAGTCAAACGTTTCTTATTATTAGACTATTGCATTTCTCGGAATGAATAAACGAAAGAACGACTTAACGGTATTAATATTTCAATTCTGTTGTAGTCATTCAATATTTCAAACAAAAACTTTAGCGGTCATAAACGTCTCATTCGTTACTTAAAAATGTGAACGCATGCGCCGAATATGATTTTTAATATAATGCAGCGAGAAGCTTAAATTTGCTGTCATTTTTTTAGAATCTGTATTATCCAGCTTTGCTGTCACTTAAAGGGTTTAAAGGTTATATGAAAGTTTCTGTCATCTTGCACTGCACAAAAAGAAGAACATAATAGGATCAATATTTTCAATTAAGTCAGTCAATTCTTACATTGTGTTCTAAATTTTTCCGGCGCATTAATTTGAAATCACCGGCATGTAAGATTGCAACTCTTTGACGTGAAGGTTTTGCTTTTTTGTTGAGGACATTTACTATAAAAAATGTTTAATTTTTTGCCTTTATAAACATTGGTTTGTCCGAACACATTAGCTGAGAATTAATCAAGAATATTAAACACATGGCGTGCCTATAAACAATATCGGAAGTGTGTTTATAACAGTAGAACTTACATTTGTTTTGTAATTTAGTTTGCTTTAGTAGGTACTGACGTTGTTTATTGTCTTATTACGTGTAAAATTATTCTTATATTTGTCTTTATGGTTTAAATTTTTTTGCCTTTTTGATGTTTGTTCGTCCGAGGACACTTGGTGATAATTAATCAATAAAACCCATGGTGTGCATATAAACAACAACGCAAGTTTGTTTTAAACAGAAGAGATTACATATCATTTTTTTGTAATTTAGTGTTTAGTGGGTACTGACATGTTTTATCGTCTTAATAACGTGATAAATCATTCTTTTATTTTTCCTTATAAATATTACGTTTACTGCTTAGTCTTTTTATTTTGGTGATTATGACAATTATCCCGTCATTGTGTTATTTTTCTATTCTATATGCCTATTTGTGTTTTTATTTTATACATATGAAGTGACTCTCTACTCATCCCGTCATTGTGATATTGTTCTATGATAATTTCTGTAATCTTGTCTTTTATTTTTTCTAATAAGCTGACAAGAAATCTCTGGAATATTTTATTTGATTCAGTAACGAACATAGTTGAAATACGACTATAATATTTTTAAAGAAAATTTAACTCCAAACAAAAACCATGATAACCCTATTTCACGTATCAAACATAAACTAAAACTCGCCAAGTAATTTGTTTTTTTTCTTGTCTGATAAAGCTGTTAATAATATCCTTATTTGTTTACGTAAATTTTACATTGAGGTTTTGCAAAAGGAAATCTTGTATTATCCAACTGACTCCATTTTCAGAAAATGACATCTGTAACAAACATAAACTTTTAACTACTTCTTTACAAGCAGAACCAAATCAATGAAAGTTCTAACTATGAACTGGCTTCCGAAGCTGCACAAAACACCTTATAGACATATATTTAATTCATCTTTAAGCCATTATTCCACTATTAAACTGTATATTCTAATACGTAGTATACTTGATACAATCAAACAACTGATAATAAACTGTTCAAATCAGGCTTTCGAAAATAGTGGAACTAATTACTTTTGGAGTGTCATTCAATGGAAGTACTTGATAACTTGCATGCTTATATTTGTGATTTTGAATATGCTCAAAGCTTTTTTGTCTACCCTTTATACCACTTTGCCTCATATACACACCCCATAATTAAATCGACATGTGGGGCCTTTTATTTGGATGGAGAGTTGTCTCATTGGCACTCATATCACATCTTCCTATATCTTTTTAAAAAATTGGAATGCGAATACATATGTTCAAACTCTTTTAGGTCATTTTTTAGTTACAACACACAAACGAAATTTGTCAACTGGACATGCTTTGATACTATAACTGCCCTTGAAGTTTTACTAGATTCATCATTTTTGTTCGCTTTGGAGATTCCGTATATGGTCAAGTTATTGCAATTCCAATGGGAACTGACTCTGCACCACGTATTGCAGACCGTTTTCTGAATTGTTGTGAGTTACAATTAATGACTAAAATCAGCGAAGACCAATCGAAACAACATCTGATACACACATTTTATAATACTTTTAGATATTTGGATAATAAATAGGATCTCAGTAATGACGACTTAAGTATGTACATTAAAGAGATTTCTCATGTTTAAACTAATGCTAACAATAAATACTCTCCTTTCCTGGATCTTGATATCTATATCATTAACAGGAAGCTTAATAGCCAAATTCATGACAACAGAGATGAATTTTATTTCCTATTGTTGAATATCTATTTTTAGATGATGACGTTCCCTTGTTACCATCTTATGGTGTCAGTTTGATTCGCTCGTATATGTAACAACGTATTAAATTTTAGCTAAACAAATCTATGTATTACTGAAAATTATACCACCAGGGTTTTCGATATCACTAACTAGTCAAAACATTTACTAAATTTTATCCTCGGTAAAAGGACACATCATTCGTAAATATAAATTAACATGCAGACATCTTATACGTTTAGGTATTCCACATCCAATCTTTTATAGTAATATTCTTTTATGTCAAAAGCTAGCAAAACATTTAAATATACTTATTAAGAATGGATATAGTTACGATACTGTTGTCAGGTTATTAAATATGGCATATTTTGGCTTTAATATTGATTCAATTATAGGGTCCTTGCATCCGAAATAAATTCATCAATTTTAAAACCAGTTGTTGGCATGATACGGGTTATGTTCTGATGATATATTTAATGATGATACGATACTAAACCCTTAACGGTAGGGATTTTGCCTGATTTTCATATGATGAAGACATAATTTTGCAATTATTTTAATTGAGGTGTGGAGCTGGCATGTCAGTAACTATTTCTAGTACTTTGTTAATTTATGTATCATTGTCTTTTTGTTTAATTATTTTGTTACCTTTTTTGACATCGGACTCGGACTTTTTTTGAACTGGGTTTTACTATGCGTATTGCTGTGTGTTTCTTTTTCTACATTGACTAGAGGTATAGGGGGAGGGTTGATATCTCAAAAACATGTTAAACTCCGCCATATGATTGAGCTTGTTATTAGTCAAGAGCCTTTGGCCTTTGTTATTCCATGTTCCCATTGACTTTAACTCGGTGTTTTCTTAGTGTAATTCGCACGTAAACTTAGTTCATATACGTTCCAATTGATAACAATCAATGTTCACATGTAGTTTAAATCATGTTTTGTGTACATGCAGTGCATAGTCAATGTAGTCTTTGTGTGGGTTAAGTGTACACAAAACAAGGTGTTTAAAACATGGATTTTACCATCTATATTTAAAGAAGAAACTTTTTTTTCTAATAAAATTGATATTATATACTTTTTATAAAGTTTTTTACAGAATTTTTTGTCTGAACTCGATATATATTGCTTTGTTATTGAATTACACTGTCGATAGTTTTATCAACCCCTTATCAAGACTGAAAGCATCATTATTGCCAAACAAATTATTCATTTGAAAATGTCTACCTAAATCGACTAGGCGTACATAGAAATATTTACACCTGGTCTTTACAAAAAACAAGAATGCAAAAATTATCATAGAACAATAACAGAATGATGCAATGTATAAGTACAGAGCCACGTCAAATGGATACCACTAAAAACAGACTAAACAGTTAAAGACATTTTGATAAAGATAAATAAAAGAATAATATAACACGTTATTAAGATGGTACACTACGTTATTATCCAGAATCTATACGTCAAGAACATAGCTTGCTTTATTTTAAGCCTTTCATATAGGAGGGCTAATATATGAAGTATAGAGTAGAAAAAATGTATTGCAAAGCTTTGTATCTTAAAGTTTCCCAGTATATATAAAGTAAAATAATATAAACTCATTTCAAGAACGCTGCTCAGTTAAGTAAGCTTCTTTCTACAAATAAATGTGAATATCATGGGATAAAAATAGTTTATTCATATGATGAAATCATAATCTTTCAATCAGTTTAATTGAAGTCTGGAGCTGGCATGTCAGTGAACTGCTAGTAGTCTGTTGTTATTTATGTATTATTGTTATTTCGTTTATTTTCTTTGGTTACATCTTCTGACATCAGACTTCTTTTGAACTGAATTTTAATGTGCGTATTGTTAAGCGTTTACTTTTCTACATTGGCTAGAGGTATAGGGGGAGGGTTGAGATCTCATAAACATGTTTAACCTCGCTGCATTTTTGCGCCTGTCCCAAGTCAGGAGCCTCTGGCCTTTGTTAGTCTTGTATTATTTTAATTTTAGTTTCTTGTGTACAATTTGGAAATTAGTATGGCGTTCATTATCACTGAACTAGAATGTATTTGTTTAGGGGCCAGCTGAAGGACGCCTTCGGGTGCGGGAATTTCTCGCTACATTGAAGACCTGTTGGTGACCTTCTGCTGTTGTTTTTTTTCTAAGGTCGGGTTGTTGTCTCTTTGACACATTCCCCATTTCCATTCTCAATTTTATTAATATTAAAATTTTATAGAAATTCTACCCGTGTCAAATCTCAAATTTGATGAAAAGTAATTTTTACAGATCTATATATTTGAGATGTATAATTTACGGTATTCAAATAAAAAAACAAAACCCTAGTACTTGGCAACTTACATGGGTTTCCCCAATATTTAAAGTACAACACATTACATCATGTATAAACTAAGGGTTTTTCTTATCGAACCAGATATTGATCATCGCTTTGCTACCTGGTGCAAACAGTTCAACTCGTGCAATTGACAAGGCGATTAACAATCTTTTTTTATCAACCTTAAATAGTGATTTAAGAAAATGTCATCTAGTAAAATATGCCATTAAATAAATAAAGATAATATATTTTTTACTAAAATAGGAATTGTTCATTGTTTCGTTTAAAACGTAAAGTAAATAAAGATTATCTAAATTAAGTTCATAAAAATGATCATAAAGTTATTAATTTCACATTGCAGAGGCGGATTTAGGGGGGCAGGGGGCCCGCCCCCCCCCCCTTTTTGGGAAAAAAATTGGTTGCTTATATAGGGATCACTGAAGCGTGACTGGAGCGGGCCCCCTCTTAGACAGTCAGTGGGCCCCCACTTATGAAAATTTCTGGATCCGCCAGTGCATTGTGCATATACAGCGTACAATAGAAACGGAAAAGGAGGAAAATTTTACCAAAGACAATATAGCATCTTTAATTTTCTAAATGTGAATAGAAAAATTAAACCAGCCGTCCATAATACCTTCATAAAATAAAGTTTTATGAATTAGCGGTTCCTTATAGAAATGTATTTAAAATCATAACTTCGTAGAATTAAATCACCAGGTAACTTTATAGTATGTAGACCACTTAAATCAAAAGAATTGCTAGAATTCGTCACAATATAATATAATAATTTACATAATAAATTATTGTCAAGACTAGGAAACCTGGTGGTCTTATTTTTCTTCATTTCAATTCTTATCCCTTCGCTTATATTACATCATTGATGCAGTCTATGTTTAATTAAACAACAAGTTTTTTTTATTCGTGGTTGATAAATTCTTTAGGCAGCTCATTTCATAATCATTTTACGATTTAGTGGATGCGGCCGTTCGCTGAGATAACCTTATTTACAGATTTAAAACAATTCGCCACCATAGTTACGTATAAGGATTTAATAGTATCTATAATTACTATGTTTATGTGGAATTTTCCGTTTTATTCATTTATTACTTGGTGTTTTATTGATAAGTTTGAACAAATGAAACATAGGTCATAAAAGTAGCGGGTTATTTGTCAATCTCACTTAAAGATAAGTGATTTTTAAAAGCCTCTGACTCAAGAAATTAGCAGCTGTTGTAAATAGATATAGGAAGATGTGGTGTGAGTGCCAATGAGACAACTCTCCATCCAAATAACAATTTAAAAAAGTAAACCATTATAGGTCAATGTACGGCCTTCAACACGGAGCCTTGGCTCACACCGAACAACAAGCTATAAAGGGACCCAAAATTACTAGTGTAAAACCATTCAAACGGGAAAACCAACGGTAAGCATGTGTATTAATTGTGGTCGGGTTATTGTCTCTCTGGCATATTCCCCATTTCCATTTTTAATTTTATATATATTTAAATACTTTATGTGGTAAGATGTCATAATAAATAGACCAGAAGTTTGCATAAAGTAACAAATAATTATATCACAGTGGGAGCTCAACATGTTTTTCACAGAAGAAAAAAATATATGAAAAAAATAAAACAAATATAGACATATATGCCCATAGATCGTCTAGCTGATAGACATTAAAGACATCATTAGATCAAAGATAATACTTTTTTTTTTTATTCCAAAGTAAAATCTAAAAGCTTTATCAGAATAAAGATCTAGGTGGCACGGTTTTCAAATCATAATGAATTGGATCAAGTTCCTTAAAATCAGCTAATGGTGTAATGGACCAGGAGCTGTATCCATAAAGCTACTTAAGTTAAGATGTCAAATCTTAATACTAATTTATCGTAGGACATGTAGAAAAAAGTAGATTTATGTATACGGGCCTACACGTTTTATTCTATAGTATGACAGTTGTTATTCATTCGTTTGAAGTGTTTGAGCTTTTGATTTTGCCATTAGATTAGAGACTCTCCGTTTGGAATTTTCCTCAGAGTTCAGTTGTTTTTGTGATTTTACTTTTTAAATTATAGAAACTTGCAATTGTCAAAATTATGTTTTTAAAACCAAAGATTTGGATAGCCGGCTATATAAAAATCTATGTGAAAATTGATCGCAAACATATTTTTATCAATTTGGAACACATCGCTTTATTTCTAAAATACCATGTGGCAATTGTTATTTTTTTTATCTTTATTATGATATAAAGAAATTTTACTCTTGTGGTCAGTCATGCATAGTTACTAAGTACACAAAATTAGTGTTTTATTTGAAACTAAGAATGCAGATTAAAGCACTTTGTTCGTACGAGAAGTTGGAAAAATGTGCAAAAGATTTTATCATCAAATACAATGCATTTATATCCACCAAAAGCAATACCCGGATGCATTGATTCAATATCAAGATTGGCCCTGTGAAATTGAATAATTTTATGATTATATAAACGAAAACTTTTTAAACATTCATTAAAGCGACAGTAGTTTACTGATATTTAAACTAAATTAGTCTCCTTAAATCTTTCTGTTATCTTTTATAGCATTGACAGACTTGTTTGGTGTTACAGTGTAATTTGTAGTCCTTGTATCTTAACAAAAAGTATATAGAAACCAAACCGTTCCAATTTGACAAACTAAATACATGCATTCTAAAAAATAAACAATATATATTGCACTATATGCAAAACAAGTCTAAGCAAAGTGAGATAACATAAATTGTAGCAGCTAAACGGTGACCTTGCAATGATATTTTTTATCAGTGACTAATAGTTTTCTTAACAAACCACTTTATCTAAATTTTCTTTCTCAGAAGTGGTAAAGCACACTCAAATCACGTGAACATTTATTATCAAATTATTCTGGAATTTCCTAAAAATATTATATTCAAATCCTCGAAACCAATTGGATAAGTAATCGGTCCAACCATATCCAACCACATATCAGATCTTATCACCTACTCACTGTTTACTCCCCTTCCTTGTTGTTTATAGTATAAAAAGCATGAAGTAGTTCTTTGTAAAAAAAATCAGATTAGATCTTCTATGTAAGTATCAATATCTATGACAAATAACTTATTTTTTCTTTCAAATAATGCAAATTTTTAATGGGAAATTATTTTATTTGTCAGTTAAAGCTAAAAAATTTAGCAGAACGGTAGCTTAGTTTTAAAACAAAAACAGAGAGCAAGCAGTTCCTGTATATGTTTTGATTGTCCTTTCACCATTGTCTAATAATAATGAAGAAAAAAAAATGTTTTATTTTGTTCCGATTTTGTTTATTCGGTAACTTTTGTTCTGGAAAAGGCGGTTTAGTTACGCAACATGGTGAAACGAAAGTTTGCAAGTAATATCTACAAGTCATCGCACTTTTGTCAAACACTCTTTTAAAACCATGTCTATTCATATTGGAGTAATATCTCCGTATACTATTGTTATGGCTTCTCCTTAGCAAAATTAAGAAATATTTCTTTATTTCTTTCTCCCTAATAATATTCGTAACTTTCTGAGCTTGGATGATCTGTTAAATTTGTAATAAGAATTATGTCCTTTGTGTTAACTTGGTAAATATTTTGGAGTTAAACATACATCGTAAGAGATATAAGGTTCTAGATCAATAAGTAGGAAATTGAAGTCCAGGTCAAAGGAAAAGGTCATCTTATAAATTTTGCTATTACTTTATACCGGCACATTATAAAGCCATAAGGCCGTTTGAATCATATTGAAGACATATAACCTTGAAAAAATATCTACCCAAAGAAAATGATCAATAAAGTGCCCCGTCTCAACAAGTCAAAACCGGAGGCAGGTCATGTACATACCCATGAATGCATAACTCCGGCACATATGAGAAAAGCAAAACTATATGAGTTTTTTTACCTGTTTTTTTTAAGTCGCTAAAAAGGTTGCATCGCCTTTTCCGAAAAGAGTTATTGTAGCTATAATAAGATTTTAATATTTACAGGAAGTTTACAACTTAGTCTCAACTTTAAACAAGTACTATATATACCATGGTTATTACGAGTTAACATATTTAAACAAACGAATCCGAAGGATGAGTTTGTTTAAATATGTTAATGAGTAAGACACATGGTATATAAAATTTGTAATATAAATAAAATGATTGACAGCTTCAAGACCTTCAACTTATATTGGAAATTGATCACGTTACAGTTTTATCCAATGAAATGGAAGCTCGCGCAAGCCAGTCACTTTTGCGCTTCGTGTATGATCGTCTGTATATTTCATGTAATAGAACCCCTGAATTTGCAGAAAGTAAAGAAAATGTCGGATTTAGTTTTGCGCCCCGTGTATGATTGTAGGCGCAGGTAATTTCATAATGTCATCAGACTGAGGTAAACAAAAATGTCGGATTCCACGACAAGGATTAAATAATTATTCTAATGACGGTAAGAATTGTTTTTTTTTGTTTTCAATGTATCATACAAATTAATCATTTTTTACAGAATTTTCATCTAATTGAAAAATGCTTTTCTTCCGTTATTTTATTAGATTATTTATTAAAACACAATTTTAATGATAAAACAATATTTTAACAGTGGCGGATCCAGGGGCGTTGATAGTGTACGTCCCCTTATCATGTTTTTTCACAGATATTTGTAGCCGATATTTATTCCTTTATGTATAGGTACCCCCCTTTTTAAATCGAAATTTAATTGCATTTTCGCAAAGGAAATGATAGTTTTACATTTTATTTTTTTCAAAACTGAAAGAAGAAACATTTAGTAATTGTTTCCAAAATTAAAGAAATTCTTAACAATCCTATATAGTTTGAAAAGGGTTTCTTGAAATGTGGTACACATAATTTATTGCCTTTTCTTATAAAATGAAAACAAATGAAGATCTTGACCTTTTAGTATGTTTTACAGCTTCCTAAACATTTTAGAGGCGGAAACATTTAAAAAAAAAGGTGGAGCTTCAGCCAGGGAATAACATGAAAATGAATATGTTATACCATGGCTGAAGCTCCGCCTTTTTTCTTTTGGATTCTAGTCGAGTTGCATATTTAATTAGCAAAGTATGGTACAACATAAATTTGCATATAATATACCATGGTTTTCCCTCACACACTTTTTAAGCAAATTATTTCATAAAAACATCAAAGGAAAAAATCCAATTTATGTTACAAGTATATTTAATCTAATTCTTAAAATCAGTTTGATCGTTCAACCTGTTATAATTAAAAGCTAGCTAGTTAATTTTTACTATCTAAACGCATGACATAGGTAAACTCTCTGTGTTCTTATTATACTTTTATCTGGATAATGCACAGGTGATGTGTGCATTAACTACCTCATTCCATAAACACCAAATAATTTGACAATTTTAGGCGTAAATAAGTTTTGTACGATACCAATTTGTCAAGCAAAATTTTCACAATTTTGAATATTGCAGTATTAAAGTTGGTTCAGAAGAAGGTTTCCATTTTATGACTTGTTGATCTTAATGTCAATTTCTAGATATTGCCATTGTTGAACTCTTATAAAAATAGGAATATATTTCTTTAATACGAATAAAACTAAACTTAATCTTTTATATGACTGATAAAAGATAGCAATAATGCACCTCGAAGAATATGGATGACGAGAATGCAGTTGCCATTGTTGGGATTGCTTGTAGATTCCCAGGCGCAGACGACATTGATGAGTATTGGGAAAATCTAAAGGAAGGAAAATGTTTCATTGATGAAGTCCCCAAGGAAAGGTGGAACACGAATGAAGCTGACG
This sequence comes from Mytilus edulis, assembly GCA_019925275.1. Classification (NCBI taxonomy): domain Eukaryota; kingdom Metazoa; phylum Mollusca; class Bivalvia; order Mytilida; family Mytilidae; genus Mytilus; species Mytilus edulis. The sequence goes on along the minus strand of CM034356.1, from coordinate 1,094,317 downwards.
TCAGAGATGTTGACGAATCATGGAAGGATCGTTCAAAATATGCAGCTTTGATTAAAGAGTAAGTTAAAATATATATTCATAAAAAATGATATGCATAATACACTATTTTACATGTTTCATTTCATACAATAGTGTTATATCATTTTATCCTACAATTGGGTGTCCTACTATACAGATACAGCCCTACAGATATCGCTATGCTGTATCTGTATACTATACAGATATCGCTTTAAAGCTCCGCCCACTGACGGACTGAGTACTGTTTGAACCTGTGTGACCTCAGAATATGTATTCCAGTTGCATTCCAATGACGATGACAATTGTCAATTTCAAAAATTGAATGTGTATGATTGTGTTACAAAATCAACCATGTCAATTTCAGCATGCATGTTTAGTGAATGTCAAGTCTGAAGCGTAGAACAACTCGTACGCTTCTGTTTCAAATTTGACAATATTTTGTTATTTGTTTTTACTGTTGAAATTAGTTGTTATGTTAAAATAGATAATTATTCATCTTGAGCGATGTATTATTATTGACCATTCGAGATTCTTTTTTTGCGAACCCGTCTTCAGCGTAATGTGTGATTTTGATATTACTACGTGGGCCTCAAGGGATTACAAATCGAAAATAAATGCTAAATATGTTAGTTTTTGTGTCTGTCAAAACACTGCTAAATATGTTAGTTTTTGTGTCTGTCAAAACACTGCTAAATATGTTAGTTTTTGTGTCTGTCAAAACACACAATATACAGAATTAATTGCAGGATAAAGACAATAACTGTTTAGTGTCTTTAAATATCAGCTGTATTTGTACTCGGCTCGAAACAGGTGTAGTAGCTCGCTAAAAGCTCGCGTACACCTTGTTTCATAGCCTCGTACAAATACAGCTGATATTTAAAGAGTTATTGTCTATTAACATGTTTAACTGTCGGAGACATCATTTATTGATATTCGCTTCAAGAGAACATTTCAATTACCAAGTTTCTTTATAAAAATACTAAATCATATATCATATCAGGTCAATAGTGTACTAATGATAAACGCATTAAAATGTTAAAAATGTCATAACATCGTGATATACATATATTGAAAAAGAGAAACAATGGTATAGTTTCAATTGAAATCCTAAAAAAATTACTTTGATGTTTGAATGATTTCTATCAATCGATTTATGTATTTTTATGATATATAGATTACAGTTAAATGAAGCTTTAAAACATTCAGTCATGATTTATGTTCTTATAAAAACCATACTGTTAGATAATCATAAATAAACACCCAAGCTTGTAACTATTTATCATAACTTAGTGAATAAAATGCTCAAAAATATGATTTCAATTGTATGTATCAGTTAAATATTTTTGATCAAAACAAAAAGCCTTCCCAAGTACGTACCACTCTTTTTCAGTTAATCATATGGTGTTTTTTTTATACTTTTGATGAGAAACATTTTTTGGGAGATGTCATGGCTTTAAGTTAAAAGAAAACCATTTTTTGACTCTTTGACACATTCCAAATTTCCATAATCAATTTTATGTTTAGCAATTATTGTACAATTAAAGCTTTGTATGAAGCATATAAAGAACGGAAATAAGCAACCATAAAGTAAAGTAGATTGATTAAACGCTGGTTGACTTGAATAACATACTGAAAATTTTATAGCTACCGAAAAAGAAAAGGCTGTTTGTTAGATATGTCACTTTCCTGCATTTTATTTACAGACCCGACACTGAATGCAATGTTGATTTGCCAAAAAAAACATAATGCCCCTTAATGTAAAATATTCATTTAGAATTTAGAAACCTCTTAAATTTCCATTAAGACGTTTTTAATCTCTTTCGAAAAATAGTTATAGATGTAAGAGTAGTTTATTATAGAAAAGTATAGAAGAAGTAGTAGTAGTGTCAAATATATAAAAGATCAAGGTAATCTCCCAATCATTTCTATCTTTAGTATAAAAATTTGAAGCTGTTGTATGAATATAATAATTAGCGATATATTTCCACTTTATGTAATAACTTAAAAACATCAGTAAATGTCTTCAGTGTCTATTTGCCAAAAAAATTAAAAGACAAACAGTTAGGAAATTTGTAAGGAAGAGGAAATATAGCAATATTTTCTGGTTGGAGAAATTCAATGAAGGCATCATTTAATATGTTTTACAACCATACCAGAAATATAAGGTAGGTTTACAAAAAAGTCACAAATGTGTGACAGATATTTGTTAATGTTAATTGTTATATTTTACAATATAGGCATGATAAATGGGACAATAAATTTTTTGGTGTAAGTAACAGTGAAGCGGAATGGACAAATCCTCAGCATTGTTTGGCACTAGAAGTTACGTATTCAGCACTAGAAAATGCTGGCTACACTAAAGATGAAATAAAGGGATCAAAGACGGGAGTGTATATAGGTAGGCATTTAAGAATAACCGGTTATATAAATATAACGGTTTAATATATAAAAAAATACTCAGAAAGTGAGATGTAGGGTATACGTTAATAAGACAAGAAATTAACATTAAACATAGATATAACGTTCAAATGAAAGTGAATACAAAGCACGAACATATATTTTAGTTGTTGTATGCTACTTTTATATTTTGTTTATGGTTTTATCATAAACTGGGGTTTTCGTTTGAGCTGTTTCAAAATTATACATGTTAGTTTTTTTTTTTGGTTATCTGATTGATAGTTGTCTCATTGGCAATTATACGTTATCATCTCATAATAATACAACTTAGAAGACTCGATGTTCAAATATTTTAGAGTGCAAATTTTCATATCTTACTGATTTAGATCAATATTAGATATTCACAGTTGATGAATTTGATCAACACCTCTCCTATTCCTTTTAAAATCTTTTCATCCACACCTGCATGTTTAGTTTGAATGAGAGGAGATGTAATTACACAAAAAATTATCAAGAGGTCAATATATGGTCTACCGAAATAGACACGTTTCAGCCAATATTTCAAAGTTAGATCTATTTGAAAATGAACAAAACTCTAAAGCAAAAAAGGCCAAAATTTGATGACAAATATCAATCAACAAAAAGATAACCGGCTCATTATGTAAAAAATAATGGTCGAAAAACAAATATGATATACAGCAACAAACGAAAACCACTTATACGAATTCCTGACATGGATTTGACACATACATGTGACGGGAGTAAACATGTTAGGGGACAATCAATTAACCCCTAACCTGGTATAGTAGTGTAACAGAAAAACAAAAGAACAAACTATAAAAAATAGTTGAAATGGTTAGATTGTCAAGTCTAAAAATATTGAAAAAAATTATAATCTGTGACAAATGTTGATATTTGCATTATGTTTTCAAAATCAATACAATGGACAAACCATACAAATTGTTAATCCGTTTTTTTTCTAATTCAAATAAGGTGCAATGAACGACGACTTTTTGATTGGACTTTCCAATTCACGAAATGAATTGAACAACTTCGTAGTTACTGGGATGGCACCGAGTATCACATCCAACAGAATTTCCTACTATTTTGATTTAAGAGGACCTTCAATGACACTAGATACAGCATGTTCTTCAGCATTAGTTGCTGTCCATCTTGGATGCCAATCGATACGTTCAGGTAGTTTTTCCCTGTTAACCTGGTAGGATTTTATCAAACATTTTTTACAAATTTTCTATTTCCTAGATTTGTTTTCTATATGAATACAATGAGAAAAGATAAGTGAATTGGGCATAGTTAACCTTGTTGTAAATTTCTGATATAATTTTTTTTTTAAGAGCTGAATAATGAATTGTTTCGTCCATGAATAAGCTTCGCTTTCTTGCAAAGGTATATTTATTGATTTTAACCTTTTAAGGTATGTGATTAACTGAAAAGCTAGATTTCACAGGCTTTAAAAACCATTAACAATATCAAAACATGGTGTGTTTTTAATTACCATTGCCAAGTACAGCAGGACTGGTTGTTTCCTTCATTCTGATAAATATTTTTTCCTACATTCTGATAAATATGGTTCAATATAATAATCATACTGTATCAAAGTCTTCTGGAAAAAAATCATGTAAAGAAACAACAATGATACTATTGTACTTGTTGGTTTAAATCTCTCTGTCTTTTGATTAAACTTTAAAAAATCTTCCGTATACACTTTTTAATCGGTAGGTGAAAGCGAAACAGCAATTTGTGGAGGAGTAAACAGTATATTGTCACCGCTGACTTTCATACCACTGAGTAAAGCAAAAATGATCTCACCGACAGGGACAAGTCACGCTTTTATGAAAGACGCAAACGGATACGTCAGAGGAGAAGGTTGTGGAATTGTCATCTTGAAGAACTATAAAAAGGTGAGTGAGGGCTTGAAGATTACTTTTCATACAGTCGAGCACAATACCAATTCAATAATAGTACTGATTCATTCAACCTATGCCAACATTTTGAAATTTAGGTATAAAATTGTATGAAAAAATGTTGGCATAGGTTGAACATTTTTTTTACAGATTAAGTGTTATAAAAACATAAACTAATTAGGGGCTAATCAATCTACAACCAGTTCAAATCTAGCGTATAAGTCTACTCAATATAAAAAATATATGTTAAAAAAATAAAAATATTCAATTTTATATAAAATAGGTTCTTTCAAATACAATGAAATACAACACTATTGAAACTCGTGTATTTCATAAATACTGACTCATGTAAAATATCTAATATAAATGTTCAATATTAATTCCTACACATACAGAAAATAAGACATATTTCACTAATATGATTGTCTCAAAAGTCATAGTATAAGCAGAGACATGTAATACAATTGTACTATATGTCTCTGGTATAAGCTATGATGCTGCATCTGCCCAATCAACTGATGTCATGTTGTTATCCTTTAGTCTCTGGGGCAAGTTTCACAAAACTATATGAGGAGTAAGTCATGTCTTAGCATGGTTTTACGGTATATTCTAGTCCTTAGAGGATTACACAAAGTGGTCCTAAATTGAACAACTTTAAGTTTGTCACAAAGTAAGGACTACACGAGAGGATTCTTATGATGGTCTTAGGATAGTCAAAAATTTGTTTTATATAAATTACACTCATTCTTTTCGAGCCTTCGACTTTAGTCGAAAAAGCGAGACTAAGCGATCCTACATTCCGTAGGCGTCGTCGTCGTCGTCATCGTCGGCGGCGTCCACAAATATTCACTCTGTGGTTAAAGTTTTTGAAATTTTTTAAAATAACTTTCTTAAACTATACTTGATTTCCTCAAACTTTGACAGCAACTTGTTTATGATCATAAGATAGTATCCAGAAGTAAATTTTGTAAAAATAAAATTTCATTTTTTCCGTATTGTACTTATAAATGGACTTAGTTTTTCTGCCGGGAAACATTACATTCACTCTTTGGTTAAAGTTTTTCAAATTTTAATAACTTTCTTAAATTATCCTGGGTTTATACAAAACTTGGACAGAAGCTTGTTATTGATCAGAAGATAGTATCCAAAAATAAAATTCCATTTTTTCTGTATTTCACTTTAAAATGGACTTAGTTTTTCTGCCAGGAAACATTACATTCACTCTGTGGTTATGGTTTTTCAAATTTTAATAACTTTCTAAAACTATCCTAGGTTTATACCAAACATGGACAGAAGCTTGTTTATGATCATAAGATAGTATCCAGCAGTAAATTTTGTAAACAATAAATCTATTTTTTCCCTTATTTTACTTTTAAAGGGACTTAGATGTTCTGCCAGGAACTGTGGTTAAAGTTTTTAAAATTTTAATAACTTCCTTATACTATTTTGGATTTGTACCATACTTGGATAGAAGCTTTTTTATAATCAAAAGCTAGTATCTAGATGAATTTTTTTATTGATTTTTTTCCTCATTTTTGTTGAGCCTGTGATTAACAGCAAAAGTAGGCGAGACACTGGGTTCCGGGGAACCCTTACGAATTTTTTATTTAATTTTGCAATTATCTTATTATCACATGTATCTAATTATCAATTCGGATGATAGAGTTCCAAATTAGAGGGACAAAATGTCTATTATTCTCACAACCCAATATAATGAATACAAAAAACACGGGATACCTTTCAAACCTAAAACAAAGTAAATAAAGGATCACTGTCCAACTGGAAAGTCACTGCCTATAAATGAATCAAAAAAATCATTCTATCTGAGATTTATTTAAAATTTTATATTGCAAAATTAAATTTATTAAAACAAGTTTCTGCTGGAGTATGGTATATTTGTATATTTTGTTGCTTGTTGATCGCGAAGTATGTTTCATATTAAACACAACAAAATTATGAACACAAATTATCAAAAACATGCACAAATGAAACAGCTGTTTACTTCTTTTTTCTCAAGTTTTGTTACATTTAAGTGTTAAATTAAAAAAAAAAGTCTATTTTTTTTATTGTTGATTTAATATTTAATTCAACAAAATTTTGCTAGTAACGAGGGTTCTATTTTACAATTATGTCATTTTAGATTTTTTTTATTATTCCATTTTTACTAAACACAATTTTGCAAATACTTGTTTCTGAATTTTAAAAGTGTAATATTTAACGCTTATTTAAATAAACTGACTGTATTTTACCTTTTATTAATTAATAATTGTTATAACAACACCTAGTACTATATGTCCCTTCTAAATTCCCAATTTGATTAGAACTTTAATGTTTGAAATGTCTCATCACAAACAATCTATTATGTAATATTGCAGTTTTTATGCCCCACCTACGATAGTAGAGGGGCATTATGTTTTCTGGTCTGTGGGTCCGTTCGTTCGTTCGTCCGTCCGTCCGTCCGTTCGTTTTGCTTCAGGTTAAAGTATTTGGTCAAGGTAGTTTTTGATAAAGTTGAAGTCTAATCAACTTGAAACTTAGTACACATGTTCCCTATGATATGATCTTTTTATGTTAATGCCAAATTAGAGTTTTCATCCCAATTTGACGGTCCACTGAACACAGAAAATGATAGTGCGAGTGGAGCATCTGTGTATTTGGGACACATTCTTGTTTTAATTATGCGTTAAGAAGAATCACGAACAACTAATTGTGACATCGTCCGACAGTCTCTTCTAAGTATACACCCGTGATTTTTGAAGACGGTTTACAGGTAAACACAGATGGGTGTACGTTCGTCGTTCATTGAATTCGTCCGTATCATTGTGCACCTCTATTTAAAATCATTTATCAAAATTATTAAAGGAAGTTCGCGACTCAGTTTCAAAATAAGAAGCTTTTCTTAACACTAGCATATATTGATAGGGATTACATAAAGGAACCCGAAAAGTGAAAAAAAATATTTAGGTCAATGTGCTTCTTTTGGGGGGATATTAGCCATTGAAATTCTGACGGGTTTAAGTTCTCCAAAACTATCAAAGAATAACAAAGATTTTGTAAAACTTTTACAGATGGCTTATGATTATAGATGTAAAAGATTTATAAAAAGAAAAATGGTGGTCTAGAGGCAATTTATTTTAAGTCATTCAATTGGATGAAACTAGAGGATTTAGAAAATCGGACAAAATCCCAAAACATGACAAGCGAACATCCTTAAGCGGTTTCTTTTACAAATGTATCGACTTTTCTGCATTTTGAGAATACCTATCATATAACAAATATAATAACTGTAACATAATCCTGCCATTGTGCACCTCCTATTTATTCCTTTTCATCAGCTGCATTTTTGTGGTTTTCTTTATCAAAACTTGACTTTTGCATTGAGATTGATGGTACCAGTTTGTATGCTAAAAAGTCATTTAAGTCGCCTTTTACATTTTTTCATAATTTTACCCATATAATGTATATATTGACTGTAATAAGGATATCATTTTATTACAAGTAGATAAAATATTTAACAATCAGTGTAAAGGCTTCAAACAATTTCATATTGCAAAATCATCAAAATTCGTATAAAATCATCGCAATCTCCTTGACCTTGATAATATTTTTTTCTAGATTAAAATCTGAAATATGTTTAAAATTAACACGATTTTATCTCACATGCAATCGGAAATTATACCTTACGTACTTCCATATGGAATATCAAAATAAACTTTAGTTACATTTGTACTCAGATTGGAGAGGGAGTCAATAATTAAGATTTTTACATTCTGTATCCTTCAATTTGGACTTTGGTGTTGCTTCTGTTAAGATTTTTAAATTCGTTCTTCAAGTATTTTTTTGTGTAAAGTTTTATTAAACAACTCCGAATCAATTATAGAGTTGTCTAATTTTAAACAGGCACTATTAGATGGAGACCATATATGGGGTTTGATCGGAACAGGATGTAACCAGGACGGTCACACGAATACTCCAATAACTTCACCATCAAGCACGCAGCAGCATTCTCTTCTAAAAGATATCTACTCTAAGTTTAGAGTTGATCCAGCGACAATACAATATATTGAAGCGCATGGTAAGTATTTAAAATGATTATAAGAAATTTAAACGAAGAAACTGATATTCTTTAAATGAAAATAATTGTTCTTGTAAATGTGTTTTCTTCTGCGTTTTTTCTGAATTTACCTTAACAAAGCTCAAAACAAGGCATTAGAAAGCAAGGAATGAATAAATGCCTTCGTAAAAACGTAAGAAGCATTATGAAAAAGGGCCAAAAAAGTTAAAAACAATCATCTTTTGTTACGTTTAAGTGATATTTCTGATATTTTCTGATATTTATGTTATATTCTATGTCAGTGTTGATTATATCTTTGATACATATTTGACACTTTTTGATTATGCAGAACCTGTGTATATATCATTATCCTCATTCAAACTATGTTCTAAAAAAATTCTATTTTGATATATTTGGCGATTATTTTACTGTCTCATGTCATACTCAAGACGCTCTGAGATTTATAATAGAAATATTGTACTGACCTTACTTATTTATCTATTAATTTTATAACAACATCTTTTATAAATATGTTATTATTTTCTCATCACTTGGCGTTCGTCGTCCGTCGTCGTCCGTCGTCGTTAAGTTTAAAAAAAATCTTCTCCTCTGAACTGGGCAAAATTTAACTAAACTTGAACACAATCATCATTTGGGTATCTAGTTTAAAAAATGTTTCCAGTGACCCGGCCAACCAACCAAGATGGCTGCCATGGCTAAAAATAGAACATAGGGTAAAATGTAGATTTTGGCTTATTACTCTGAAACCAAAGCATTTAGAGCAAATCTGACAAGGGGTAAAATTGTTTGTCAATTCAAGAGCTATCTGCCCGGAAATTTTAATATGAATCGGACAACCGTTTGTTTGGTTGCTGCCCTTAATTGGAAATGTTTAGGAAATTTTGCCGTTTTTGGTCATTATCTTGAATATTATTATCGATAGAGATAAACAGCAATTATGTTCACCAAAGTATAATCTTCAAATAAGTCAACATGATCAAAATGGTCAGTTGAGGCCTTCAGGAGTTATTGCCCTTTAAAGTAATTTTCTACCATTTTTTCGTATTTTTTTAATCTTTTACAAAAATCTTCTTCTCTGAAACTACTGAGCCAAATTTAACCAAACTTAATAGCAATCATCGTTTGGGTGTCTAGTTTGAAAAATGTGTGCGGTAACACAGCCAACTAACCAAGATGGCTGACATGGCCAAAAATAGAACATAGGGTAAAATGTAGAATTTAGCTTATAACTGTGAAACCAAAGCATTTAGTGCAAAACTGACATGTGTTAACTTGTTTATCAAGTCAAGATCTATCTACTCTGAAAGTTTCAGTTTAATCGAACATATAAAATAACCATACATTGTCTCGAAATATTAATGTTATTTGTACAAGGCTTTGAAACAGGTAGAAAGCGAGGCTGTGCCGAGCATTTCTACCTGTTTCGAGCCGAGTACAAATAACATTGATATTTCGAGTACCTGTTTCGAGCCGAGTACAAATATCATTGATATTTTTTAGAGACAATGTATGGTTATTCCTTATATACTGCAACTCTTATAACTGTTCTAAATGAAGTATTTAGGGTAAAACCAATCATTTCTTAATTTTGAGCGGAAGACATAAAATTTCCGCGAACCTGTATGTTTTATTGACGTCACAAATAAAACTCTACGGAAACACATTGTCAACGTCATAAACAAGGTGATATACGGTCAGTGACTGTATATGACATATGAATATACGGTCAATGCAATTTAACTGCTCAAATAGCATAGCTGTAGTATATAATCCATTATTGGGTTCCTGCCCCTGAATTGGTAGTTTTTATACGCCCGTCAAAATTTTGACGGGACGTATTATGGTATACAAATGTCCGGTGTCCGTCCGTCTGTCTGTCCGTCTGTCCGTCCGTCTGTCCGTCTGTGTGTCCGGCGTAAACATGTCGCACCGTAACTTGAGAACGACTTATCCAAATTTCATGAAACTTAACATAGTTGTTTCTTATGATGGTCAAATGATATGTATACTTTTTTGTGAAAATAAGATTAAAACTTTTTGAGTTACGGCACTTTGTAACTAAAACAGGGGTGTGTTTTTTTCACATGTCGCACCGTATCTCAAAAACGATTCTTAATTATGGCTTAAAACTTTAAACACTTCTTAGTTATATTAATCTTAATATCTGTATACTTTTTGGTGATGATTCAAAATTTTATTTTTGAGTTATTGAGTATTTTGTAAAAAAGGGGGAGGGTTTTTTTACATGTCGCACCATATCTCAAAAACGATTTATGATTATTGCTTAAAACTTTACACATGTCTTTGTTATATTAATCTGAAGATCTGTATACTTTTTGGTGATGATTCAAAATTTCATTTTTGAGTTATTGAGTATTTTGTAAAAAAGGGGGAGGGTCTTTTTACATGTTGTGCCGTATCTCAAAAACCATTTATGATTATTGCTTAAAACTTTACACACTTCTTTGTTATATTAATCTAAAGATCTGTATACTTTTTGGTGATGATTCAAAACTTTATTTTGGAGTTATTGAGTATTTTGTTAAACAGGGGAGGTTTTTTTTTACATGTCGCGCCGTATCTCAAAAATAATTTTTTATTATTGCTTAAAACTTTACACACTTCTTTGTTATATTAATCTAAAGATCTGTTAACTTTTTGGTTTTGATTCAAAATTTTATTTTAGTGAAATTTAGTTTTTTGTAAAAAAAAACCAGGGTTGGGGATTTAACATGTCCCCGCTGTGTCTCAAAAACAATATATGGTTATTGCTTTAAACTTTCTCAGAAACTTTTTATGATTATTGCATAAAACTTCCACACAAGACGTCGGGCGTATCATGCGCTCATGGCGCAGCTGTTTATTAAGGACATTTTTTCCAATTTTGGTTTTTATCTTGAATATAATTATAGATAGAGATTAACTGTAAACAGCAATAATGTTCAGCATAATAAGATCTACAAATAAGTTAACATGACCAAAATGGTCAGATGACCCCTTATGGTCAATTTTTTAAAATTTTTCATAAATTTGGTAAATGTAACTACTGGGCCAAGTTCATTATAGATAGAGATAATTTTAATCAGCAAGAATGTTCAGTAAAGTAAGATCTACAAATACATCATCACCATCACCAAAACACATTTTTGTCACGAATCCATCTGTGTCCTTTGTTTAATATGTACATAGACCAAGGTGAGCGACACAGGCTTTTTAGAGCCTCTAGTTATGTACACATTTCTTTGGATTGCTTATTAATTTTGATAAACATTATATGATATGAAAGATGAATAACATAACTCATAATTTGGAGATAAAATATGTAGGTAAATTCCGAAATCTCATTGTTGTTGAATACGACTGGCATTGTTCATTCCATTCATATTTTGTTTGAGGCATTGCTTCGGATTTATTTAATTGCAGTTGTAGGAGAAATGGAGCTTAAATCAGTCTTCGACATTATATTTAGATGTATATGCTTTCTTACAGGTACTGGAACTCCAGTAGGTGACCCGATTGAAGTGAAAGCTTTAGCAACATTTTTTACTTCATATCTTGAAAACCATAAATCAATTTTGATTGGTTCAGTGAAAACAAATATAGGTCATCTGGAGTCATCGGCAGGCACAGCCGGTTTAATAAAAACTCTTCTCATGATGAATCGGAGACAATATGTTCCATCTCTTCATTTTAAAAGGGAAAATGCGAACCCTGCAATTGATTTTGATAATATTTCACTCCAAGTTTCCACAGTCGTATCAGACTGGAACGCCTATCCTGACGGATCAAGGATTGCATGCGTGAATTCTTTTGGATTTGGTGGTACAAATTGTCATGCGATTGTAAAAACTCTACCAAATAAAGAATCATCGCACAACACTGAAAACGAATTTGTTTTGATTTGTTTTTCTGCAAATAGCCTGGAAGCTCTAATGAAAACAACAGACCACACAAAACAATGTTTATCTATATTGCAATACAGCATGATAGATCTGTCTTACACATCTTTGGTAAAGAGAAACCATTTCAGATTTCGTATGCCATGTGTAGCTTCAAATCAAGAAGAACTAGAGAAAGAAATTTCGAGAAAATACCCAAACATTGGTAACAATACCAGCGATGGTACAACTGGAAGAAATCTTATTTTCCTATTTTGTGGAGTAGGAACAGTATGGAAAGGCACGTGTCAGAAAATGATTAGTGCATACACGTGTTTTCGGGAAAAATTCCAAGAGGTAGACGAGGAACTACAAAAGTTTACAAAGTTTTCTCTCATCGATGAAATCCAAAAACCTGACGACAGTATAGCAAGTAATCCATTTAAAGGCCCCTTGATAATTTTTGCTTGTCAGGTTTCTATGTTTTATTTATGGTCAGTTTTGAACGTAAAACCTGATATTATAATAGGACAGTCTGTTGGTGAAGTAGCTGCAGCACATGCTTCTGGGTGTTTAAGTCTTAGTGATGCAGTAAAGATAATATATCACCGGTCTTTTCTTTCCGCTAAAGCAAGGGGTGGTTCTATGATGGTGATTGGAAAGTGCAATGTAAAAGAAATTCAGAAATTGTGTAATGAATACCATGGCAGAGTTTGCATAGCAGTGTATAGTAGCAGAGAAGCTTGTGTTGTTTCTGGAGACAAGGACGCTATCTCAAACATGAAACATAAATTGGATTCAGAAATGCCAGAACTTTTGAAGAAAGAACTAGACGTTGGATGTGCCTATCATAGTCATCATATGGATAATGTGAGCAAAGACATTGAAAAGAAGTTAGTCGGTCTATCAGGGAAGGCTCCAGCAATTGCACTTATTTCTACTGTAACAGGTGCAACTATCAAAGATGATGCAATGGGCTCACCTTCCTATTGGACACAAAATTTACGGGACCCTGTTCTTCTTATGGAAGCAGTTACATGTGCCTTACAAGAGAAAAAGTCTAATATCATAGTTGAAATTGGTCCAAAGCCTGTTGTAAAAGCTCATCTAAAGAAGATTACGGACTTCAATGTCGTTTCCATACCATCTATGAATCAACCAAATGAACAACAAACATTTACTTGTGCTCTTGGTGATCTCTATGAACACGATGTCAACGTTAAATGGGACAATTTGTTCAATGGAAGCGAAAATGTTGTTGACATTCCAAGATATAAATACTGTCGTGAAGGGAACTTGATCAATGCTGATTCATTGAAAGCAGGGCTGAGACTTAAATTCCAAAAAAGTAGCAATCATGGATTCATTTCTCAAGCACCAATGTCAAAAGACTTTAAAATAGAAATAACGCCTATCACCACACCTTACGTATATGAACATACTGTCCATGAAAGAAAAATTGCACCTGGTGCGCTACATGCTGAAATTGCGCTTACAGTTGCAACCAAAGTTTTAGATTTGTCTCTTAATCAAATAGAAATAGATTTAAACTTTATTCGTCCTCTTGCAGTAGGTCAAAACCAATCACTTCAATTGCAGGCTCTCGTGACTGACAACAGGTACTACGAGATTAAAAGAAATGCAGATATTATTTGCAGAGGGAGGATAATTAAAGCAGGAAGACAAGTTCTGAAGCATATCAGCCTGTCATCTATCAAAAACCGATGTCAGATTCGAGTTGAATCGTCAAGTTTCTACCACCAGCTTAAAATGTTAGGTTTTGAGTATGGTGAAAGTCTTGCAGTCATCGGAGATTGCCTGAAATCAGATTGCGAATACATTGCAGAAATAAATTTGCCCTCCTCTGTTTCTTGTTGCTTAAATAGTCATAGTTTGCACCCAGCTATTCTTGATGGTGCTTTGCAAACTGTTGTTCTATGTTATACCCAAACACACAAATCTCAATTTAAGGACAAACCAATACCTGTCGGGATATCCTCCTTGAGGGTTTATAGACCAATGGAACCAAAGATGTACATTATAGGGAAAAAAATTAAATCAAATTTAAGCGCTACGACCATGAATCTTTTCATCATAAATGAATGTGGAGATATATTTGTTGAAATTAAAGGATACGAGGTAAAAAACATTGCGCATGAAACAACTCAAGAAACTGTACTTGATAAAATGTACAAAATAGTATGGAAACCTAGTGCCGATAGTCAAGAAGAAAAAATTGAGAGGCAAAATATATTTTCAATAACGTTTACAAACGAAGCTAAACACATATTAGAAAATATTTTTAAGGACGAAAACCATTATATTGTATCTTTACCATTTGATTACGACAGAGTAACAATACAAGAACTACTGGAGGTACTATTCAAATACATAGAAACTAAATTAGAACGAATGGAAAATATTTCACATATTTTGTTCTTTCCTGGACTAACATGTAAATCTACAGATCAGAACACAGATGAGATATTTACTGCTGTAAAGGCATCTTGTGTTGTACTGGTGCGTTTCATACAACATCTTGTTAAAGAAAGAATTGGCGAAATACCAACGTTTATCATAACTCAACAAACACAGATGAAAGCAAAACATGATGATGAATCTTGGGTTAATGTTATAGGATCTGAGTTATGGGGCATGGTGAGATGTTTTTTGAGAGAAAGAATTTTTTCAACTTTACGCTTGATTGACTTTGAAAAGGAAACCGATCTTTTTCTCCTCAAGGAATTAGTATTCAACTCGAACAGCGGGCAATTACAAAGTACGCCGGAATTCAAATTACAAGGAAAATGTTTGTACACTAACCAAATATGCAAGTTTTTAGTAGAAGAACCAACTTTTAGGAAGAACACATATACTATGACAGAACGCGTTGACTTAAAATCAGATCACCATGAAACGCTGGAAGATCTTGTGTTTGTACCAGAAAAAGATCACTTATCAAACACCAACTTCTCACCTTCACATGTGAAGTTCAGAGTTACTTCAGTATTCGTAAGTGATATGTGGATATCAAAAACAACGACACAAGCGATATGTGATTTTAATCCATGGATATTTCACACCAGAGATGGACATCAAATTATAACATCCGAAACAACCGGATTTCTAGAGCAGAGTGCTAAGTTGTACACCGATTCTACGACATGCTTTCATAAATCTAGAGTTGATACACAGCGTTTTTCAAGATTCGAAGAATACGTTACTTGTTTTCCGTGCTCTGCTTCAAATTTCATTTGTGTACCAGATCAATGTATCTTAGAAAAGAAACTTTTTACTACATACAGACCAGGAATGCTACTAGAAATTGTCATGTACTTTGCGCTTCTAGAAGCCATAAAAGAAAACAGTCCTTTGCTGGCGTTTATGGAACAAGACATGTCACTAACTGGTCATTTATTGGAATATATTTTTCAACACTTCAAACATAAATTAATTTTGCACCGGAATGTTGAATCCATGAAAACAGCAATGAAATCAGGAAGATATCAAATGGTTCTTTTGACAAACAATTTGTCTAATTTTAAAGACATTTGCAATATGTTAGGAGGTTTGGACGCTCAAGTTTACACCTTTTCCAGTCTGATCAATAAGTCCTCGGAAAGGAATATTCGTCATCAATTTCCAAACGTGTCTTTGACTCAAATTAACTGTGACCAAGTTCTATGTAAAGAAATGTTGGGAAAAACTTTACCAAAGGTAAAAAGGTGGTTATTGTTAAGGCAAGTAAGGTCTACCTTAAGGGACATAGATGTTCCAGTGTACCAAAATGGACATGTCATATCTTTTGAAAAAAACATTAAGAGCACTGATGAACTGGTAGCGCAAAACATACCAGTAGCAAGATTGAAACACCAACTATTTAGTAAACATGCTTTATATATTATTATAGGCGGTCTCACGGGACTAGGTTGGGAGATCCTTAAAGCCATTTCTAAAGGTGGTGGAGGGATATTAGTGAGTATTTCAAGACGGTCCCCTAATGACATACAACGTGATGATATAAATGAAGTCGAAAAGGAATCTGGATGTAGGATCAAAACAATTAAGGCTGATATTTCAGTCTTTTCTTCGATATCAGAAGGGTTTGCACAAATTAAAAGTTCCTTTCCGGATCATGCAATTAAAGGAATTTTTCATGGTGCAGCAGTTGTCGACGATGCTCTTCTACCTGATATGACAGAAGAAAAATTTGATAAAGTACTGAGACCAAAAGTTATGGGCACTTGGAATCTTCATCTCTTGTCAAAAGATTTAACTCTTGACTACTTTGTATTACATTCTTCAATTACGTCAGCATTTGGAAATGCTGGTCAGACTAATTATGGTGCAGGAAATGCGTTCAAAGATGCAACTGCATTTTTTAGAAGAGGTATCGGACTGGCAGGTCAAACAATCAATTGGGGTGCGCTTAAATTGGGCCTTATAGATGAAAAGACTGAAAAACATCTGAAATCACAAGGATTTCTGACTATGAAAGAAAATGAAATAATTCAATGTTTTCTTTATAGCTTATTTGTTGACCCTGAGCAAATCATATGCGGAATTATGGATTGGAAGACAGTGATCAAGGTATCACCAGACATGTTGCATATTGCATCAAGAATTCAACCAATTATTGATGATTTACATTTACATGACTTAACTAATCCGAAAAAGAACAAGACCGGTTTTATGCAGGTTATGGAAACAGAAGAATTACAAAATCTACCATCAAATGAGAGAAAGATAAAGGTAGAAAAAATAGTATCACATATTGCAGCGGATACATGCGCAGTTGATATAACAATGCTAAAAGTCGATACAAGGCTCGCGTCTTTAGGAATCGATTCAATGAAAGGAATGGCATTTATCAATAATGTTTACAAGTATGTCAGTTGTAAGATTCCTATCCTTGCTGTCATGGAAGAAGAATCGACAATTGGTAGTATCACTACACTTATATTGGAGCAGATTCTAAAATGTAACGATGGCGAAAGAGTTCGGAAAAGTAAAAAAAGAAATAAAAAGTCCGATAAACAAAGAAAGGCCGATAAGTTAATAGAAGAAACAAGATTTCAAGGTAATAATTAGTTGTCTTATTATTCCTAAATGAAATATTATGGGGTTGATCTATTAAAAAGAATGGAAACCTCTTTTGTCACTTCAAAATGGCAGAAAAATCAAAATGTATTCATATTTGATAAGTACTTTAATGTGTTTTTTACAACTTGAATCTTGTTTAGTACACAACAGTTATTTCAGTGATTAATTTCTTTAAACTATCCCTTTAAACATACTGGTTCGTTGCAATGTCTAAGAAGTTTTATTTAAATTTAATACCAACGTAACTAGGCACAAACACATAATTCACAATGTACTTGATCACATATCTTGAATGAAAAAAGAATCACTCGGAATCAAATAATGAAAGAAGCTCTGTGCATTGCAAAAATCCTCATAAAGTATTGTATGTGAAGCCTCTTTACTTTATATTGCGGTTGACTAAGTTAAACAAAACATAGAATGGAGAGTTGAATCTAGCAACTGAATTCATTAGCATTGAAACATAACATATATTACTAATAACTTTCATGAACAAAAGGACTGGTAAAACTAGTGGATTTTACTTTTAAATGCAGAATACATTTACTTTTCAGTTGTTACTGAAACAGAGAACAAGACAGATATTGCATTCAAAATACGTATCTTAAATGGTAAAGAACCAAAGCGGCTACAATGGCAGACAAATGATGGTGAAAACATCATTGATTTTTCAGAAATTACTAATATTCAAATGAAAGGGAAGAGTGGTAAGAAGATTGTCTCTTTATCTTAAATGTAAAAAGTAAAATCACAAAAAAATATCGAACTCTGAGTAAAATTCAAAACGAAAAGTCCATAATTAAATGGCAAAATCAAAAGTTCAAACACATCAAACAAAAGAGTAAGTCCGTTAAGGGTCGAATTGGACTCAAATTTCTGGGGTTTTTTAAACACTCAAGTGTCTACTTCAGTCGATTTAATTAGTTCATGTGAAAGATTTGAACTTATTTAATCATTCCAGACACTCAAATTCAAGCTTAGATATGACAAATCTGTCAAACATGCCATTAAATGTCCCTTTTAAGATGTTTTTTTGTGAAAGAAAGTGGCCGCATCCGTGTTCAACCTCAACCTTTATATATGTTATGCATTATCATCAAATACCATTACATTTAAATATTAAGAATGAACACGAATGAAGCCACTTCCATTTCAGACGGAAAACGTCTAAAATTTAACTCAAATGCTAAAATTGTGAAGATTTCAGTAATTTGCATTGACCTAACGATACTGCCTCCCGATATATGAGCATTGTATTGTCAAAAATGGCCCATATTTATGTAGCAGAAGTATTCTTATTTCCAATTAATAGCTAAATAATTTATAAAACTGCTATATTTTGGGGCCAAAAAGGGGTCTCACTGGATTTACTCCTTTAGACATACGTATGTATAATATCATAAATGCATAAGCAAAATGGATTTAAAATCTTGTTTATTGATGCACCTTTTGCCTTAATTCTTCAGCTGATAGATTCTTTTCGATAGGAAGAATAATTGTTCTACATCAACAAAACTACTGAACATCGGTCCAGACATTGGACAGGTGAAAACAACTGTAGCGGGTTTAAACGTTTTAATTGGCGCCAACCTTATATATATGATCACATAAAGGATCTTCCATTTACAAAAAAATATCTCTTACAGTTTGGAAAACATTGCATAGATTTATAAGATAGTAAAATTTGAAAATTTTCTGAAGGGTGTAGTTATTTCAGATCAGAGATTTTTTGTCAGATGTTCGGAGTCCTTATGTGATTCCCTACGATATATTGATACTTGGACAAAGGAAACGTGATTTATATTTCATTGAAAAAGTCATATAAAGACCAAAGCGTTTTATGTTATTCTAGCCTAAAAAAGTATAGCAAACATATCTAACTCAAAGGTAAATATAAAGAGGAGAAATCCAGAAAACTGACAAAATCAAACGTTATTAACCAACGGAACGAGGGAAAACAACTGACATATTCCTAACTTGGTACAGACATTAAACCTCAACTCATAGTATCAAATAGATCATGAATGGTAACGAACGGGATTTTACAAGTTGTAATCATTGGTCTTCTCTTGAAGCAGTTGGTGTTTGCTAGTGTCCAATATGTCATGCATATTTTTGTTGTCTCGTGCAGAAATAAATCAGCAATTATGTACTGAAATAAAAAAGAAGATGTGGTATGATTGCCAATAAGACCACAAGAGACCAAAATGAAACAGACATTAACAACTGAAGCATTTTCACATGGTTTATTCATAATTTTACATGTGTGTTCTACTAGTTTAATTAAGTTTTTAAATATTTTTAAGGTACAAAAGTGTTGCAAGTAGACACCAAGAATGAACGATATGTGTTTAAATCTTCTGACATGGAAGAAGTAGTACAGCTATTGAAACAGCTAGAAGAAAACTTCATTATGCCAAATTCAACGAATTTATAAAACATTTGTTTTTAATTTAAGATAAAGATGAACGATTTAACCTACCTGTTATTTTGTTCATGGTTCTATTTTATTTAATCAAATGTAAAATTTGCTTCTAAGTCTTGGAGAAATAGTATTTTTAAAATGATTTTGAGACTTTTATATAATGAAAAAATATTCAAGATAAAAAAAAAGAAATGATAATAAAAAAGAAATTTTTTTTTTTCACCTTGGTGTGTAATAATTACGTATTATTATGCGCATGTTTTACTATTTTTAGCTCACATGGCCCAAAGGGCCAAGTGAGCTTTTCCCATCACGTTGCGTCCGTCGTCCGTCGTCGTCCATCGTCGTTAACTTTTACAAAAATCTTCTCCTCTGAAACTACTGGGCCAAATTAAACCAAACCTGGCCACAATCATCATTAGGGTATCTAGTTTTAAAAATGTGTCCGGTGACCCGGCCAACCAACCAAGATGGACCCCATAGCTTAAAATAGAACATAGGGGTAAAATGCAGTTTTTGGCTTACAACTCGAAAACCAAAGCATTTAGAGCAAATCTGATGACAAAGAGTAAAATTGTTTATCGGGTCAAGATCTATCTGCCCTGAAATTTTCAGATGAATCGGACATTCTGTTGTTGGGTTGCTGCCCCTAAATTGGTAATTTTAAGGAAATTTTACTGTTTTTGGTTATTATCTTGAATATTATTATAGATAGAGATAAACTGTAAACAGCAATAATGTTCAGCAAAGTAAGATTTACAAATAAGTCAACATGACCGAAATGGTCAGCTGACCCTTTTAGGAGTAATGGCCCTTTATAGTCAATTTTTAACCATTTTTCGTAAATCTTAGTAATCTTTTACAAAAATCTTCTCCTCTGAAACTACTGGGCCAAATTAATCCAAACTTGGCCACAATCATCTTTGGGGTATTTAGTTTAAAAAATGTGTCCGGTGACCCAGCCACCAAACCAAGATGGCCGACATGGCTAAAAATAGAACATAGGGGTAAAATACAGGTTTTGGCTTATAACTCAAAAACCAAAGCATTTAGAGCAAATCTGACGGGTAAAATTGTTCATCAGATGAAGATCTATCTGCCCTGAAATTTTCAGAGGAATCGGACAACCCGTTGTTGGGTTGCTGCCTTTAAATTGGTAATTTTTAGGAAATTTTACTGTTTTGGGTTATTATCTTGAATATTATTATAGATAGAGATAAACTTTAAACAGCATTAATGTACAGCAAAGTAAGATCTACAAATAAGTCAACATCACTGAAATGGTCAATTGACCCCCTAAGGAGTTATTGTCCTTAATAGTCAATTTTTAACAATTTTCATAAAATTTGTAAATTTTAACTAACATTTTCCACTGAAACTACTAAGCCAAGTTCATTATAGATAGAGATAACTGTAAGCAGCAAGAATGTTCAGTAAAGTAAGACGTACAAACTCATCACCATCACCAAAACACAATTTTGTCATGAATCCCTCTGCTCAATTCTTTGTTTTATATTATAGACCAAGGTGAGCGACACAGGCTCTTTAGAGCCTTTAGTTTTTAAAGAATTATTATGATTTTATGCAGTTCTTAACTTTGTTCTGAACAGACGAACAACATACCCTACGATAAATGAGTACTACGATTGGATTTCTTAAGATAAGTAGTTTGATGCATACGAGCCCAGGCTGAAAATTAACATAATATTCAAATCTTGCCATGGTCACTGTTTTACTTTAGCACGTTATGTAAGTCTTGTACCGCAAATTTATATTGTGTACTAAATTTTGATATAATATGTGAATGTTATGTAAAGTCTTATAACGTTATATTTATAATAAGTACTAAATTTTGATATATGTAAATGTATTCCTAATTTTGTTTTATGACGATGTACTTATTTTCCATGCCATTTTTTTTTAAATCAAGATTAAAGAAAAAAAATCTGAAATTTTCCTTAAAACAGTTAAGAATGATATCAGATGATTAAAAGACATATATAAATACTAATGATTGCCAGAACAATAGTCTATTGTGAGCATCTGAACGGTGTTATTGGAGTTACTATTTATAATTGAAGGGTGTGAAAGGTATGAATGATAATATATTACCCTTATTTAAACATGACAATTTTGTTTAGGTCGTTGTTCCCTTCTGCGTTACAGGGTGACAAGGAAATGTAAGTTTGATTTGAAATCTTATATATTTAGTTTATGTTCGTAATTTTTGTTTTAAATGTTCTCATTATTATAATATTATTTGGGTTAACAATTGCTGTGTGATAGGTAATGACTTCCAGTATCATGAAGAAGATAATTTATTTGCTAATCACACTGACAATGACAAAGTTATATATATACTTAACCCATCAACACCAACACAAGCGAATAAACTAGGATCCTTTATTAAAAAGTCAATGAAACTAAGGACAGGGTACCCTTTAATATTTACTCGAAGCTGTATATATATAGAGAGAGTTACTTAGTCAGTGTCTTCATTTGTTGTTGTTTTATGTCACAAACTGTAAAGTTTATATGGCAATAAAAGTTTGAATTTGAATGCATTAATTGTTTTGTTGTTCTCTGTTACAAAAAATGAACGCAAATTATATCTTCAAAACAAATATTTTTTGTTTAGACCCAGTATTATGTCAATTTAATCGCTGTTTATTAATGAAATGGTCAGTTAAAAATGTGTTTAATATTTATTAAAGTCATGGTAAAATGGTTAGTTTCTTCAACTGTGAATTACCATGCTTAGTTCCTTTGTGTTTCGTTTAATAGTCTTTTATATACACCATCATTGTTTTCTTCGTTTTACAATAGCACACTGCAATTGTTAACCTACAACTTAAGTGCATTTGTTTCATTGATATTGTATATTTCTATTTTTTGTATTTAACTTCAGAGAATAAAGTATCTATCTATCATCAATCAATATTGAAATTTTATTTTAGCTTTATGAAGGGTTTTGTACTGTTGTAAAATAAAGGTGCACTTTAATTCATGCGTAACCTATCGCTAGATAACGGTTAAATTGAAATCACATAAATACGGGTTAAAGGTGGTCGATTTTCACTTGCAAGTGAATAACTCATCAGGGACTTTTTTTTTAGCTTATTTTGACAGAATTAAACCAAATTGGCTTTAAAACTGAGTGATTTTTTTTCACTATTTCACTTTAGTTAATGATATTTTACCAAAAATAAAATTATGTTTTATTATTTTTTATATCTCGAAGCTAATGCCCCTTTTACACGAACTGATGCTATTGTTAAAATTTTAAAATGGAACAGAAGTATGTATTTTATTTTTAGAATATGTATTAACTTCAATAGTGCGACTCCATGATTAATCATGATTAACTTTGGATATTTGTTTCTTTAGAATACTCTCTTCAATTATTTACTTTATATAGGATCTTGACAATAAGTGTTTTGTTGTTGTTAAAAATGTAATGTTGAGTTTCTTATGTTATTGCATATTACGTATTATATGAGAATAAGTTCAGAGAAACACCAATTATGTACAACTAATTTTATAATAAATTTGGATGACTATATGCCGTGAATTTTTATTATAGCCAATATGTATCCTTTTATACCTTAATAAAAATTTGACATTTGAAAAAAAAATGTATAGTTATTTTTATGCCCCACCTAAGATAGTAGAGGGGCATTATGTTTTCTGGTCTGTACGTACTTCCGTTCGTCCGTATGTCTGTCTGTCTGTCCGTCTGTCTGTTCGTTCGTCCTGCTTCAGGTAAAAGTTTTTGGTCAAGGTAGTTTTTTTATGAAGTTGAAGTCCAATCAACTTTAAACTTAGTACACATGTTACCCATGATATGATCTTTCTAATTAAAATGCCAAATTAAAGTTTTGACCACAATTTCACGGTCAACTGAACATGGAAAATGACAGTGCGAGTGGGGCATCCGTGTACTTTATGGACACATTCTTGTTTTATTCTTAATTAGCATATTAGTAGTATTCAGGTCTAAACGTGCTTGTGTGTTTAGTATCTTTTGTTGTTGGGATGTACAAGAACTCGGCCTCGTCTATTCTGAATTTTTGTTAGACGTATTTCTATGTGTATCCATCTAATGAGATAATATAAAAAAGAAGATGTGGTATGATTGCCAATGAGACAACTCTCCACAAGTGACCAAGTGACACATAAATTAACAACTATAGGTCACTGTGTGGCCTTCAACAATTAGCAAAGCCCACATCGCATAGTCGGATATAAAGGGCCCCGAAATGACTATGTAAAACAATTCAAACGAGAAAACTAACGGCCTAATTAAATGTTAAAAATGAACGAAAAACAAACGTAAAGGCTCAGTCCCACTAGACCACGATCGCACCATGCTCACCGCGATCTTAAATTAATTCAGATCGTGGTGAACTCGCAGTATGAGCGGCACGAAATTGTAAATTTTTGTTTCAATCACGTTCCTACTACGTCCTCATTACGCTTTTACAACGATCTCGCTCTAATTATACCACGTTCTCACCACGCTTATTCTGCGACTTCACGATTATCACGATCTTTCTACGCTCATCACGTCCTCACTACGACATACCACGATTTGTCCGATTGAAAAGCGAATCTTGCCACGCTTTTAATGTGAGTATAGCCCCAGTCCCACTAGACCACGATCGCACCACGCTCACTGCGATCTAAAATTAATTCAGATCGTGGTGTGGTCGCGGTATGAGCGGCATGAAAAGGTTAATTTTCGTTGATTTCATGATGATACTACGTCCTCATTACGCTTCTACAACGATCCCACTACGATTATACCACGTTCTCACCACGCTTTTTCTACGATTATCGTGATATTACTACGCTCATCACGTTCTCGCTACGACCATACCACGAGTTATCCGGTTGCAACACGATCTTACCACGCTTCTATTGCGATTATAACACGTTCTTACCACAATTACAAGTACGTTCATACCGCGATCTTACTACGTTCTCAGCAATAACGTTAACATCGTGTAGAAATACTGTTCCATTCCTTACATGTATATTTCTGATTAATACGTAGATTTCTTGGGAACAACACATTCATGCCACCAAATCGACCAGAACACGTGGGTGTAGGAGTAGATGAAGAGGCAGAGGGATCTCTTATAGTAACGTATCTTGATCTAGCAGAGATGTCGAAAGTCCAATCAAACCTGAATCACAACCTCTTGCTGGGCCATTAAGTTCAAATGACGATTTTTTAGTGAACGATAGCAGGAATGACATTGATGTGTCAAGCACAGTTGAGCCGTTTGAGAAAATGGACAAGAGGTCCAAATAACATACAAACAAACCTTGAGAGTTTTTATATATTTCGTGTTAAAAAATAATGAGCATGATGATCGTAGTATGAACGTAGTCAGGTCGTAAGAAGAGCGTGATGAGGATTGCATAGTCGTGCTAGAATCGTACTATGGTCTTGAGCAGTGTAATGTAAACGTGATAAAGCTGCAATGGAAGCGGGTAGCGGTGAGAACGTGATGGTCGTAGTAAGGTCGCTGTGAGATCGTAGCGCAGTCTCTCCGAAAAGAATCCCGCTTTCGCTAAGTTCTCACTGCGATGGTACCACAACCTTACTGCGCTCTCACTACGCTTCTACTACAAACTGATTTCGCCTAGACCGCAATACAATTGTTTTGAACATGTTCAAAGTTGGCCACACTCATCAGGATCTTGAAGACCTCACAACGACCGTATCACGATCTTACTGCAATCTACACGATCGCATTATGATCGTCAAAATTTTCGATTTTTTCACAGATCGTAGTGCGATCGTGGCCTAGTGGGACTGCGGTTTATAGCATGCTCTTACCACGACCATACCACTTTCATACTGCGCTATTTTTACACTCCCAGCAATAACGTCAACATCATGTTCCATATAAATACTGTATCATTCCTTCTATTTTTCATTGATGCGTAGAGTTTCTCGAAAACAACGTACTCATTCAACCAAAATCTACGTAAGAGTAAAGGTAGAGGTAGAGGCAGAGGGAGATCAGATAGTAACGAATCATGATCCAGGAGATATATGTCGGACCGATTTATCCAACCTGATACACACCCTATTGCTGGTTCATCAAGATCAAATGACGATGTTTTAGTGAACGATAGTAGGGATGACACAGATGTGTCATTATGATTCAGCCGTTGGAGATGAAGAACAAGAGGTCCAGACAAACAAAAGCTGGAGAGATTTTATAAATTTTATATGACAATTACATTGGTCATGATGATCGTAGTATAAACGTAGTCAGATCGTAAGTACATCGTGATAAGGACGGCATGGGCGAGTTTAATCGTACTATGGTCCTAAACTTCGTGGTATAAGCGTGGTATACACGTGGTATAGTCGTAGTGGAAGCATGTTTGGGTCGCAGTAAGAACATGGTGGTCGTAGTAAAGTCGCTGTGAGATCGAAGCGCAGTCTCTCCGACTAGATTTGCGCTTTCGCTACGCTGTCGTTACGATGGTACATCGACCTTTGCGATCTTACCACGACATTGTTGTGCTCTCACTACGCTTCTGCTACAAACTGATTTCGCCTAGACCGCAATACAATTGTTTTGAACATGTTGAAAGTTGGCCACACTCATCAGGATCTTGAAGACCTCACAACGACCGTATCACGATCTTACTGCAATCTACACGATCGCATTATGATCGTCAAAATTTTCGATTTTTTCACAGATCGTAGTGCGATCGTGGCCTAGTGGGACTGCGGTTTATAGCATGCTCTTACCACGACCATACCACGTTCATACTGCGCTATTTCTACGCTCCCAGCAATAACGTCAACATCGTGTTCAATATAAATACTGTATCATTCCTTCTATTTTTCATTGATGCGTAGAGTTTCTCGGAAACAACGCACTCATTCAACCAAAATCTACGTAAGGGTAAAGGTAGAGGTAGAGGCAGAGGGAGATCAGATAGTAACGAGTCATGATCCAGGAGATATATGTCGGACCGATTTACCCAACCTGATACACACCCTATTGCTGGTCCATCAAGTTCAAATGACGATGTTTTAGTGAACGATAGTAGGGATGACACAGATGTGTCATTATGATTCAGCCGTTGGAGATGAAGAACAAGAGGTCCAGACAAACAAAAGCTGGAGAGATTTTATAAATTTTATATGACAATTACAATGGTCATGATGATCGTAGTATAAACGTAGTCAGATCGTAAGTACATCGTGATAAGGACGGCATGGGCGAGTTTAATCGTACTATGGTCCTGGACTTCGTAGTATAAGCGTGGTATACACGTGGTATAGTCGTAGTGGAAGCATGTTTGGGTCGCAGTAAGAACATGGTGGTCGTAGTAAAGTCGCTGAGATTGTAGCGCAGTCTCTTCGACTAGATTTGCGATTTCGCTACGCTGTCGTTACGATGGTACAGCGACCTTTGCGATCTTACCACGACATTGTTGTGCTCTCATTACGCTTCTACTACCACCTGCTCTCGCCACGATACAACACGTTGAGAAAAATTAACTCTTTCTGTCAATAAACGTCGTATTATATTAAAAACGATTGCAATTTAAACCGAGGAATGTGTACGGAAAGGAGTCATGACCACTGACCCAAAGAAAATTTAATATTTAAAGAGTTAGGAATGGGGTTCCTCCTAGAATTAACGTAGGAAAAAATTATAGGTGATAAGATGCGAAGTAAAATACTTTCTCTCACTCTCAGTCATGTGTCTGCTGTGGAAAGTAAACTTGGAATTGATAGTACAAAAATAAAACACAATAAGTACATTGTTCATACTGTTACACTTTACTTTTGAAAATAATATTATCCAGCTACGTATATACATTTGTCAATAAAACAATGGCAATCGTATCCCTCAGAGCAATCTGCTCTTTGATTATAAAGAAGGGAGGAAAAGACCACTATTAAGACATCAGAATTCTATGTATAAGCAGAGCCAATCAATTTTTCCAAGAACTGTAAAGTTATATTACGGATTACAAATTGTAATTGGATAACAACACAGACATCTCAGTATATATTCAGGAAACTGCGGGGGAAATATGTTTTTCACCCCAATAGGCTATTTGCCAATTCCCGTAATTGCCCCTGTAATTAGCGATCATATTTTAGTTGTCTCCCTTATGAGGGACATTAATTTTCATTTACAATAGAGAGCTAACAGAAAGAGCACATTTACCTGTGCGTAAGTAATCTATAAGGTTTTAAAAACTTTTATTTACATTAATTTGTTGTTTAGCTGAAAACTTTTGACATCAGAAATTATTTTTCATGAAATATTAGTTATACCGCCGAGGGAAAATGAACGTGTCACATTCATTTGTCAATAATAAGTTTTTAATTTAAAATCATGTGATTTATACATCAAATACTTAATTGATGTCATAAAGTGTTATTACAATTTTTTTCACACACGATAAAACCATTTTCACAGAAAATGTCTAAATCCCTCATGTACGCGAAAAATATATTCATGGTGAATTTTTAACAAATACCTGGTACTAGGAAAAACATTAAGGCAGGGCTATTGGTTATATATGTGCAATTCATTTCTTAGAGAGGGTATATTATGTGACATCCCTGTCTTAGAGTTTATAATCCCAGAGCAGAATGAGGTTTATCAAAAGTGTGCACCACATATTTAAGTGTTTTGTTTTTAAATAAACAGACAAATATTACAGTCATTCCTTAAAAACATAAATTAATATTATTTTTGGTATTTAGACTTATAGATTTTTTATCTTTTTTCAGGTGTTTATTGAATTTGCTAAAAGGCAGTTGGACGAGCATGCTGGTGACCATGACGATGATGATAATATAGATAAGACAAGAGCATCCTCCCTTGTTATTTGACGATAGACTGTGGTGCTTTAGTGTTTACACTTTGTTATGGCATTTAATTGTTGCCATTTGTTTGCTCTGTGTGATGATTAAAATTAAAAGATACAATTCAGTGCTCAAATAAATATTGTAATATTCCATGATACAAGTATGTAAAATTGTTTCAGATGGTACTTCTTCGGCAATGACTAGAGGAGCATGTATATCTCTCTATTTTACAGCCTTTTCATTGAGTGTGTAGCCAAAAGTAATATCTTTGGTTAGCTTGCTTGTTATCTGAACCGTAAAGTCATTGTTAGGTTAGGTAAACTACCCCGTTTTAAGAATAGACAAGTCTGACAGAAAACCACTCTATATGTCTGTTAGTTTAAACATATTTATTTTATAGTGGATTGGGAAACAAATTTTGCAACTTATATTAATCCCTTTCCACTGTCTGTTGGACTATACTACTTCAAAAAAGAGTGTAGTTTACCGGATCTAATAATGACTTCATGGTTCAGCTAATAAGAAAGCTAACCAAAGATATTACTTTTGGCAACACACTCAATGAAATCGTCTGCAAGAATTATTGTGATAATATTTGTTGAATGAGAAAAGAGTGATTGTATAATATGATGTTTTTGTCTCTTTGTTCGTCTGTTCATCCACATGTTGTATCCAATAAAGTAACATTGAAGTTACAATTTTTAGAAATTTCAATTTTCACTTAGCATTTTAATTACTGATTACCAATTACTGATTACCAATTACTGGTTACCAATTAATGATTACCAATTACTGATTACCAATTACTGATTACCAAATTTGTGAAAACCAAAAATTTATTTTTCTAATGAGCATAATTTTAAGGGTTTACTATTACTAAACATGGAATTTGTCTTTATAAATGTATGTATATATTATGAAGTTTTTAGCAGGTTTTCATTTAGGAATAGTGTAAGCATATTAATACATTGATCCCATTGTTAATCAAAAGATGATCAAAGATGTTTTAAAATCATAATGGTCAATATGTCAAGACTTTTAACTTAAATTATTATAGATTTTTAAAAACATTTAAAGTTATTTTTAATATAGAGGCTAAAATATTTCTTGGCATATATTACGAATTGGTGAAATCCCACAATTTGTTGTTCATATTTCATGTTAACTTTAACATATCATTTTAATCTGCCTGACTCAACTGTTAAGCAAGGATCTCACACTATTTATTTATATACTGCCACTATGCTATTTGCGCAGTCAAATAGCATTGACCGTATATTCATTTGTGACCTTGTTTATGACGTTGACAATATGCAATAAAACATGTAGGTTCGCAGAAATTTTTAAGTTGTTTGCTCCAAATTAAAAATGATGTTTTTTCCTGTAAATATTTCAATTAAAACAGTGATAGGAGTTGCAGTTTATAAAGAATAACAATATTTTGTCCTGAATAATTGATTTTATTTGTAGCCGGCTCAAAATGGTAGAAAGGCTCTGCAAAGCCTTTTTTTCTACCTGTTTCTAAGCCTTGTACAAATAAAATTTATATTTTGGGACAAGGTATGGTTATTCTGTACATTTACTAGGTTTTTCAACAGTTATCTAGCTTATACCTGTAGGTCACTGACAAGAAATTAGTAAGAACCACACTGTTTATGTTTTACAAATCGCCACAGTTTTTCTACCAAGTTCTGATGGGTTATTGTTGAAAGACGTTGTTGTTTGGTAAATGTAGTGTTTCATTTAATTTGGAAACACATGTTAAAATTATGTCATTGATGCCAAAATTACGGGTCTTAATTCAAATTATGTTAATTTTAAATACCGAGTCATTGTTCCTGCCTCCCGATCCTGGTTCCTAGGGTCAACACATAACATGACTTGTCTCTAGATGTTAACTTTTTTTCCCTATGCCAGGGCTTTTCAAACTACTTTGTTAGGTGAAGTTTAGAGTTGGGGGGGGGGGGGGGGGTTAAAATATTTGATTTTGAATACACCATATCGCCATTTGTCTGTCATTACTGGATACCACAAAGGTATTGTAAAATTTTGACAATATTATAAAAAATATAGAACACTAAAATGAAAAGATGATTGCTATATGCCTTCAAAGAACAAGAGGAAAAAATTCTCAGGTCAAGTGGCTCAGATTTCAGAATAGCGATAGTCTATTCCTTTGTACTTGGTATGAATTCAACTTCCATGTGTGCTGTCCTTTTGTATGTGTTTCTTGTGTATGGTGCTAGAAGTTTTCTCATTGAAATGATCATCATGTTCATCTGTCTCATTTCCACCCTTACCTTTAGGTATATGTATGTTTGACAATTAACTGAACAAACTATATCAATGTGAATTTTAATTGTCAAAGAACACTGTCAATATTTATTACTTAATCAAAACCTTTCTTACCAAAAAAACAAACAAAAAATTAAAAGACCAGAACCATTCTTTAATCCGTGTCTAAAAAAATTTTGCTGTTGAAATTCTAAATTACAGTTCCATTTTCTATTCCCTTTTCATTAGATAATGCATTTTAAATCAGAGTAACGAAAAATTAAGAAATGTCTGTTTGTTTGTTTTTCAACATTCAAACATTTGAAAAAGAATACTTCTGTACAGCAAATTATTTTTTTACGAATTTTACAATGAGAAAATGAGGTCTCTGATATTTCATATTGTCTTCAGATTTTTTATCAAAAGGAATTTGTGTCTAAAATATTCACATGGGAAAACAAATATTAAAGTATTATTCAATGTATTAGAAATAACAAGAATTTTAAAACACTGGATCATAGTCATATTTATGATGTAAATTTTGTAGAAATATTATGGTTACTGTGTGAAATATTTTATGCTTAGTTTTGGAAAACTGAGAGGCATCACTAAGTAAAGAGTAAAAAGTTTGAGAAATGAACCTTCTAAGGTTGGTTTTCTTTTTAAAATTGTTTCATGTTGAGTATTTTAAACCTGATTTTACAGTATAGGTTACACATTGTTGAAGGTCTTGCTGTGACTCATTGTTGCATACATACACATCATTAGGACTCCTGTGGATAGATTTCTCATTAGCTATTATACCTCATCCTTTATTTTTATATCTTGATCAACTAGTTTGAAATCATAGCAGTAATATTTGGTCCATTCTTCATATTCATTTGATGATCTTGTTTTTAATTTTAACCAAGATACCTTATTATATTATTATATAGATTGATTTATTCTTGTTAGTTTTATGTCCTTTTTATGCCCAATTTATGGGCATTATGTTTTTCTAGTCTGTGTGTCAGCTCGTTCGTTCGTCTGTCTGTCTGTCCTGCTTCAGGTTAAAGTTTTTGGTCAAGGTACTTTTAGAATAAGTTGAAGTCCAATCAACTTGAAACTTTATACACATGTTTCCTATGATATGATTTTTCTAATTTCAATGCCACATTAGATTTGTGACCCCAGTTTTACGGTCCACAGAACATAGTAAATGATAGTGCAAGCGGGCATCAGTGTTCTTTGGACACATTATTATTATTGATTTAGGAAGAATTGTATTTTATTTTTGTGGGTGATTTTGTGGTTTTACTTAAGACTCAAAGTTCCATACAAGACTAAGTAAAATAAGTACTTCCTTGAACATTAACATTGTGGTTCATTTGTACCCACAAAAATCAAAGAAAATTGACATTTCATGAATAATAATGAATATACACTATGACAAAAATTTTTTTTTGGCTCAAATAAAATAAAAAGAAATTTTAAGATAAGAATAAAGAATATTTTTGTTTAATTAAGATTTAATGAATCAGTAATATTATAATGATAGAATTTATAGTCTGAATATCAAAAAGAATGGAAAATGATTTTTTTAGAACAGAAATCTAGCAAGCATGTATTGTATGTAATGGTGATGATCTCTGTGTTTGGTCAACAGTTATATCTATTCGTCTGTAGCCATATCTTGTACTTGTATTTATTATTGTTATAGTTATTCTTGATTTTTTTACATATGTATGTATTTGAGATAAATATTAATATCTGTAAAAAAAATCGTTTATTTTTAATGCTGCTTATCTATAACTGTTGTTATTACATTAGCTTCATTTGGCAAAACTTTTAGGAATGTTTGGTCCTCAATGCTCTTCAACTTTGTATTTTATTTTGCCTTTTTAACATTTTGTGATTTGAGTGTCACTGATGAGTCTTTGTAGATGAACCGTGTGTATGGTGTAAACATAGAATTTCAATCCTGGTATCTATGATGAGTTTATTACCACTTTCTTTCACCTAAAAGGTAAATGGTTGAAGGTGCCTTTATAAGTGCCCATTGTTTTTCATAAATACTAAGTGTCATTTCAGCATGAAAAAACGATTATGGGCTATAATTATGTTTAAGAGACAGCTATCACAGTAGATCAATTTTCTGTTCTAGACTTTTATTTTACAAAAATGAAAAAATCAGCAAGTACACAATATTGAATCAACTTGTTCAAAATAAATGGTTCAAGTTGCATTTTGTAAATACAGTTGTTTCACAAACCATACATATTTTGAGGAGATATTAAATATCACAAAATATTTTTTATTTGATTACCCACTGGTTCCCAGATTTGATCTCTATGTTTCATCTCGTAGTGGCACAACTTTGGAATTCTACCAGTATAAGTACACATGTCAAGCTGTCAAATTGTATTCTAAGAAATGGTTAGGTTTGTACTGCATTTATACAAGTTTAACCTTTTGAAGGTTGAGGTTAGAAATGTTGAAAATATGCCACACAGCTCTTTGTATTGAATGTTGAAAAACTAGTAGTAAATAAAATCACATTAATACTGAACCCTGAGAAAAATTCAAAACAGCAAGTCCCTAATCAAATGGCAAAATCAATAACTCAAATACATCAAATGAATGGAAAACAACTCATATTCCTGACTTGGTACAGGCATTTTCTTGTGTACAAAATGGTGGATTGAACCAGGTTTTATAGGTTGCTTAACCTCTCACTTGTAAAATACAGTCGCATCAAATTCCATTATATTGACATAGCTGTGCATATGAACTTGCCATTCTAGGATAACTTTTTTATTGATAGCATTGTAAACGTGGCACAATTTTAGTCGTTATAGGAGTCTCAATGGGCATTTGTATTGTCTATATGTACATAGTTGCAACTTATAGAGGTTTAGCTAGCTATAAAACCTGGTTTAATCCAACATTTTTTAAATGATAAAAGTCTGCACCAGGTCAGGAATATGACAGTTGTTATACGTTCGTTCGATGTGTTTGAGTAGTCCGTGTTGTAATCCAGTCCGACACTTTGACTGATCTCATATAAATATCTTTTTTTTAAACCTAGTCGTGTGAAAAATTTCGAGTTGGCCATTAAAATTTGGCATACTTAAAAAGATTTGTTAGCCCAACATATACATTTGAGTTCAGACACAATTTCTTTAAAACAAGAAAAAAGATACTATGGTGGCCGAGTTGTCTAATAAGTTCATGTAGACCGGTCAAACACAGACTATATGCAATCGTTTCACAAGCAGGAAACAAACAATACAACATTGTTTCTTAATTAACACGGGGAACATTTTTCAGTGATATGCAATTGTTTCTCATATTGGAACCTTACTCCTGCAATGTTCTACTAGTGATGAATTCATATATGCTGATATTTGCAGATTATATGCTGGATCCAGGCTAAGTTGTGATTGTTCACTCAGTGAATTCAATATTTTTAAAACACACTGATTAAAATGCGCTAAAATAATCTAGATGGTGCAATAGGGCTCAAATTAAGATATCAACTCAAGATATGATTTTTATGTTAAAACATTCATTTACATCATTAATTACTTCGTTAAAATATGTACACAATTAAGTTAACACAAAATTAAAACAAGAACAGTATTTCATACACGCAGTTTTAACTCACACACACACACACATACTATTACAAGCATATTAATAGGCGCGTTGAATCATACCTCATGCCAACCACATATGCATTATCAATTCAAATTCATATCAAAATCATCTAACAGTTCTTAATAATATCATAAAAAGCAAAACAGGTTTAATAAGGTGTTGTCACTCATATCACCTATGTTTGTTTTTGGCAATAATTATCAATTATATCTGGATTTGTTCAGGCTTTGTACATATTTACAGCCCAAAGCTTATAAAACCAACCAACTTAAAAATCGTAAATTTTGTGATTTTGCTTTTTAGATAATGATATATTTTGACCATAAGGTTCATTAGTTCATTTCAGGGACCTAAATTCCCTAGTGGTCTAACTAGTTCAACTTCATTAATAACTATCCTGCAATCAGTTTGTATTTTATTGCACCAGTGACGCTCAAATAAAAACAAGTTTTAATTTTAAGTAAACGAACTTATTTCAGACGTTCTAGAATACTTACATTAAATGAGTGATCAAGAGGAACCATCATATGAGATCTTTCAGTAGAAACTAGCAATACGTATCATTAACTAAATAAATAAACCTTTACACTGCCTGTTACAGAGCATTTTGAATTATGCACTTTTGTGAGAATTGTTAAATTTTTCATTATATTGAATATTTAACATTCATATATTCCGTATCCCAAAGTTGTAACTATTTTAAATGTTTAGATTATTCTCGTTATCTATACATATAAGGCGATTGTTTCTTTTGATATTTTGAACTCGATATTGTCTCCTTACAGAGGTCTTATTATAAATTATATTATAAAAATCATACCTTCTTGATGATAAATCAGGAAATCATGAGCATTAAAATAATATTGTGTCGGTACTAAACGCGAAAGTTTTGTTGTATAAAATCTGATATAAACGTACTAGTATTAACTATTGTTAGTATCTCTAAACATTATTAAATGTTGATTACAGGCATTATTTAGTTGCTCATTATTGAGTTTTCAGAAAAATTCTGCTACATATCTAGCCAACAATATATCTACTGCTTTGAAACAATGAACCAGTCTACTTTTTTGAGACTGAAATGAAAAATATTCAAGATGCAGAAGGTAGAATATTAGAAATACAAAGGCATTTCGTAAGCAGGTAAACAAATAACCAGTCTATCAATCATTTTAAAAGAAACTATAATGAATACTGCAAAATTCATTTCCTATAAAATTATTAACTTTCTCTGTGAAATTAAAATTATTTAATTGGAAGAACTATAGGCCGAAGATAACAAGGAGCAAGCAAAACACAAAACAAAATAAGTCAGAAGAAACTGACAACGCTACTTCAAATGAACTATGGACGACGAAGAAACGACAATCAATTTCATAAAACGCCGCATAGAAAATTATGATATTCTTCATTTTTGTAAGCACAGCAAATTATAAAACCATTAAATGGCACCAAGAAAGTAATTGTTCTTGGAATAAGAATAACAATCGTTATGAAGCCTTATTTAAATTTCGTAGACTTGTTGTTGATATTCGTGGTATAGTATTCGGTTTATAATTCATAAGTTCATTTTGTTTTTCTTCGTCTGTCTCTGAATATTTCATTTTGTCGTTGACTGGTTCTGTTTCTGGTGTTCCGTAAATAGGCCCTATCCAAGAGAGCAATACTGGAAGAAGAAAAATGGCATGCATAGCACCTACAACCACAACGATAAACATCACTTTAAAAAAGGAAAAGAAAATGTATGATTTTGAAAAAGCCAGCACAACTATACCAATAACCGAAGAAAGTGCTCCATTTAATATAGGACCTCCTGCTAAGTCCAGTGCTGTACTTACTCTAGCATCTCTATTTTCCCCTGGGACATGCGCATACGCATGACAAATATGAGCACTGAAATCAACAGAAAATCCTACACACATGACAATATGGATCATCGTCACAGAACTTAAAGTGAGACCCCAAATTTGCATTAATCCAATAACCCCTACCATGATCATTGAAACAGAAACAGTTACCAAAAGTATAAGGACAGGCAAAGGCATAAATATAGCAGTGACCAAAAACACAACAGATACAGCTATTGCAAGAGTTTGTATTGTTTGTGGAACAATTTGTACATATTGCTCAAAGAAAACAAAAGGGGTGGAAAACACAAAGACTGGCAACACGGAAGACTTTGCAATATCTCTCATACGGACCATTAATGAAGCTTGCTCGCTTGATGTTTTGAGATTTGTGCTGAGAACATGAAATCGTGATGCAACAATGGAATTACCACTGATCGTTACATCGTTTACAAATATGTTGCCATCAAGCGCTAAAAAAGTATTCAAGCCGATAATAAAATTTGAATTCGTACTATTATCAAATGCGAGGGAGTTAATATATGAATTTAACCAAGAAAGCTGAAAAGTTGATTCAATATCTTTATCGCCTTTAGCCTTCTTTAATAACGATTCGATTTTCAAAAAAATTGATTCCTGTCTATAATCAATCTCAGAACTAATATAAAAAGAAACAAAAAAGCTTTGGCTGAAATAGTTGAGGTTTGTATCATAAAATTTATAATGATAAGAGTCACTGGAAACTAAATTCCTCAGATCAAGATCCTCACGAAAATTTCTTGCGCCCCATGCTGAAACACCCAAATACCCTATAAATAATATAATGATAACAATCATTGTAGGACCGCTTAGCACAGCTTTCTTTAATAGAATTTTTGGATATTTTTCTATAGGCCCTTCAACTTCCTCTCTCTTTTGTCGTGCTGCACCTCCACAAAATAAGACAAACATTTTAGATTTGCCTTCTGCCTTTAGTGTTTCATGAGATTTTGTTTTGCAGCATGTAAACCAATGTAACTGTTTTGTTACTCGACTCTCATTGATTGCCATGACACCGATGTAAAAGGTTAGGTAGTTAATATAACAAAAAAGAACAGCACATCCTGCAAAAAGACATATAAAATCAATTAGACTAAAGCGACAATTTTTTTTTATAGGTAGTACTATTTAGCAGATGAAATTTAGCAGACCACACCTATTAACAAAGTTTCTATTATCCTGTTTGTGTAATCTATATTCTGTGCAGTTATCTTTTAAACAAATCAAAATAAGTAGTATGTGGTATTCGTGCCAATGAGACAACTCTCCATCCAAGTCACAATTTGTAAAAGTAACCATTAAATGTCAAAATACGGTCTAAAACACTGTGCATTGGCTCACAACAAAAAGTAAGCTATAAAGGGCCCGAAAATGACTGAGTAAAAAACCTTTCAAACGGGAAAACAACGAACCATTTGCAATTTTATTATTAAAAATATTGCTCAGTCCTTTGTACAAAATCACATCTTTTTATTGTCTATTGTAATACATTGAAAATAAGTAGAATTTTACATTAACTTGTCTTATTTTTTGTTAATATCTACCTGTATACCATGAAAAGTTTCGAACACTAGGGAACACTGATGCGGCTCCTGCACAGAACGCTACAATGTCTGTTATTGATGTTATAGTGATAGCAATTCCACTTGTCCGTATTGTCTTACCAATACGAGTTTCTACGTCTTGGTCACTATTTGTATCAGCCAAACCAGACAAAAGAATAAACATATTGTCCACACCAATACCTGTAAGAGATGAATACAATTTTAACTTAATCGTGGTATAAAATGATTAAAAATATGATAGAGAGAAGATAAAAGAGGAATGATAAACAATTTCATTTTTTTTCGTTAGATATATCCTATTATAATTATCAACTATCGTGATATTAACCTAGGTAAATAAAACGAAGCGTTTTTAAAGCTTCAAAAGCAGATGTTTTTACTTGCTATCATTCTGATAATTTAGATTTAGTGAAGCTCTACTTTGGAACGGACAGTATTCATTTAATCAATATTGTTCCAATTTTAAAGATTGGACAATGTCCGCAAGTTTTATATGATTTGATGAAACACAAACTGATCAAAACTCTTTATCAACTGATGCGTATTGCACATCTCCAGCTTATATTCAAGTATATCTTATTCTAACATTGAAGACAATTAGACAGAATATAAAAGCAGACTGAAATATTTTTTTTAAGGATTGTATATTAATCATTTTGATACTAACAAAATTAAGTTAATGCTTGATTTTTAGTACCACATTTGTGTTATTGTCTTGGGGTAACATTTGTTACTGGATGGGACTATGAAATCATGTGCCATGAAATCCATAAAGATCAGTTGATTGTCAAACAAAGGCTTTCATTAATTTTCACTTTAATCTTCATATTGATCTAAGATGCTTGTGCTGAATATCTTTAAATTTGGGAGACATACATTTCAATAGACAGGCGTCATTTCTGTGGGAACCAATTGTTGTTCTCATTTCTCACGATTTTTTTATGAGGCTGACATCATATAGGGACAATCCATTAATTATAAATTGTGTCTAGCACCACTGAATAATGTGTACTCTACTAAAATTGTTAACCGTGTTAGATTCGATTAGAATGAATTGTAACACTGACAACGCAAGGTTCGCTTCATACCTAAATAGTTAATAATCAATACCTTAATAATCAAAGGTACCAGGATTAAAATTTAATACGCCAGACGCGCGTTTCGTCTACATAAGACTCATCAGTGACGCCCAGATCCAAAACGTTATAAAGCCAAAGTACAAAGTTGAAGAGCATTGAGGACCCAAAATTCCGAAAAAAAGTTGTGCTAAATACAACTAAGGTAATCTATTCCTGGGATAAGAAACTCCTTAGTTTTTCGAAAAATCCAAAGTTTTGTAACAGGAAATTTATAAAAATGACCATATAATTGAAATTCATGTCAACACCGAAGTGCTGACTACTGGGCTGGTGATACCCTCGGGGACGAAACATACATTCAGAAGTCATAGTTGAGATAACATAATTGGCAGTTTCCTGACTTGGCTAGAATTACGAACTATATGTACCAGTGGATACGAGTCATTGTTGAATTTACAACCGTAATTACTTCCATCGTTCATGTTATGAGTAACACCTTTAAAGTCATTAACATAGCAGTACATGGCTACTCTTTTATTCATATAAAAAAGAAAAAAGAGTTTCTAGTTTCATGTCCGTGTTGTTTTATTAAATGCATTCTATGCAGGCTTTTGTGTTATGGCTTTAACAAAGTTTTAAACAGATACCTGTATCGCATGAAATCATTAAGATATCTTTTAAATATTAGCATATATATATTATATAGTTTATGGGATATCTTATAAGAAAAGATTATGGACATATCTTATCTTTATAGGACGTATTATACATTTGATGAGATTTCGATTGAAATAAAGATGATATCTTATAAAGAATTCAATATTTTAAGTAATAATTGGAGTGTCAAAAGTTATCACGATATTTTTGATTTTATTGGTTCAATTCTTGACGCTCTTTACTGATAATCATTGTATTTCACCTGTAATGGGTTCAATATAATTGAATTGTAAGCGACTGTCATACAAGTGAGAGGTTTAGCTAGCCATAAAAACCAGATTCAATCCACTATTTTCTACATCAGAAATTACCTGTACCAAGTCAGCAATATGACAGTTTTTATCCTTTCGTTTGATGTGTTTTAGCTTTAGTTTTTGCCACTTGTTTTCTGAATTTTCTTGAAATTTTGGTATTTTTGTTATTTTACTTTTTAGAGATGACCAGTTTATGTTTATTGTGATGCGATGACAAAATATTTATAGCATATATTAGGAACGTACTATTCATTAAAAAAACCCGACTAAACTAGGTTTAAATATTTTTGAGATATATTGACCATATACTGATAACTTTGTAATGTCATCCATAAGACAACAAATTATTGAATTCAGTTTTCTAATCAATTCCACAAATACGTTTAACTCTGATCTTTGCAATACGTACCTAGAATCAAAAATGGCATTATTCCAACGATGTCTACAAAGGTTATACCACAAGCACTTACAAGGCCAAATGATGCTAGAATCGCAAGACACGTAGACAAAATACCAGCTAATCCAAGGAAATATCGATTATCAACGCAGTTCATTCCCATCAAAGCTAAACATGCAAATACGATCATAAGTGTAAAAGTCACCGAGAATACAGAAATGTCCCCAGTTACATTTTTGCTTAACTCAACACTTAAACTATCTGAATAAGAATATTTGACAGTGATATCAGTATTTGCAAATAATGCCATTCGTTCGACAAATTTTTTCTCCCATCGTCTTGATAAATCAAATGATTCCGATTGGAGATTAAACCGTAACTTAAGAGCAGTTGCATGTCGAATTAAACCATTTGGAGCATTAACGTTTCCAACGAATCGATCTAAAACAATAGTTTGTTGCGGCGATAAATTATAGATGGGATATGTAATGTTACCGTTCTTCATATCTGAAATAAATTTGTTATCTAACAAAAAGCTACCATCAACTACGCAGTCACCACTTGATCGTGCGCACAAATCTGAAAAAGTGTAAATGTTTCCCGAAGAATCACCAATTGACGTGTTCTGAATGTAAACGTTAAGCTCTATTATGTGCCTCCAATTTGTTTCGTTGAGTATGTTGTCTCCATTTTTTAGTTCTATGATGACTTCTCCAAACTGACCCAGATCTGGTAAACTTTGCACATAGAAATTGACAGTTGTGTTAATTTTAAACAAGGTTTCAACCTGAAAGTATTATAATGTTATGGTCACATTATCCAAGTATGTCTGTTTGGATTGTACACCCAATAACTTTCAATACATAGAAACATATAAAAAAAAAAAAAAAAACACTGTCATACAAGTGGGAACATTTTCTTCGAAGTATGCTAGTACAAAGTTAGGAATATGGCAGTCATAAAATAGTAGGAAATTTAACATATTTAATTGTAACATCTTATCGTAAACACATGTTAAAACGAACCAATGCAACAAAACCCAATCACAAATTAAGTAATATAGAATAGACATTTTATGCAAACTAACCGACTAGGTGACATTCATACATACCTTTGATATGTTTTATTTTCTAAAGTAATGCAAAGAAACTATAACACCACCATTATAGTCCTTGGTGGTGTTGATAATATTCCGTAATAAATGTTGGATTGAATAATTTTGTATAAAATGATTTTGGGAAACGGTATTTTAGAAGAATGTATTTTTGAAACAAATAGATTTTCAAGGCTTATAAAAGCATGACGTAAATATGTGTACCTTTTTGCATAACTCATTTTTACATGGAAAAAGAAACACAGATTTTAGATGAACATTTTTATTTAAAAAACTACAACATAAACAACAGATTTTCAGATGCGAGACTGATGACTTTAAACACCACAAACGTACAGTAGTGTTTTTATTGAATAGATCATTTCCTACATTAGAAGTACTTTTATTTGTGGTCTGCATAAAGTTTGAAATTATTTTAAACTTGAAATAATGTCGACATCGAGGTCGAGGTATCGACATGTTTAAATTAGATTAAGGTCA
This sequence comes from Mytilus edulis, assembly GCA_019925275.1. NCBI lineage: Eukaryota > Metazoa > Mollusca > Bivalvia > Mytilida > Mytilidae > Mytilus > Mytilus edulis. Next base: position 1,052,225 of record CM034356.1, on the reverse strand, counting down.
AATACCAAACATACGTAGCATGTCGTTAAGATGTAACAATTTTGATAGTGGTCAATTAAAATTAAAAAAAAAGCAAATGTCAGTTTGTCAGCAGTTATGATATCAGTAACAGAAAAAAACTTGAATGTAATACCTGTAATATTTTACTGAGTTGATGTTAAATTTTTCAAAGTGTTTTTCATGCATACCACAAACATGTTCATAGAATATTGGACACCTGAGTAGTAACTGTTATGAGTTCTTTTACTTGTAAGGTGTCGACTGATCATTTCGGTCATTAAACCACGTTGATTGTTCCGCGGTTTCACCGGACATAATTGTTCAACTAGATACCCAACAAAAGAATGTTGCCTAGTTTGGTTGGAGTTGGCATGGTAGTTTCAGAGAAGAGTATTTATAAAGAACGACGGACGATAGACAACGGACACTATGTTCAATGATGAAACAATGCACTCTTGACATAATCAATGTTTTTGAATTTTTGAAAACAATCATATTGCCTATTCCATGGTTGTTTTCTTAGATTCATTATTAGATAATTTAACTTAAATATGTGTTTACCCGTGCTTGACACTAAACTATTAAAAATAAAGTATTTGAGAGAATTCTAAACTGCTAATCATAAATTTTGCCTGGTTTTATTCATTTTTCCAATATTTTTTTTTACAATTTTCTAAATGCAATTCAATGATGCATTTTTTCATTGTGTAGATTTTACAGTTAACACAATGTAATTGTATTCAAAAGTGTGAATATGACTTTTCTGTTAAAACTTACATATTTTTTGTCCTGACTTGCAGTACTTCCTATTGGTACATACTGGTCGATCCCAGATTCTGGATTTAACTTTAAAAGACCAACGCCCAGGGCAGCATTCATAATTCTTATAAAAACTACAATTTTCCATGGATGCCGTGCGATAAATCTTCCATATCTTTCAAACACACCTCCGATACCTCTCTCAACCTTCTGGTGGAGATAATAAAAGCACAGCATCTGAAACATAAACGACAAGATAATTGGCAAATTAATGTATACAAATAAACGTAAATAAAAAGGAAGTGAAGAAAAATTTGAAACCTTTATAGATTTCAATATCATTAAAGAATTCTTCAAAATCTATCACTATTTGAGGTAGTCAAAAAATAAAGGTAAATAGATACATTTTCAAAATAAAGACAACATTTTCGTACAATGGTATGCATCATTTACTTTTTTCAACATAGTCACGATATTCTTATGAATTTAAAAAAAAAATAAAAAAAACACCGAACATTTATTAAAAAGAATAAAGCTTGCTGCTTAACTTTGTAATTGTAACATTTATTTCCTTAATATTTAAAACGTCATGAAAATCAAACGTAGATCTGAAATTAAGATAAAACTATTTGTTAATATATTATAATATGAAAATCAAGCTACATGTATTTAATTGCAGTGACCAAAAGTTTTAAACAAATAGAAAGTCATGCCTAACGCAAAAATTATCACTCAGTATACGTGAATCGTTTTATAATTAAATAATAATTAAAGGACTCAAACGCCTATTCATTTTAATTACCTATTTTGATACGACATATTGTTTGCATATTACCAGAGATGTCCCTGATATAAAACATTCGTCTAAATTTCCAGGGTTGACTGGATTTTTTGTTAAAATGTGCTCTATTTTAATTTTTCTAAAATCAAGAATTTGTATAGTACTATACAAATCCTTGCTAAAATGAATCTATTTTAAAACCAAGTTCTAAAAAAGGCCCTCTCTATTGACGGTAACTTTTTTTCGATTAAAATCTCATCTCCAATGTGAACACAGCTTGTGTTTCAGAAAACGTTTAAACTCATGCATCTCTAATTAATTAACTACTGATGTAGGATATCGTTCAATGTCGATAAAGACTTAGCAACACGACCCCCTGTAAAAACTAAAGGTTATCTCCTGTGCTCCGGAAGGGTAAGCAGATCCTGATCCACATGTGGCACCCGTCGCGTTGATCATGTTAGTTCAAACCCAGTAATAAGTCTAATTTGGTAGGTAATATTCGTATTAAGGGAACTGGGTTGTAGTTAGATGTACGACACAAGGAACATATCCGCTATCATATGTGAAACAGATATTCCACAACGTCCAACAAGCTCTGATGGCGTCCGTAAAATTTACGAAGGGATGATTTCAACTTCACCATTTTGAACTCTTGATTTAATAGCTTCCATGTGACCAGCAACCCTCTATTAAGGAAATCATGATAGGAAATACAAACCCGGGAATATTGTACCAATTGGGAGATATATACTGCGCTGCTGAAATGTTGCTACAAAGAAATGGAAAGTTCACAGTATGGAGGCTGAAATCATCTCCTTGTCATAAATATGGTTTTCAACCGACGGCAAATCGCTTAAGTACAATGCTCATATGCGTGATATCCTTACTTATTCAGTTAAAAGCAATCTTTCTGTCGATGGTCTGACAAATTAAATTGTTTCTAGCCTCTCCAAAAAAACTTTTCAATATAATTATTTATATGATTAAACCTTCTCGGAGTGTTACTTTTGTCTTCTTATGCGCTCATGTACAACAAACAGGTGTAGCTATTTTAAATGGCTTTCTGTAATATAGAGCACATGTTGACCTGGATTGCAAAATAATACGCCGTCTTTAATTTTATTGTTCAAGTTAGTGGCTATTCCGTTTGAAGCTGCACTGTTCATGTTGTTTTTAACTTTATTTTGTGTTTTAATTTTTCAAGAGACGGTCTACATATGCACAAAAAGTGGTTTCTGTGTAAGTTATTGTTTAGGGTTTAGATAAATTTGCAGGACCTGATGGTCTCCATCCGAAAGTTTTATACGAAGCTAGACATGCAATTTGTTATCCATTGTTTAAATTTTTTAATAAGTCTACCAAAGATGGTAAAGTTTCAGACGATTGGGACAATGCCATAGTGTCACCAATATTTAAGAAAGGGAAAAAGCTGAAACCTGGTAATTATAGACCTGTAAGTTTAACATCAGTAGTATGTAAGATCTGTGAATCTATTATTAGAGACACTATTATGAAGTATATTATCACGAACAATCTTTTTACCATTAGATAATATAGCTTCCGTCCCTGTAGATCATGTGTTACTCAATTCCTGGAGGTTTTGGATGAGTGGTCAGAATTAATTGATAGCGGTTTTCCACTGGATTCAATTTTTCTTGATTTTTCCAAGGCATTTGATACCGTGTCACATCAACGCTTACTTTTGAAACTTGAAAAACTTGGAACAATGTGCTGCATTTTGAATTGGATAAAAAGTTTCTCTATGTGGGCGTAATCAATGTGTTCGTATAAATAACACAACTTCAACATGGCCTGGCTTGGTTAGTGGTGTACCTAAGGGAAGTGTTTTTGGACCAGTTCTTTTTTTTAAATTTATAAATGACCTTCCTGATATATTAAATAAACTCATCATAGATACCAGGACTAAATTTAGTATATATTAAGAGGGCATTGTGAAAGTTTATTCTAAAGTCTCGTCAGATTATGAGCGCTGTAAGTTACAGGAAAATTTGGACAGTCCATGTGAATGGTAAGAAATGTGCAAATTAAAATTCAGTGCTGCTAAATGTAAGGTATTACATATTAATTCTGACAGTGACCTGCAATATCGTTATACCATGTTGGATGAATCTGGAAATTTTATTGCATTATCTACAGTGAACGAAGAAAAGGATCTGGGATTAACTTTCGAGTCTAATCTAAAATTTGAAAAAACATATAAGTGATTTTTATAACAAAGCGCAGAGAGTGTAATCTCTTATTCATCATTCTTTTAATTACATGGATCAAGATATGTTTCTCACTATTTATAAATCAATAGTGCGTCCGCTGTTAGAATATGCGACATGTGTCTGGTCACTGTACCTTAAAAAGACATCCGCAAACTGGAATCTGTACAAAGAAGGGCCACAAAACTGGTAAAAATATATATCATCTTAATTATGAAGACAGACTACGTTCATTGGGTTTGCCAACCTTGGAAATCGCATTACGACAATCCAAGATGAGGGGCCAGAAGGGGCCATTGGCTTATGTATCGACCTACAGATAAAGGTATATAAAGGGTTTGACATTTTTTATTGAACAAACCTCTTCTTTATCAAGTGATATTAGTTTTATGGGAAACAAAAGTTAAAAAAAAATCAAATTATAATAAAGTGTATAACATACTTATAATCCCTAAATTAACAGTCATAATGATAAAGCTCCGAGTAAGCACAAATCATTTTCTGGTTTTCACAGGGTGCAATTCAATCATAAGGGCAGGGAAATTTATAACCTGGTTTGTCATTTTTGTTTTTTCTTACTACTTCGAAGGGGTAATTCAATGTGATTTACTAGTTTGTCGATGAATTGATCTGCGATTATATAAATCCTTTCCTTATAAAAATATTGCATGGGTTTAGTTTTTTTTTATCTAAATAAAGGAAATATTATCTTAGTAATAAATAAAATTTATAATCTCGCTTGTCATTTGTATTGTTTCTCAACAGCTCCTTCAAAGTGCAAATGCAATGTGATCAAGTAGTTTTTCGATATAATGATGAGCGATTACATATATATTATTTACGTAGCTAAATATGGCAAGGGTTTCAGTTTTGTTTTATCTAAATAAATGTTAAATTTTAAAAATACTTAATATAGCAATGATTATAATTTTAAAACAATGACATTTGAATAACCAGATTACATAAGAAATGTTCTCATTTTTAAACAGAAAAAGTTTATACTTTCCTTTCCACATTATATTTACAAAAGTAAAATTGGATTCATTCTTCTTTTCATCGAAAGAAATACATTTTGTTTTAAAATATGATTCTGTCAGTATTCTAATATTTATTTCGCATTACAACGATACAATCACACCATGTACATGAATATATTATATATAAACTGCAATTAATTGATTGTATTATGATAATTTATTTGATGTTTGATATTAATGTCTAATATAAATTTGCGTGTTCAAGTTCGATTTTCAATGGTATAGCAATGCTTCTAGAAGTCCTTTTCACCGTTTAACAGTTAATATTGGAATTTAGTTTGTGTTGATCATTAAAAGAACATAATACATAAACTCATATACGAATTTCTGAAGTAATAAACCCGCTTTAACTTCATAAATTGACGCACAATAAGCGCTAATCAACGTGATGTGCCCCTGATATCATTTTTGTTTTTTTCAATATTGCAAATGTATCAATTACCCCATATTAAAATAAATAAGGTCGTTATGTTACTGAAAGTATCAATATGAAAGTTGTATTGTATCATGCTTGTACGGAAGCGATAATTACATGGTGCACCCACCAAGTCTTTGCATTGTCCAACTTGTAGCAATATATAATTACAAAGATATCGAGGCTTATTTAGTGTACCATTTGTTCATTTCAACTAATAATGTAATAACAGATAATAAAAACATATTGTTACGGCCAGATTTCGCCTTTAAATTGTAGCGTACAAAAGACACAAATCAATAGTAAAATTTAACAATATTTATTATACAAAAGTTTACAAGAAGTATGACACAAATATTACTGTCAACTTAACTGTCAAAATATGAGTCCAATCTTTTATCTTTATCTGTATCCGGATATCTTTTTGAATCCAATCTGAAAATTACGTTCACTGTTAAGGTCTTAATCCAGTATGATGTTGTTTGTAGAATAAAATTGTCAATCCAAATGCTGTGAATGCTAATGTCTATCGATGTCTAAGTCCAAGTCCAAGAGTAAGTCCTAGAGCGAGTTTAACTTTAGTGTCTGTATATATATATATATATTTGTCATGGAAGATTCTAGAACAGTCTATAATGGAACATCCTAGAAAGTTACAACAGAAGTTTCTAGTAAAATGTAGAAGTTTATATAATGCATCTTTTATTAGGATCATTCTGGAAAGTTCCAATCATTCTGTAATTGTTCCAGAGATTTCTAAACTGCACAATTCTAAAATTATTCTGTAAACAACTATCAGGCCATACAACACAAATTAGGCCAACATAAATAAATACAATAATTACAATATCATAACACCTCCCCCCTTAAAAGAAGTTTTAGTGTAACAAAAACTTATCATGAATAATATGAACAAAAATACATAGTATATACAAAGTGTTTTAATAAGCTCTAGATAAAGCATCTGCTATTACATTATCTTTACCCTTAATATGTTTTACAATTACATCATATTCCTGTAACAATAAACTCCACCTAGTCAACCTCTGATTCTTGTTTCTCATTTTATGTATGAAGGTGAGAGGATTATGATCAGTACAAACAAGAATAGGATATACAGTGGGATTCAAATATACATCAAAATGTTGAAGTGCTGACAACATTGCAAAACACTCTTTTTCAATAGTTGAATAATTTTTCTGATGTTTATTTAATTTCTTGGAAAAATATGATATAGGTTTCTCAACATTATCATTTGTCTCTTGATATAAAACAGCTCCAATTCCTACATCGCTTACATCAACAGCAAGTTTAAATTGTTTTTCAAAGTCTGGAGTAATGAGAACCGGACTATTAATTAAAAGTGATTTGCTATTTTCAAAAGCATTTTGACAATTTTCACTCCAGATAAATTTAGAATCTTTTCGTAAAAGATGAGTCAGTGGTTGAACCACAGTAGCAAAATTTGAACAAAATTTTCTGTAAAATCCAATCATGCCTAAATATCTCATAAGTTGTTTTCTATTTGTAGGAGGAGGAAATTTGGAAATGGCTTCTACTTTAGCCATAATAGGTTTCACTTGACCTTGGCCAACTGTATGCCCTAAATAATCAACAGTGGCCTGACAAAATTCACTTTTACCAAGATTAACAGTCAAATTTGATAGTGACAATCTATCAAAAGTATCATACAAATGTTTTAAATGCTGTTCCCAGCTATCACTACATACAATTAGATCATCAATATAAGCATAACAACAGTTTAAATCTTTTATAACATTATTGATCATTCTTTGAAATGTAGCTGGTGCACTTTTCATGCCAAACGGCATTACAGTATATTGAAATAAACCATCTGGTGTAACAAAAGCTGATATTTCACGAGCTCTCTGTGTCAATGGAACTTGCCAATAACCTTTCAACAAATCAAATTTGCTCACAAATTTTGCTTGACCAATGTTGTCAATACAATCGTCTATCCTTGGAATCGGATAGGAATCAGATTTTGAGACTGAATTTACTTTTCTGAAATCAGTCACGAAACGAAAGGTTTTATCTGGTTTTGGCACAAGGAGACAAGGAGAGCTTCATTCACTGTTACTCGGCTCAATAATATCATTGTCAAGCATATATTTAATTTCTTTTCTCATAGCTTCAAGTTTGAGTGGATTGAGCCGGTAAGGGTGTTACTTAATTGGAGAAGCATCACCTACATCAACATCATGACAAACAGCAGTGGTTTTGTTTGGCACATCTGGAAAAAGATTTTTAAAAGAAAATACCAAAGTTTTTATTTCTTCTCTACAATCAAAAGACAGATGTGCAAGTTTTGAGTCTAAATTTGACAAAATTTCTGAATTTTTTAATCTAACTGTCTCTTCCAGAGTTTTAGAACTAAAAGGTGGTTCAATTACATCTGGTTTGTCATGATTGTTCTCAAATTTAACCATGCCTAAAGTGGCAACTGGTTTACTCTCACATTCATTAGTACGCTCAAAATATGGTTTTAACATATTAATATGACACACTCTGTTTTGTTTGCGCCGACCTGGAGTTTTTACAATATAATTCAAATCATTGATTTTACTCTCTATTGTATAAGGACCACAATATTTAGCCTGTAAAGGATGTCCAGGGACTGGCAAAAATACAAGTACCCTATCACCAGGCTCAAAAACTCTGTCCCTGGCATCTTTATCATACCATATTTTCATCTTGTTCTGTACATTTTTTAAGTTTTTCTGAGCAATTTGACAAGCAGTATACAATTTTTCTTTAAATCTAGATACATAGTCTAAAAGATTCAAGTCAGTATGTTCAGTAAGCCACTTTTCCTTAATCAATGTTAACGGTCCTCTTACAGTATGGCCAAATACCAACTCAAAGGGACTAAATCCAAGGGATTCTTGAACAGACTCTCGGACTGCAAAAAGTAGAAAGTGAACTCCATCATCCCAGTCTCTGTCAAATTGAAGACAAAAAGTTCTAATCATGTTCTTCAATGTTTGATGAAAACGTTCTAAGGCACCTTGAGATTCTGGATGGTACGCACTTGATCTATACTGATCAATCCCTATTTGGTACACGACTTGCTGAAATAAACCTGACATGAAATTTGATCCCTGGTCGGACTGTATATACTTAGGAAGTCCTACTAATGTGAAAAATTTGATAAGTGCTTTGACAATAGTAGGTGTCTTGATATTTCTTAGCGGGATAGCCTCAGGAAAGCGAGTGGATGTACACATGATTGTCAATAAATACGCATTTCCAGTTTTGGTCTTTGGTAAAGGTCCAACGCAGTCAATTAGAACTCTGCTGAAAGGTTCGTCAAAGGCTGGAATAGGCAGAAGTGGTGCTGGTGGTATTTTCTGGTTAGGCTTACCAACAACCTGGCATATGTGACATGATTTGCAGTATTCTGCAACATCATTTCTAAGTCTTGGCCAGTAGAAATGCTGCAAGATCTTAAGGCAAGTCTTCCTTATACCTAAGTGTCCAGCCAAGGGGGTGTCATGGGAAAGACCAATAATTTCTTGCCTATAAACTTTAGGCACCACCACTTGGTATACCACTCTCCATTCCTCCTCTGGGGTAGCATCAGGAGGCCTCCACTTCCTCATTAAAATGCCGTCCTGATGGAAATAGCATTCAGCCACTTTGTCTGCTTCCTCCTGTGGTTGAGCCCTCTTGCAGAGTTGAAGAACCTCAGGGTCTTTATTTTGTTCTTCCAAAAAGTTCTTTCTGTTTAATGAATGGCTGTTTACGTCTGGCCATGGCATAATTACATTCTTGTTAACATAAGTTGGTCTTATTATGGCCTTTTCTGAGCTACCAGGACCTTCAATGTCTGCTAGGAAAGTGTCAGAAAGGTCCATGTAATCAAACTGGTTTTCTTGCAAATCCTCATCTTGTTGTTTTCTAGCCATCGATCTAGTTACAACACAAGCTGGATACAATTCAGCATCATCTTCAGGTAATTTAACATCCACCACCGGTTCACTGGTAACAATTGGTTCAGCAACCACTTTGTTCCTAGCTAGATCATTTCCTAGCAATAATGTAACACCCTCAACAGGGAGATTAGGACGAACACCCACAATAACTGGTCCAGTTATCAAATCTGACTTCAGATAAATACGATGGAGAGGAACATCTATACAACCTAACTCTACACCTTGTAACAAAACGGAGGCACCAACAGAAGTCTTCTCGGACAAAGGTAACACACCTTCTAACAATAAAGACTGAGAAGCTCCAGTGTCCCGTAAAATCTTAATAGCCTGAAGAGTGGTATCATCAACAATAGAAATAAACCCATCAGACATAAAGGGTTTATATTCCTCCATGTAATCACAAAAACTGGACTTAAACGCCTGACTCGCAGGACATTCCAACGGACTGGTAATAAAAGGTGTCGTACAAGCACTGGACTTCGGCTTATTATCTCGTTCATTCTTCTTCTGGAGTCTAAAACAATCAGCCATCAGGTGACCATTTTTCTTACAATAAGCACAAATCAGTGACTTCTTCTCAAAAGTATCAAATTTTGGACTAGACATATCATAATTGGACTGACTCTTATTCTGTGCAACAGACTTACTATCAGTACGCTCAGTACTTTGATTTTTGTAATTTCCACTTGAAGTATTAACATTTTGACCCTTGAAACTTCTTTTATGTGAAAGGGTATAATTATCTGAAATTACAGCTGCATCATGTATTGTCCCAACAGTTTTGTCGTCTAAAAGTGTTTTTAAGTCTAAATGAACACATTGTTTGAACTCTTCTAATAACATCAATTGTCAAAAAGTAACATGTTTACTGGTTTTTCGAAATCATTAATATCATTTTGCTTGCATGAAAGAAAAACATACTGATTTAGACTTTCCTTTCAGTATATTTCTTTCCCCAAAAGGTTAACCAAGTTCTCTTGATTATTATCTGTTTATATATGATTATATATAAGAATATACTTTAAAACTTACACACTGCACTATTTATCACACTATAATATACCTTGACATTTTTTTTTACTTACCAAAAAGGATAATTAAATACAAAATATAAATATGTAATGCGGTATTTCGGTATAAATTGTGCTATAAAAGGAACTAGTTTCAATATAACTTTATGTTTTATCATTTTTGATAATCCTCATATGCATTAACATTGTAAGATGTTGTTTTGCAATGTCAGATCAGGGTGTAAGTCTGGTGTTTTGTCGTCAGATAGTAATCCTATGTACAAGTTAAGTTATTGTCAAAGTGTTATATTTTGTCGCATTGATTCTATTTCCGTTTTCTATACGTAAATGTAACTAATGGAGATTGTTACTGTAAAACTTACCAAAAAAATACAAACATATATTTTGGTTCCTTTATCTATAGAGTTTTGTCAGAATAATCGAAATGAACGTCAACAAAAATGGATGATGAACATGCAGTAGCCATAGTTGGTATCGCTTGTAGGTTCCCAGGTGCGGACGACATTGATGAGTATTGGGAGAATCTGAAAGAAGGGAAATGTTTCATTGATGACGTCCCTGAAACAAGATGGAATACAGATGATGCTGACGTCAAGGATGTAGACAATTCCTGGAAGGACCGTTCAAAGTTTGCAGCGTTGATAAAGGAGTAAGTATATATATATAGGTATACCAATGGTGCATTAACATATCAAACTACATTTAAAGTATACTTAGACATATAAGAATAAAATTACTTTATGTAGTACTCGTCTGTTTAGTGGTTATAAATATCCCTGACATGGATATGCATATGGGTTTACTAAATAGAGAATAATGAGCAAAAGACATAAAGACTAGAGAAAAATGGACGAAATAAAGAATAGACAATAATGAGGTCCAAATTATAAAGAATAGAGAATAATGACCAAAAAATATAAATAAAAGAGAAGATGGTATAAAAAAATTAAGAATACAGAATTAATGAAGAACCCCCTTCCAGACCCTCATATAAAATTTCAATTATTCTTAAAATGATTCCTACGTTTTTTTTCATATAGGCATGATAAATGGGATAATAAATTTTTCGGTGTTAGTAACAGTGAAGCAGAATGGATGAATCCTCAGCATTGTTACGCATTGGAAGTTACGTATTCAGCGCTCGAGAATGCTGGTTACACAAAGGATGCTATAAAGGGAACAAAAACTGGGGTTTATATCGGTAAGAATAAAGGACACACAATAAACTTATTTTCAATTTAATATTTAAAAGAATTAGTGTTCATTTCTTTCTTTATAGCTTCTTCAAGCGAACCTCATAAGAACAATTTGCAGTAACAGAATCTAGTGCAGTCAAAGCATACTCCTTCACATTAAATAATCAAAGAGCAGAATGCTCTGAGGGATACGATTGCCATAGTTTTCATTGACACATGTATAGCAGTTCTGCCAACTTTTCATTAAGCAAATGCATGAGATTTGGCCAAAATTGAAAAGATCAAAGAGGAAAAAAATAGATCCAAGGATACTGCCACAAAAAAGCATGAACATGCGTGAGTCTCAAGCATTTTTGGCAGCCCTGGTACGGCTGGATAGTATTATTTTCAAAACTAATTCAACTGCACATGCAAAATGTAATAACCTGAATAGTTACTCAACTTTAAAAATAGCCAATCCTAGATACAAGTGTATGAGCAATGTACTTATTGTGTTTTATTTTTGTACTATCAATTCCAAGTTTACTTTCCACAGCAGTCACTGGAATTATAGTTATCCCGTACCATTGTAAACTCGTACCAACGTCAAATCGTACCAACTTATTTAAATGCATTTAAATGGTGTTAAATGATGAATATATACTTTACTTTCACTCAATACCTCTTAAATCTGTAAAATATATATAATTTGAAAGTACAATGATCTACAATGACCAATTTGTAGCTAATGTTCCTTGTCTATTGGTCCTGGATAGAAAATACTTCAGACTGGTTTACTTATATTTGTAAAATTATTAAAGTATTAAAAGTTTCACCCCAAGAAAATATTTATTTTTCATGAATAAATCTTAGCAGTTAACACGGTTAATCAAAATGATTTCCAAAATAGAATTCTTACTGTCTATAAATAACAATGAAATGTAACTGTTTCCTGTTGAGGGGTTTCCCGAATTTTCCCGCCAAAAAGCACATGGCTTTCAACAATTGTAAACATAGCATTCGATTTGTGATCATGGATTACAGCTGTATTTAATTTAATTTGGATATAGATATTCAACTTAAGGTACAGTTAAAGCAATGTTTTTTTTACTTTCTTCTGGATTAAAACTAGTTTTTTAAAGATCAGTTTAAAAAATAAAGCCTTAACAAACATTCGTATTTTTGTCTAAGCTTTCCTTAAAATCCAGTATAAAATTCAAGTAATTCAACTTTATTTTTATTAGGTTTACAAAAAAAAACCCCATAAAACATTCATTTTTTTTAATATATTTTTAATGGTACGACTTCCCAGAGGTACGAGTTTACGTTGGTACGAGTTAACTTTTTTGGTACATGTACGAGTTAACGTGGTACGAGTTTTCGGTGGTACGAGTTAACTTGCTTCCAGTCACTGAGAGTGAGAGAAGGTATTTAACTTCGTATCTTATCATCGTTAATTCTAGGAGGAACCCCATTTCTAACGCTTTAAATATTAATTGTGTGGGTCAGTGGGCATGACTCCTTTCGTTAGTTAGTTTTTCTTGACGAGTCGTATCGTATTTCGTTGACGGAAAATACTTCCGGAAGGGAGACAACTCGAAACGATAATATGGAAGACTCCATTTCGGCTGAAGGGGTGTTATAAGTAAACATATAATTTAAATGTAAATATTTTAATTTAAATGATGCACATGATTTAAAATTATGCAACAACAATAACCCTCAATAGCAGACAGACATAGAAAGAATCCCATGAGTTTCAAATTAATCAATGGAGTGGGGAATCCAGAGCAACCACTCAATCTGATACCCCTTGAAATAAAAAAATCTATACGCATGTGCATTAATACATAAACAAACCCGCGACTTGCGATTTGGAACAAGAATGTGTATTAAATGATATGATGAATGTTTTCATTTCTTTATTTCTATACAGTATCAAATATCAGTTTCATAACGGTAAAATATAGAAAAACTCCACTTCAGTTCTTTTATGACAGAAATAGAATTATCGGAATTCAGAGAACTCTCGCATTTATCAAAACTGGGGACTTCCCTCTGACGTGTTTCTAAATTTATAAAAACACTAAATATAAATATTGCATAACTCTGATTTTCCGTGTTGTTAAAAACACGCATATAAGTCAAGGGAAATATCAAATATGAAGATTATGAGAAGAACATTACAGGAAAGTTGTTTATGTTCAATTTTTTTGCTTGTTTTTACCTTTTAAAGCAAGACAATCATAAGAATCTGAGATGTTGCTAAATGTTTAGAATAAAACGGTTGACGTGAGGGAATGCAGCCCTGAGTCAACAGTAAAAGTCTACAGATTGCTTGAAAGCAATCGTATCCCAAAAAATCTTTGAAATATCAACTAATGACGTGAGATTAATTTCGATTTGGTGTGTGAACAATCAAATTCTTCAACCGTTAAATGAAATTGTTTTGTCGATTCTTTGAAATTATTCGAAACACTAAGATTTCTTTACACCCGGACATAGTAACCTTAGTCGTATTTTTCGTACTTTTACACCACTGTTTATTTCTTTGTTGATAGACGTTTGTTTCATGAATGTATCACAAGTACAGTAGTAGTACCCCAATATTCTGTGTTGATATGAAATCTTTTTCGTTAATATTTTTTCTAGATATTTATTGTTATAAAATGTTAAATTATTCTAAACACTATTTTTTGTATCTCTTTGAAGAAAGTCCTTCACTGCATTTTTTTTGTTTGTGATTTTTTGTTTTCGATTTTTCTCACCTTTCTTTATAATTAAGCCTTTAATCTAAATTAATTTCAGAGCCACTCATTAGTCTTATGCACATGGAACATACGTTTGATTTCGCACTAATAAGACAATGCCATTGCTGATGTACAGATCGTCCCCAAGGTTATCGGCAGTTGTTCAGAATTCAAGACTGTTTAACATGGAATACGTTTTTGTTCAGTCATTTTTTGAATCATGAATTGACAGAAAAAAATAATTTTGTCATTACCAGAGCAAATATGGCTTAAGTTGTATTTGTCACATGTTTTATAGTTTAGTACTAACGATGCTCTTCCTTTTCGTTATTGATGTGGCCTTCCAACAATCTTTTTATTCTAGCGTCACTGGTGAGTATTGGGTAGACCATTAAATTTCATTATAAGCCTTGTATCTTGATGATTGTTTATATAACTAATGGAAATGTAAAACAAATGTAATTTTTGCATCATATTTCTATAACAAATACCCGGATACAACTTATACAGTTGAACACATAAAGCAAATCCTAATATATTATCAATGATATTTTTTTTTCTTTCATTTTCACACAAAACAGGTGCAATGAATGACGACTTTTTGATTGGACTTCCCAATTCAAGACATGAATTAAACAACTTTGTTGTCACTGGTATGGCACCGAGTATCACATCCAACAGAATTTCCTACTATTTTGATTTAAGAGGACCTTCAATGACACTAGATACAGCATGCTCTTCAGCATTAGTTGCTGTCCATCTTGGATGTCAGTCGATTCGCTCAGGTAAGGTTTTGCATTAATTATGTGAGGGTCTATTAGTAAAGCAATGAGGATCTTGATATGATCGTTAAATAGAACATTTTATTCAAAAAGCAGAAATCAAATGTTTCCAAACCGTTCTCATTTTATAAAAATAAAAGTGATAAGAATAAGCCGTTATGCAAGTTAGAAGATTGCATCATAGTCAACACATAGGCGAAACATTGTTTTGTATAATAAATGACTACGAAAAACAAAAATTTAATTCAATAATTTCAGTCTGCAATGTTTTGTGAAAAACAACAAAGGTATAATACCGTTTTCGTAGTCTACAACACTTGCTTTTAGAATAATCTTTAACAATATTCATTAAAATAGTTCTACAGTGAGGGTCCCTGAAAGTTCGAAGCATTTTACTGTATCCTGAAATAAAAATACATAGGTTAAATTCTTTGCTAAAGCAAAGCTGACAATAAATAAATGAATATTCAACAGTTAAATATGTACTTGTCCGTCCAGGCAATTCGGCAACTCTCCAAGAGTATTTTCAAAACCTGAAAAACGAAGGTTGCAGTCAAGGTGCATAAACTCTGTTTACGTATTCATGTGAAACTTGAAGTTAAAACACTCATGAAACCATCAATTATTAAACTTGGATGCTAAACAGACCTGTTTCATTCTACTTAAATCAAATGAGATGAGCTCAAATCACCCAAGATGATCGGTATACCCGGGTAAGACATCTTCCTTACCGAACAGTTATCGCTTTAACCACAGCTATTGGTGAAGTTGAAATCCTCCCTTCGTAAATTGTACGGACGCCATCACGAGATGGTTGACCGTTATAGAATAGCCGTTTCAAAGATGATATCGGATATGTTCCGTACGTCGTAACTTCAATCCCCTTCCCTTTCATTAATGTGACCTACCAAATTAGACTGTTTACCGGATTTGTAATAACATGAGCAACACGATGTGTGCCATATGTGGAGCAGGATCTGATTACACCTCCGGAGCACTTGAGATCACCCTTTTTGTTGGGGTTCGTGTTGCTTAGTCTAAAGTTTTCTATGTTGTGTCATGTGTATTATTATTTGTCTGTATGTCTTTTTTCAGTTTTAGTCATGCGTTGTCAGTTCATTTTCGATTTATGAGTTTGACTGTCCCTTTGGTATCTTTTGCCCCTCTTTTGGTAGTGTAGTTATATGATCATTTCCGTCTAGACAGGCCGTAATGGTTTTTTGACATCGTAGAATTCGATCAAGAAGACCATATACTGGACGAAATTTAACCTAGGCACACATACCTGCACGTTGTCGTTGATGTATACTTTAAGATTCTTTAACTAGCGCTGTATTTGGTCAATGTGTCAAATGTTCCTCTTCAAAGAAGTAATAGACCAACTCCGCATCATATGCATGCAGGTAGGACATATTTGTCTCTGGAAATGTTTAGATGTGGGTAGCAACATTGTTCAACTGCAACACAAACTGAGTTGGTTTAAAGTAAAATTTAAAAGCTCAACGTTAAAGAGACGTTATTTTGCAGAAACAAACGCTATTGACAAACAGAGAGGGATGTTTAAACAAGACACTATCCTTCCCAATGCAACAAGGGAAACCATGAATTTCCTTACTCAGAGCAACTTAGAAATGTTGCCACGGCAGAGTTTTAACCCTTGTGAAAATATTGAAACACGAGTCCCATCATCTCAGTCTAGTGGTAAAATGTTATTGATAAGGGATACCACAGGACCAACTATAAAATTTGATGTGATCCATGACAACAATTATAATGCATTTATTTTTTGGCAATATATATGTAGGACTCTTAAGTGCGAAGGTACTCTAAAGTGCGATGGTCACGCTAAAGTGAGATGGTCTACGCTAAAGTGCGATGGTATATGACACGCTATAATAGTACGATGATGTAACGGGAATGGGGTTCAGGCATTGATTTTTGTTTTTTTACTGTGTTCATATTAGTTTTTCGTCTTTTGTTGTTTATGAATTCTCTTAAAAATTGTTTTACAATAGTAATTTTGTGGTCCAATATAACTTGCTATGCGATGTAAGACAAGGCTCCGAGTTGAAGGTCACAATATTATTGGGTGATACATGAACGACATTTGGTCCTTGGTGGATATTTGTTTCGTTGACAATTACACCACATCTTCTAATCAGTTTCTTGTTTGTTTCTTGTTTTGTAAATAAACCGATCGTTTGAATTGTTTTGTACTGGTCGTTTTGATACCTTTTGGTCGTTATAGAATATTATCAATCATAGTTATGTTTATTGTTGACGAGTATCCATCTCTTTTACAGAAATGACGGAACCATATTTTAAAAAAACGAATTAAGAACTTTGACACTTGGTGTATTTTGCCGTGTTAGCTCTTTATTACAGTATACATCTTTCCCTTACTATCGTCATTTCTTTGTTTACGGGAAGTATTTTGTTCAGTATATTAACAAAAAAAATGTTTGTCCCCGCCTACACAGTGAGATCAAAGATTTAGATTCCTGTTACTGTTGAGGATATTTTGGGGAAATAACTCCTCTGCATACACACTTTTCTAGCACCGACCAAAAATGTTCTGGATTGGGATAATTTATTTCTCTTTTCAATTAAAAAAATATAATCATCTACTCAAACATTCTCGTTTACCGGCATGTCTATTTTTATTTGTACTGAAACGTCTTGTAACGTCATAATTATACTGAACGTTAAACGTCCATAATTTCGGGAATAAACGCTCTTTAGCGTATCAAAACAACGCACTTAAGCGTAGGCCATCGCACTTTAGCGTGACCATTGTGTTTTTAGCGTCCCCATCGCACTTTAGAGTCCTACATTTATATTTTGACTGCTATTGTTTCTGCAGTAATTTTAGGGTACAATAAATGGTAAATATTTTCAGTGATATTTTTCATATGTTTGTAATCTACAGTTCGATCTTATAGAACAAATGCAAATTAAAATTCTAGTTAACATGCAAATTATATCAAAATATCACTTTTTGTAATACACTTGTGACGTATATCTTTTGTTCTAAGGGTCCCTTCTTTTTCAGGAATATTAAATTATTTTGTATTGTTCATTTTTATTCATCCGGACGTTATGCTCTTATGATATTTCTAGTTACCTTCCCTAAATAGTGATCACCAACGGGAATTTTTATAAGAACGTAACGTGATTACGAAACAATTGAAAAATTTGCTAAATAAATTTAAGTTTCATAAATTCATGTGATGGAATATACATAATATTCTCTAATCAATTTCTACTAAAAGAAACTCAAGTCATTGAGTACACCTGAGAATTTTTATAAAGTCATAATCAACAAAGTTGAATCTATTTTCCGTTTTATTTCTTCGTTGAATTTCTGTCACCCGACAACACCCAATACCTGTGCAATTAATGAATCTCATTGACAATCATACCAAATCTCCTTATTTTCAACATCTACGAGTCTTCAAATTAACACAAATTACCAGAAACTGCAGTCTAAGAAATTACCATGAATGTAAATTGTAGGTGAAAGTGAAATAGCAATATGTGGTGGAGTAAACAGTATATTGTCACCATTGACTTTTATGCCACTGAGTAAGGCAAAAATGATTTCCCCAACTGGACAAAGTCGTGCTTTCTCAAAGGATGCAAATGGATACGTCAGAGGAGAAGGTTGTGGAATTGTCATACTTAAAAACTACAAACAGGTACATGCAAGCGCATTGTCCTTGTACATTGTCATCTATTGATAGCAAATGACATTAAATTATCATAATCAATTTGTTTAAGTTTCATGCGTCAAAAGCGGATCGAAGTAACTTTTATCAAACGAGAATTGATTGATAATAAATGCATTGTACGATATCCAAAACAAACTTAACAGATTAGTATCAACATGATAATCATTTAAAGAATTGCATCATAGGTTTAATAAAATTTCTATTTGGATAGTCATAATATATTTTATACTAAAACATATTTTGTTATCATTAATTATACTAAACAATACAAATCATCTCGTGTTTGATGCAGGCACAATTGGATGGCGACAATATATGGGGTTTGATCGCAACAGGATGTAATCAGGACGGCCATACGAATACCCCTATTACTGCACCATCAAGCAAACAACAACAGTCACTCCTAAGAGATATGTACTCCACATTTCAGGTTGATCCAGCAACCATACAGTATATCGAAGCACATGGTAAATATAAGATTTCTAGAATATACGACCATGAATAAAAAGTGTTTACAATGTATATTTTCGCTGTCAAAAACAGAAACACCCAAATCTCTTAACACCAAATAAAGTGTTAAATGTTATAAAGTAGGTCAGTTTTAAAATGTTTGGAGTTTTAATGCTTTTACGGTATATTTCATAGCGAGACGGCATCCTTTTAAATCGTAAAAAGATATTTCATTGGTGTTTTCGGGACTTTAGATTTGACGACAGTTCTAATAATATTTGGGATTTAGAATACATAACTTTGAAATAATCTTTTAAGAAATCAAATACTTCAATATTTTACAATGAATCAATGAAGCAAAGATTTGCGATTTGTCGTCCGAATTTGTATGGTTTTGTTTCAGGTACTGGAACTCCAGTTGGCGACCCAATTGAAGTTAAAGCCTTGGCAACATTTTTTACCTCACATGTTGAAGGCGATAAGATGATTTTAATTGGTTCAGTGAAAACAAACATAGGTCATCTCGAGTCATCGGCAGGAACAGCAGGTTTGATAAAGACTCTTCTTATGATGAAACAGAGACAGTTTGTTCCATCACTTCATTTTGATAAGGACAATGCAAATCCGGCCATTCCCTTTAATGACATCCCACTACAAGTTTCAACAAGTGTTACTGATTGGAAAGCCTATCCTGACGGATCAAGGATTGCATGTGTGAATTCTTTTGGGTTTGGAGGTACTAACTGTCATGCAATTGTAAAACATATGCAGAATTCAAAGTCGTCGCATATTAATAAAAATGAATACGTATTGATTTCCTTTTCTGCAAATAGCTTAGAAGCTTTAATAAATACAACAGATCAAACAAAAAAATGTTTAGCTGCATCTCAATATAGCCTCACAGATCTCTCTTATACATCTCTGGTAAAACGGAACCATTTCACATTCCGTATGCAATGTGTAGCCTCTAACCAAGAAGAACTAGAAAAAGAAATTTTGAGAAAATCCCCAAAATTCGGTACCAGTATGATTGATGGTACAACAGAAACAACTCTTGTTTTTCTGTTCTGTAGCGTAGGGACAGTTTGGAAAGGAACATGTCAGCAGATGTTGGCTTCATACAAGCATTTTCGAAAAAAGTTTCGAGAGGTAGATGAAGAACTTCAAAAGTATATTGATTTTTCTCTATTTGATGAAGTTCAAAAACCTGAAGATAGTATAGCAAGTGATCCATTTAAAGGTCCATTGATAATTTTTGCCTGTCAGATTTCTTTATTCCATTTATGGACAGTTTTAGAAGTAAGACCTGATGTGATTATAGGTCAGTCTGTTGGAGAAGTAGCAGCAGCACATGCTTCTGGGTGTTTAAATTTAAGTGATGCAGTGAAGATCATATATCATAGGTCTTTTCTTTCCGCTAAAGCAAGGGGTGGATCTATGATGGTGATTGGTAAATGCAATGTAAAGGAAATTCAGACACTATGTACAGAATACAACAATAAAGTTTGTATAGCAGTGTACAGTAGTGAAGAAGCTTGTGTCGTTTCTGGAGACAAGGATGCCATCCAAGATATGAAATCTAAACTGGATCAAGAAATGCCACATCTTTTAAAGAAAGAACTAGATGTTGGATGTGCTTATCACAGTTACCACATGAATACTGTAAGCAAAGAAATTGAAAACAAGTTATCCGATATCTCAGGGAAGGCACCAACGATTAAATTGATATCAACAGTTACAGGTACAACAATCAAAGATAATGCAATGGGATTGCCTTCGTACTGGACAAGAAATTTAAGAGATCCTGTTTTACTTAAGAAAGCAGTTGCATGTGCCTTACAAAAAAATAATATAAATGTCATTGTAGAAATTGGTCCAAAGCCGGTTGTAAAAGCTCACCTTAAGAAAATTACAGCCTTTCAGTCCATTTCTATACCATCTATGAATCAACCAAAGGAACAATACACTTTTACCTGTGCTCTTGGTGATCTGTATGAGCACAGAGTATATGTTAAGTGGAGTAAACTATTCAAAGGAGACGAACATATTGTTGACATTCCAAGATATAAATACTTTCGCGAGGCAACCTTGGTCAATGCTGATTCAATGAAAGCAGGTCTAAGACTTCAATTCAAGAAAACTGATTATCACCCTTTTATTTCCGAGGCACCAATGTCAAAGGATTTTCGAGTTGATATTAACCCTAACACAACGCCTTACGTATATGAACATCGTGTTCATGGTAGAAAAATTGCACCCGGTGCGCTTCATGCTGAAATTGGACTTACAGTCGCTACTAAGGTCTTAAGTTTGTCGTTTTTCTCAAATTGAACTAGATTTGCAATTCATACGCCCACTTGCTGTTGGTCAGGATCAATCAGTTGAATTACGTGCTATTGTCAGTGACAATAGATATTTCGAAGTAAAAAGAAATGCAGACACCATTTGCAAAGGAAGAATGAGTAAAGCAGGACGACAAGTTTTGAAACACATTAGTCTTTCGCAAATCAAGAAACGATGTAAGACTCATGTCAAATCATCAAGTTTTTATGGTCTTCTCAAAGTGATTGGATTTGAGTATGGCGAAAGTCTAACAGTAATTGGTGACTGTTTAAAATCAGAAGACGAATATGTTGCAGAAATGAATTTACCCCCTTCCATTTCAAGCTGCATAAATAGCCATAGTTTGCACCCATCTATTCTTGATGGTGCCTTGCAAACGGTCGCTCTTTGTTATACCAATATTCAAGAAAACGAATTGCAGAAGAGACCGATACCAGTCAGAATTGCCTCCTTAAAGGTTTATAAGCCAATGGAACCGAAAATGCATATTATAGGAAAACGAATGCAATCAACCTCAAGCGGTATCAGCTTGAATCTTTTCATAGTGAATGAAGATGGAGAGATAGTCTTAGAGATTAAAGGATACGAGATTAAAAACATCGCTCATGGTGTAACACAGGAGAACATACAGGACAAACTCTACAAAATCATTTGGAAACCAATTGAAAATAGCCATGGGCAAAGTAATGAAATTAAAAAAATATTTTCAATAACGTTTACAAACGATGCTAAACAGATAATAGAAAACATTTTCAAAGACGAAAATCATTATATTGTATCTTTACCATTCGATTACGAAAGAATAACAATACAAGAATTGTTACAGGTTCTATTCAAATACCTGGAAACAAAATTTGAACGAGCGGAAAATATTTCACATATTTTGTTCTTCCCCGGACTATCATGTAGATCTATAGATCAGAGCACAGATGAGATATTTACTGCTGTAAAAGCATCTTGTGTTGTACTTTCCCATCTAATACAACATCTTGTTAAACAAAGAATGGGTGAAATACCAACGTTTATCATAACAAAACAAACACAGATGAAGGTAAACATTGAAGATGAATCTTGGGTTAATGTTATAGGATCTGAGTTATGGGGCATGGTAAGATGTACATTGAGGGAGAGGATTTTGTCAAATTTACGATTGATCGACTTTGATAAAGAGACAGACCTGTTTCTTTTGAAGGAAATAGTATTCAAATCGGAAAGCGGCGAATTAAAAAATAATCCTGAATTTAAGATACAAGGACAGCGTTTGTACAAAAACCAAATTTGCAAGTTTTTGGTAGAAGAACCAGTATATAGAAAAAACACATATAATGTGAGAGAAACTGTTGATTTAAAATCAAATCATCACGAATCACTGGAAAATCTTCTATTTGTGCCAGCAAAAGAAAATATATCTAATCACCACATGCCTCCAAATCATGTGAAAATGAGAGTAACGGCCGCATTCATAAGTGATACGTGGACACCAAAAACATCACCCCAAGCAGCAGCTGATTTGAATCCTTGGTTATTTCAATCAAAAGATGGTTATCAAATTATTTCCTCCGAAACAACTGGCCATCTAGAGCAAGACACCATCTTGTACACTGAATCTGCGACATGTTTCAATAGTTCCAAAATTGGTGCAAAAATTTGTTCAAAGCATGCAGAGTACGTTACCTGCTTTCCCTGCGCAGCGTCAAATTGTATCACCGTTCCTGAAAAATGCTTATTAGAAAAAAACCTCTTCCCAACATACATACCAGGAATGCTATTAGAAA
This sequence comes from Mytilus edulis, assembly GCA_019925275.1. Classification (NCBI taxonomy): domain Eukaryota; kingdom Metazoa; phylum Mollusca; class Bivalvia; order Mytilida; family Mytilidae; genus Mytilus; species Mytilus edulis. Next base: position 1,029,009 of record CM034356.1, on the reverse strand, counting down.
CTGTTATGTACTTTGCCCTTGTCGCACATATCAAGGAAAATACTCCATTGGTAGCATTCTTGGATCAAGACATTTCACTAAACGGTCATTTATTGGAATGCATTTTTCAATACTTCAAACGCAAGTTAATGTTGCATAGGAATGTTGAGTCAATAAAAACGACAGTAGCATCCGGCAGATATCAAATTATTCTTTTGACAACAAATTTGCATGAAATTGAAGAAATTTGCAATCAGTTGGAAAGTATTGGAGTTCATGCTTATTTCTTTTCCAGTCTGATGAGCAAATCCTTAGAAAGGAATATACGTCATCAATTTCCAAATCTTTCTCTCACTCAAATAAACTGTGACCAGGTACTTTCTCAAGAAACGTTGGCAAATAGCTTACCCAAGATTAAAAAATGGTTATTAACAAGGCAAATAAAGAATACCTTAGGACAAATAGAGCTGCCTACATGTAAAAATGGACATATTTTGTCGTTTAAAAAAATTCCCCAAAATACTAATGAAATAATTGCAGAAACCATACCAGTGGCAAGATTTCAAGGACAACTGTTTAGTAAACATGCTCTGTATATCATAATCGGTGGTCTCACAGGATTAGGTTGGGAAATACTTAAAGGAATCGCTGCAATCGGCGGAGGAGTGTTAGTGAGCATTTCCAGAAGGCAACCTAATGAGTTACAACGTCAGAACATAGATGTGGTAAAAAACAAATATAGTTGTAATATAGAAACTATTCAAGCTGACATCTCAGTTTTTTCTTCCATATCGAACGCTTTTACACACATAAGAAATTCTTTTCCAGAGCAGGACATAAAAGGAATTTTTCATGGTGCAGCTGTTGTCGATGATGCTCTCCTACCTGACATGACAGAACAAAAATTTGATAAGGTACTCAGACCAAAAGTTTTAGGCACTTGGAATCTTCATCTGTTGTCAAAGGATTTAACTCTTGATTACTTTATTCTACATTCTTCAATTACATCAGCATTTGGAAACGCTGGACAGACCAATTATGGTGCAGGAAATGCCTTTAAAGATTCTACTGCAATGTTTAGAAGAGGTATAGGGCTTGCTGGTCAAACAATCAATTGGGGTGCTCTGAAATTAGGTCTTATAGATGAAAAAACTGAAAAACATCTTGAATCACAAGGATTTCCAACTATGGAGAAAAATGAAATTATTCAATGTTTTCTGCACAGCCTTTTTGTTGATCCGGAGCAAATCATATGTGGAATAGTTGATTGGAAAACTGTAATGCAAGTATCACCAGATATGTTACACATAAGTTCAAGAATCCAACCAATAATTGAAGATCTACATCTTCAATACTTAACTCGTGAAACAGGACAGAATTCCTCTTACATTCAGGTTGTTGATGCAGATGATTTTCAAAAACTACCAACAAAAGAGAGGAAGATAAAGGTAGAAAAAATGTTATCTCAAATTGCAGCTGAAGCATGCGCAGTTGATATAACAATGATTAAGATAGACACAAGGTTTGCCTCTTTAGGAATGGATTCCATGAAAGGAATGGCTTTTATCAATAATGTTTACAAGTACGTCAGTTGTAAAATTCCTGTCCTTGCTGTTCTAGAAGAAGAATCAACCATAGCAAGTGTCGCTGAACTTATATTGGAACAGATTCAGGTTGAAACAATCAAATATCAAAATCCACCAACTGAAAAAGACGCAATGAAAACGAATCTTACATCTGAAAAGGTGAAAAACTTAAAGACAGAACTGTTGAAACAGAACACAAAACTTCAAGGTACGAAAATTTATTTTGAAAACGTAAAATATTGGTTATTTTCATTGAACAAGACGTTCGTGTAAATGTTATTTAGGTTAAAACTATTGTCATATCCCTGTAAATGAATCACGTTCATGCTGCATACAGAAGATCCCAAATACTGCGTTAATTTGATTTTAGGTATCTAAATGATACTGTATTTTCCTCAATAGAAATGCTCATGTTTTCTGCTCTTTAGTCGGATTGTTGTCTCTTTGACGCATTCCCCATTTCCATTCTCAATTATACATGGACAAAACAAAATGACAGTCATAACAAATATTTCTTTAATTTTCCGTAGATAGATGATTGGAATTATTTAAGCCAGGTGCACGTTTCGACTACAAAAGACTCATCAATCGCGCTAAAAAAAGTCTTACTATTAAGAAACTAAGGTTTCAACTTCCACAGTTTAAGTTGACTGTAGATGGATTTGGCTATTATTTTAGGATCGTTTTGGTCATATATCATGTATATATCTCAAACTGTTTCGGATCTTAAACGTCCCTTTCTTTCAAATATGTGTATAAAAAGTAATTAATATTCAATTCCATCAGTCTTAGAATATCAACTGAGTGGGCAAAACGAAACATTCATTGAATCGATTTGCTAATTTCTTAGTAATATTAATTTGTTGAACACTATAAAAAAACATTTTCTTTTTAGTTGATACTAATTTCGAGAACCAGACAATAATAGCAGTAAAAATACATATATTAAATGGTACTATACCAAAGCGCTTACAGTGTTTGACGGAGAATGGGGAGAGCATGGTCCATTTCACAGACATCACCAACTTTCAGATGATAGATACAAAGGGTAAGATTGATAATTCCTGTTAAGCTGGTGAAATGAATTATCTATTCCTTTAAAAGTTTTATTTTGCTTACTTTGCATAATTGAGGTAATGCCATTCGGGGTTCTTGATATTGTTTTATTACGCGATTTACAGTTTTACTTTTTTCAACTACTAGAATAATTTCGTCATGTTGTTTTCTTTATTCGCCATTTGATACTATGTCTTATCTTTGAAAATTTGTATATTGCAGGCAAGAAAGTTTTACAATTAGATACCAACAAAGAACGATACGAGTTAAAATCGTCTGATGTAGGGCAAATGTTAGAAATATTCACACAGCTAGAAAACAGCTTCGATATTCCAAAATCAACGGATTTATAGTTTATATAGTTGAACACAAGTTATACTTCAGATATTTTACCTTATCATAACTTAGATAATTGTAGTTAGTATAAATATAGACGATTAAAAAACTAGGTGTTTGCTGTCGTGAAACAGTAGGAAAACTTGAACGTTCAAAATCGTTTCCTTATAGAATATATTGGTCGAATAAAAATAAAAAATAAAAAAAAAAGGAATGTAGTTTATAATGGCTAAAATAATATAGATGAAATGATTGAAACATGGTTGATACATTATCTTAACTTGAAACATACAATTCTGTTCTTGTATTCCTAGTACTGTCATGTTTTCAATTGCCACCTCCTGGTCTTTGATATCTCTCTCTATTTAGACCAAATACGACTTACCTTAACTATATGAAATCATACCTTTCTTACATAAAAGAAGTGATTTATGTTTAAATACATCTACAAAATCAAAACATTCCAAATTCTTCTTCCGATAAACCTGATAAATTTTTCTTAATAAACATGAATCAGGAACGCATAGCCATACAAAAAAGATGGGAGATTCAAAAATATATGAAAAAAAAATGGCTGCAGCAAATAAAAAAGAATACATATAATAAATTACAGATTGATAGATAATTAGAGTTGTTTCAGCAAATTAATATAAGTATAGTGTTATCTATTTAAATTTCATTCTTTTTTAAACTGCATACATGTACAATTGATTTAGGTATATTGTGTAATCAAATTAATCAAATTATTATTATACTAATTATCACCATCGAGGTCGTTTTTAATTTAAAAAATAAATTGTTGCCATTGAAATTATTGAACTGTTTAATTAGTCACATTCCTTGCAAAGGACTAATTCAATTGTATTTTATAATATGTATCATATGTGACTGACATAAACTGTATATTTGAAATGATTAGAAATAAAAGAGTGATTCGATTTGAGTATTACTACACAAATATTACCACCATCAGGAATGGTAAAAGTATTTTTATTGTCTAGATGAATATTGTAATTCTCGAAGATCGTTGATTCAGACTTATTGAACACCAAACTGTTTAGCTGTCCGACGGAATAAAGGGAAGAATCAGTTAAATTTAAAAATCTATTAAAAAAATGTAAAAGATACCAACGAGCAGCAATAAATTAACTCATCATAGATACCAGGATAGAAATTTTATATTTACGCCAGACGCGCGTTTCGTCTACAAAAGACTCATCAGTGACGCTCGAATAAAAAAAATATTAAAAAGGCCACATAAAGTACGAAGTTGAAGAGCATTGAGGACCAAAAAATCCTAAATTTTTTGCCAAATACAGCTAAGGTAATCTATTCCCGAGGTAAACGTCTAGTAAACAAACTGAATTTAAAACTTCAGATTCATTTTTTTCAAAGTAGCCAACACGGATTGCATTACTAAAATGAAATAATGTACAAAACGGAAAAAAACTTTATCTTTAAAATGCGAGAAAGGCATGAAAGGGTACTTCAAAACGATTATGTGTTTGTTACACGAGTGTGGAGTGTAGTTTGAACTGTATGAACAAATGCAAAATGAAAAGCATGACTCCCATTCAAATTTCACTTCGTGTGAATATTACAAATGTATTGCCTAAATATGGTGGCATACGTCTATCTCTTACTTATTAGGTAATTATATGACAATTTATGTATCATTGTAACGGAACTATTCAATAAATCTTCCTTCGCGCATACGCACGAAAGAAAGAAATGCACTTTATCTATAATCTATAGCCTTTAAAATTATGAATTTTTACTGAACTGCTTTTGAAATTCATGTACCTCAAACGAAATCAAAACTGTATGAAAAAACGGAATTGTGAATGCAAACGCAAATGAGACATTAACTCAACAAAAAATAAACAAATACATCTAGAGGTCAAGAAACAGTTTTAAATAATAGGACCTTCACTAAATCATCCCAAATCTAGGAGAAATTGTGTATTAATTTACAGAAGCTATAAATATAACCCAATTAAAAGATAACTTGAACATCAAGGAGTAAGCATGAAAATAAATAAGAAATAATTAAAAAAGTAACCATGTATGTGAAGTTAGCAGCCGGATCGTTATTCGATATTCGATATTCAATATCCAACCGGCTGCTAGCAGTCAGTTCGATATTCAAAATTTAGTTGACAATCATAAAAACATTAAATACTTAATAACATTAAAAGCATGATTTTCATAGTTAAAAGGACTGATAAGATACGAAGGAAATCGTTTAATGACCCCTTCACGCTGTCGTAAGCTGTCGTAAATTCTCGTTGTGTCCTCGAATATAAACCCTTTTGTAACATGCATATTTGTCTTTATGTAATATAGATTTTTTATCAATAAAACGACTTCAAAGATGTAATTTTATATATGATATTTCTTAAAACAAAAAGAACCAGGTGCTCCGCAGGGCGCAGCTTTATACGACCGCAGAGGTCGAACCCTGAACAGTTGGGGCAAGTATGGACAAAACATTCAAGCGTGTTACAGCTCTGAATTTGGATTGTGATAAAATTTTTGACATTACATGTTTTTTTTTACACAAAACAAATGTCAAGATTTTACAAATCAATTAAAGATTTCTTCTTCAAACTTTTTAAATCTAAAATTAAATAGTTGACACAGCATAGGTTTCTGAACCAGAATGAATGTGGTCTAATGAACTTAAAAGTTTTTTTTTGCCTTTGAGCAATTCATTATGCTGTTGAATATTAATCCTCTCAAAAAAATGTTTGAAGAAATTTTCTTTTTATTTATGAAATCTGAAATGAGAAAAATTTAACCCCCCCCTTTTTTTTCACATCCCCGTTTCCCTTTTTCCAAAACTGATATCAATTCAATTTTCTAATGGAGTTTGCAACAATAACTACTCTTTTAAATACATCATAAAATATTAAAATGTAAAATAAAGTGCTTGTTATCACTGAATGGTAAAGATTGGTTGGTAGTAAAAGTGAATATACATTGTTTATTGTATAAAACAATAAAAAAAACTTCATCATTAACATTTTATATTGGCAAATTTCCAATGAAGTTATTTACATAACGTTATTGGCAAATAAAAATAGAAAATGACATCATAGTCATGTCTGGCAAATGTCCAACATACATTATCTAAAAACATTTTAGATAAGATAAGGAAAAAAAGCTTCATCAGCAACATTTTATATTGGCAAATTTCCAATGAAGTTATTTACATAAAGTTATTGGCAAATAAAAATAGAAAATGACATCATAGTCATGTCTGGCAAATTTCCAACATATATTATCAACTACTATTCTATACAAAGAAAGATAACTCCAATTGAAAATGTCTTGCTATTGCACAATATTGTGCAATTAGATATTTCTTGCTATTGTACAATACTGTGCAATTGAAAATTTCTTGCTATTGCACAATACTTGATATGGAATCCTGATTTGGACCAACTTGAAAACTGGGCCCATAATCAAAAATCAAAGTACATATTTAGATAAAGCATATCAAATAAGCCCAAGAATTTAATTTTTTTTTAAATCAAACTTAGTTTAATTTTGGACCCTTTGGACCAACTTGAAAACTAGGCCAATAATTAAAAACCTAAGTACATTTTTAAATTCAGCATATCAAAGAACCCCAAGGATTCAATTTTTGTTAAAATCAAACTAAGTTTAATTTTGGTCCCTTTGGACCTTAATGTAGACCAATTTGAAAACGGGACCAAAAATTAAGAATCTACATACATAGTTAGATTCGGCATATCAAAGAACCCCAATTATTCAATTTTTGATGAAATCACACAAAGTTCAATTTTGGACCCTTTGGGCCCCTTTTTCCTAAACTGTTAGGACCAAAACTCCCAAAATCAAACCCAACCTTCCTTTTATGGTCATAAACCTTGTGTTTAAATTTCATAGATTTCTATTTACTTATACTAAAGTTATGGTGCAAAAACCAAGAATAATGCTTATTTGGGCCCTTTTTTGGCCCTTAATTCCTACAATGTAGGAACCAAAACTCCCAAAATCAATCCCAACCTTCCTTTTGTGGTCATAAACCTTGTGTTAAAATTTCATTGATTTCTATTTACTTATACTAAAGTTATTGTGCGAAAACCAAGAATAATGCTTATTTGGGCCCTTTTTTGGCCCTTAATTCCTACAATGTAGGAACCAAAACTCCCAAAATCAATCCCAACCTTCCTTTTGTGGTCATAAACCTTGTGTTAAAATTTCATTGATTTCTATTCACTTTTACTAAAGTTAGAGTGCGAAAACTAAAAGTATTCGGACGACGACGACGACGACGACGACGACGACGACGACGCAGACGACGACGCCAACGTGATAGCAATATACGACCAAAAAATTAAAATTTTTTGCGGTCGTATAAAAACCGTTAACTCTAGACATTTTGAAATATAAATATAAATATTTATGGAAAGCCCAGAACAGAAATATATAGTGAAAACCTACCTGAGACCGCTTAAATGAGGGTGAGACCCCCTGGTCTTTCAATGTCCATAAAATTCAACTAGATCATAGACTCTGTATATATAAATATATAAAGGCTGTCGTAGAAGGATTTCCCAGAATAATGTCATTTTCGATATCTACGGAAGGCTTAGATTGTCACTTTTCAGCTAAAAATTGTCAAAATTTTAGGACAAAGGACACAGGGCAATGGTGAGAGCCCCCTGATCATTCAATCTTTTTAATATTATGAAGACATTTAGTTAATAGGTAGATACAAACATGATTGAAAGGAAATTTGATAGACTTCTTGTCTTCCGTATTTACGGAGGGCACAAAGTGCCAGTTGGATATTCAAAATATATAGTGAAAACCTACCTGAGACACTAAATGACGGTGAGACCCCCTGTTCTTTCAATGTCTATAAAATTCAACTAGATCATAGACTCTGTATATATAAAGGTTGTCGTAGAAGGACTTCCTAGAATAATGTCATCTTCGATATCTACAGAGATTGTCACTTTCCAGCAAAAAATTGTCAAAATTTTAGAACAAAGGGCACAGGGCAATGGTGAGAGCCCCCTGATCATTCAATCTTTCTAATATTATGAAGACACAGAAGTTCACAGGGCAATGGGGAAATGTGGCAATATAAGCCCTCCGTAGATATCAAAGATAACATTATTCTTTGAAATCCTTTTGATACAATCTTTACAGTCCGCCAAAAGTTAAGCACCACCGATATATAACTGGCAATATTTTTTTAACTAATGCGAAAAAAATATTAATGATTGGTGTTTTGCATTGCCTTAAACATACACTAAGAAAATTCATTACGACCCGTCAAGCAACTTTTAATTAAAGGGCATCTGCACTTTTACAAATACACTGTTTCCATACCTTTAAATCATCTTCCTGGTGTCCCCGTACAGGTGAAATTTGACCTCCATCAAGACATTATGTAATATGGCAAGGCGTAGTTATCTGTGTCTGAACGTTGGCAAGCAATTGGCATGTCAAATGCCGGTAGGAGAACTAGGAGAATAGGTTAACATTTCAATGTTAATCATACCGTCATTGTCAGACTTTTACAACGTCATGTTGACACAGGCCAAATGATAGACCAAAGTCCGGTAGACCCCGTTTAACTACCCGTCGTGATGACAGACTGCTTATTCGTCGTGATAAAGCCAACCCATTTACCCCTGCCCCGCAGCTTAGACACCACTGGCCTTCAGGTGGTCGTGTTAGTGTTCGAACATTGGTCCGCCGAAGAGCACGTCGTGTTGTCATGAGACCTGCCCTGACAGCCAGGCACTGTACAGTCAGGTTTCAATGGGCTAATGACCATCGACGCTTGAACATGAGAAGCTGGCAAAAAATTCATTGATCAAATGAGAGTCGGTTTCTGTTACGATCAGTAGACGGCAGAATACGAATTTGGCGGGAAAATAAAACGGCCTATGACCAAAACAACATTTGCCCAACGACTGCATTCTGTGCTGGTGGTGTTACAGTATGGGGTTGCTTCTTATACCGTTGTAAGCTGGTATGCATATTCTGTAGGGTAACATAAACGGACAGACATACAGGGATTTGGTGCTTAGAAACATTGTAGTCCCTCATTTTGATAATCACCCACTTGCGTCAACATGGTCAAGACCCTTGTACATGGACGACAACGCTAGACCACACAGGGCAAGGATTGTAACCGAGTCCTAAGAGCAAGAAGTCATTGACACTATCTTTTGGCCTTCCATGTCTCCATACATAAACCCTATCGAACATGTCTGGGATGCCATTGGCAGAAATCTCAATCGCAGAAATTAACCTTTGCAAAATCTTGGTGATTTAAGAGTGGCATTGTTGATGAATGGAATAGATTTCCTCAACTGAAGTTCAGAAGGCTTGCATAGAGTATGAGATGCCGTATTATGGAACAGTACCGGAAGAGAGGTTGTTACACGTGCTATTGACTCAAATATTGACATTAAGGGCATACGATACAGTTTTGGTCCCATATTGACAGTGTGCTGACAATTTGCATATAGGCTATTGTTTGCATGATTAAATCAAATATGTAATAAAAAATATACCTTCATGTGCAACTTTTTGAGTAAAATGAGGTCGAAATTTTATATATTTGCTCAAAATTCGGATTTGTAGACGTATTTTTTCTTTTCGACAGAAACACATAACTATTTTGTTTTAAAAGATAACACAAGCTGTTTTTAGTTAAATTATTTGTTAATTCTGGTTTATATAAATGTAGTTTAAATTTGTGCATTTTTTTTTAAATAACTCCTATTTATCAAATGTTCACGAATGAAGAAGCAAACGTCATGTTTTGCTTTATATTTATCTAGTTTAAAAAAATTGCACTATTTACGTTTTCATGAAAATTTGCACACATTATCGTCTTACGTAATCAAACCAAATGACATTTTAAAAAAGAGGGGTCCATGAACTCGTTTTCAAGTTAAATAAGTTTGAATGATAAAAATCAGTCAAAAACTGAATGTTTTCCCGATGAGTCGTAGTTTGACGTCGCGAAAATAACAATTTACGTTAGCAACGTCATTACCTCCCCTGTAACTGTATAGTATTGTAACGATATCGCCTCGTCTTATTAATACTAGTGTTGGGGTTGCGACTAGCTCATGAACAAAAACACATCTTACGTTAACGACATTTTAATAAGAGAGAGAGTAAAACAAAAAGGCATTTCCGCACATCACTTGTACAGTTCCGTAAAACATATAAACTGAATTACACATATATACAAATAATATATATCTAAATATATAACATCCCCCGGCAGAAAGAAAATTCCCAATGAATTTTTGCATATGTGGAATTCATACCATAATCAAATAAAATACATGATCAATAATACCAATATATCTTTCTAACTTTCATAATATTCAAAATTCTCTCAACTTTCAATATATAAAAACAAACAAGTAACTGGTATGGATAACTTTGTGGAATATTAGCATCTTGTAACAAATTGCAGAGTACTACATGTATAGAAAATATCTTGTTCGTCATAAACGTGACAGTTAATATCATATGATATAAATTACTATGAAATCACCAGAGACCTTACTCTTATTTTGTAGATAAATGCTAAACGTGATAAAATATGCACACTTTCAAAGAGTCGCACACAAAAATACAATATAAGACCAGACTGATCATAAAACTCTCATGCACTCTGAATTTCTCGTGAACCATACTACTCACAGCAATACTACTCAGGTTATTCGTGATTAACATATAAAAGTCACTGACAGGTATTCATACAATCTCATTTGGTTATCTATGCCTTACTATTCCAATTTCCATGTTTTGGGGGTATTAAACTTATTTCACTAACAATCCGCACTACAGAAAAAACAATGTTCATTTCTTAAAATAAAGTGTAGTTTCTTTATAAAGTTTTGACAAGACGATTAAGTCTTTAACTAATCCTTGCAACTTTCGAAATTACAAACAAAAGTTTTATACGATACGCAAAATCCTATATTCAAAATGAAAAAAAAAAACACAAAAAAAAAACCCTTCTTTTAACTACATGTTCTAAAGTCAATGAATTTGCCTTTCAAAAGTAATTTAGGCTAACTGCCTTTAAATTCTAATAAAAGCTTCATTACACAAAAAAAAACATGTTTATCAAACAAAATTATTCATGTTATCAATAATCAATACAAAATATTGCAATAATCATATATGTAAGTGATGCCGGAATGATATAATAAAACATCAATGCATAATAATACAAAATATAATAGGGAACACACAATAAATGTTCACAATTCTCTTTTCTTTTGCCTCTTGGTCTTCATTTACGGACATCCAGTATAACGGATATCTTACTATGAGATAAATCTCACAAGTAAGTTTGCGAAAGAATAAAAGACAGACGGCAAACACAGATCCTGGACAAATTATTAATATCATGAGTCGATGTTCCAAATTGCGATAAATGTTACGTTGTACATAGCTACTTCATTAAATTTTCATGAGATCAATCTCACAGACAAATAGTAACTTGTGAATATATACAGTTGTATTGCGCATGTAGTCATGAGAATACTCTCACAGACAAATAGTCTACTTGTGAATATATATATATACAGTTGTATCGCGCATGTACTCATGAGATAAATCTAACGAGTATATAAATGGTGGACGCTAATTAAATAAAGATGATGATATGACAATAAAAATGTTTAAATTTTTGGCGGAGGTCGAGATTTTAATTTGGCCTATGCTTTCGGTCCAAGCTGATGTTCTTGAAGCCACATAGCGTGTTGGGCTGGTTCACCAACTATATGAGCAAGATACGCTCTTTTTCCATTCATAATTTTGTGCGCTAGAAATCTTTTCACTTTTAACTGACTTGCAGACGTTGATTCGCTAGATACATCAACCTCACTAAAATGAATGAAATTATTATCTTTGAACCTAGCGGGTAATTTCTTAGTGCGCTTTGGGCGAGACATGGCTGTACTATTTTCAACAATCAAAATATTGTCTGATTTGCTTGTATTATCAGAATCAGAAGTATTTTCAGATAAATTGTCATAATTGGTGTTCTGGTTGTCCTTAACAGGCGTATTATCCTCATCCATGGATGTATAATCTTGCACTTCAACATCGTCTAGTTTCGTATGAACAGGGTCCATAAAATATTTTGACGGATTTGGTTTTCTCACATACGCAGATTTCAGTCTATTGATATGCACTGACTTTGATAGAATTTTGTTCGTGTGTGGGTCCTTCAGGGTGTACATATGAGGGCTATTTACTGCAGAAATCACATATGGACCGGCAAATTTATTCTTAAATTTTTGTCCTGACCCGGTTGGCTCTTTCAACAAATAAACATAGTCGTTTTCATTAAATGAAATATTTGATATTTTGTCCTTATTTACTCGGTCCATCATTTTAACTTTTGAATTGATAGCATTTTTCTCGACTTCAGTACGTATAATGTTTAATTTTTCACATTGCTGTTTCAGATACGTATGGCAATCTTTAGGTACAGACGAAAAGTCGGTGTCCTTAATATGTAGAGACAACGGAAATTGGGGTCTTTTCCCAAACACTATTTCAAAAGGCGAAAATCCAACACTTTGGTTTGGCGTATTGTTCATCGAAAATACAATTCCCGGTAATAAGTCTTCCCATGGTTGTCCTTTTACAATAAACGGTGTTAGTCTTTTCGATAAAGTTCTGTGAGGTCTCTCACATGCTCCCAAACAATGATGAGCGAAGCTAGGGGTATATTCCTGAATAATATCCAATAAACGACAAACTTCTCGGAAACATTTACCAATAAATTCCGATCCTTGATCACTAACGATAGTTCGACAAACTCCAAATTGCGTGACTAATCTAAAAAGAGCATTTCCGACTGTTAACGGATCTGTGTTAGGTATCGGCTCTGCAAACATGTATTTACTAAATAAGTCAATTGCAGTAAAAATGTAAGAATTGCCACTTCGAGAGACAGGGACGGGTCCATATTGAAGGTCCATTTCCCAAACTTCAAATGGTGCACACGGCGTAGGAAATGACGTAATGGACGCTTTTGTTTTTAGTGTGGTATTTTTCCTGCTTTGACATTCATGACATGAACGAATATAATCAGTTACTTTTTCACTCAAATTCGGAAAATAGTACTGTTCTTGGGTTAAATCAAGAGTATTTTGTATACCACAATGTCCACCTAATGTCGAATCATGATATAATGCAATTATTGTTTTCAATGAAATTTCCGGGACAACTAGCTGAAAATTATTCATTGTTTTTGCACGCACTGATTTCCTATTTCGTGTATGAAATAATATTCCATTGATCAAGTGAAAATTTGGTATTAATAAAAGAAGTCTGCGCGCTTCTTTCTGCAGCTTTGGTAGTTCGTTTCTTTCAAGATACTGAATTAACGGTCTGCAGTTTGTGTCATTGCGCTGCAATTCATGTATCGACTCTATGCTAAATCCCTTTTCCCGAAAAATGTCAATCGATTTCAAAATATTTACATTTGGATCACTATCAATACCAGTATCAGAGTCTCGTTTGTTGGTATAATTGTTCGTAATTTCATTTTCACTGGTATAAGCAACCTGCGTTTCATTAACGTCAGTAGTTTGCTCAAATATTTTGTCCGAATCCTGTACATTATCACTTGCAGTGCTTTGATTAAATATTTTGTTTGACTCTTCATTTTGAGAACTTTCAGTGCTTTGATTGAAAAATGTTGCATCACATTGAGAAGTAGCACTATCAGTACTTTGATCAAATATTTGATCCGATTTTGGTAAATTAGTCGACTGAGTGATTTGTTGATAAACTTTTTCAAACTGGTTCAACTGATCAGAAATCGATATTTGAGTATGCTTTGAGTCACAATCGGTAAGTTTTTTCAAAGGTTCTAATTTTTTCACTACGTTATATTTCTTTCGTGGGTAAAGTTGTATCGTTTTTCGCGGTTTACGTTTCTTTGCTACACGTGCAAACTGTTGATCAATGTCTTCAGTGTCGGCATCATATTCATTTTGTGCCTGTAACAATACATTTTTGCGTGGAACACTATTATCGACGGTGTACATCGGAACTGGCGCAGGCAGACAAATATTGTTCAATTGTAAATTTTTACTGTCGCTAGTATCCGAGTCATGTACTAAAGTGGTCAATTGAATACCTCCTGGAACAATTATTTGACCTGTATTTTCCGGTTCATATGGAAAGTACGGATCTTGCTCGTCTGGACTTTCAAAGGCGTTATTAGTCTCTTGCGTGCATCGTGACAAAGCATCGGGAACTTGCATTTCCCTCGCAGGTTTGTATTGAATTTCAAAATTATATTGCTGCAAAATGGCAATCCATCGCTCATAAATGGCGCCTTTCAGTTGGTTGCTAAATAGCGGTTTCAACGCTTGGTGGTCGCATTCTATAACAAACGGCTGTGTACGTAGGTATGATGAACATTCTAAAACGGCGGTAACCATGCCAAGTAATTCTAGCTTTGTTGGGCCATATGATTTCTGCCATTTACTAAGTGCCTTAGATCCGAATCGTATAACACGAATTTCATCAGTTTCGCTCATTTTCTGATATAGCACGTAACCAATCCCCTTACAACAAGAGTCTACAGCAAGTCTAAATGGTAAATTGAAGTTTGGAAAGGCTAGAATAGGAGAATCTAGCAGGAGTGATTTAACATTCTGAAATGCACGTTGTTGTTCATCGGTCCAGCTAAAACGTTCATATTTCTTTAAAAGTCTCGTCAGAGGTTCCATTTCAGCACTGAAATTTTTGATGTATTTCCGAAACCAATTAAATAAACCAACAAGGCGGCGTAACTCTTTCACATTTTTTGGTATAGGATAATCAACGATGGCCTGAACACGGTCCGGTGGTGGCTCAATTCCTTTATTTGAAATTTTATGACCTAAGTATATGCAAGAGTTCTGAGCAAAAGTACACTTTTTGGGTCCCAGCTTTAAACCAGCATTCGAAAGTCTTTGAAAAACGTTCCGTAAATCTTCAATATGCTGATCGAATGTTTCGGATGCAATAAGGATATCATCAAGATAGCACAAACATGATTTAAAAGTTAATCCTTTAAGTACTTTATCCATCAACAGTTGAAAAGATGCTGGAGATGAGCTCAGTCCCATCGGTAATCTTAAAAATTTAAAAGTACCAAAACATGTATTAAAGGCTGTGTAACGTTGACTGTCTTTTGAAATCGGTAGCTGAAAAAATCCAGACGATAAGTCTATTGATGTCAGAAAATTCGGAGTTTTTGTAGAAAACGATTCAGTGAGATCTTGTAAATCTGGGATTGAATACGAAAAGTGCTGAGTCATGGAATTTAAATACCTAAAGTCACAAAAGAAACGAAATTTTGACAAACTAGTCTCTTTCGATGAAGCATTTGCTTTGCCTTTTTGGTACGTTCTTTTCGACACAAGTACAACCGGACTTGTAATAGGGACATCTTCTGTTTCGTCTACCGGTGCAATTACACCTTGTCTCAAAAGTTCATCTAAATGATGTCTTAGAATATCCTTTTTTTCAGGAGTTAAACGATATGAACGTTGGTGTTTCGGTTTAAAGTCAGGCTTCAAACATATTTGGTGTTGAACAACATTGGTAAAGCCTAAGTCAGGGTTTTCCTCGGTTACAAATAATTCTTTATTAGAATGTAAAAATTCAATCAATGTCGATTTCTGTACTTCAGTTAAGTATTCGGGAATATTAAAATAAGAAATAAATTTAGAGTCGATCTCAGTATCTTTAATCACCGGTTCAGTCGACAATTGAATATTTTGAACAAAATGAGTGTCATTATTTTCACTCAAAGGCATACATACATGATCCTTAGAAAATGGTTCAAGCTCCGCTAAAATCTGTCCTTTATTCAAATGTACAGTTTCATTAGTAAAATTCAATATTTTAATCGGGACTTGTTTCTCACGATTTACTGTCACTACAGCTTTTGATATTATGACTCCTCGGTCTTTAGATATTTTAGAAGTACATATACCCTGCATTCCATATTGCACTTTTCCATTTACGTGTCCCCAAATAAGGACTTCTGAATTCGGAGGTAAAGAAGCAGGACTTTGAGTTAGAACTTTGAACTGTTTAGATTTTATGCAACAATCACTAAAGTCAAGAACGATATTCTTGGAATACAAATAATGCGTTCCTAAAATTAAAGGATGCGATGTTTGCGCTAAAATATATACATGAATCCAGTGCTTTCCTTGAGGCACAGTAATCTTAACCTTAGCAGTTCCATAAATTTGCACTGTTTGATTATTCGCTAAAGTAATTTTGTCACTCGTAGCACTAAACTCGGACTTCATGGAATCGGGTATTGAATTAAAAAGTTGCGAAGACATGACATTTATTGAGCTACCTGTATCAATTAATGCTGAAATTTCCTGATTTGCAATTCGCACAGGCATATACAAAAATTTACAAACAAATGTTGAATCGTCGTCACTTGTACATTCAGTTGATTCTGAATAATTTACAGTTTTATCAGAAATGTTATTAATAACATGGGCAGACTCGTGTACAGAAATTTTATCTAGTCGCCGCCCCGGGGGTCCTGCCCTGTGAACCCCGGGTTCCGCCGGTTTCCCGAATAGTTTACACACTGTGGACTCTTATGGCCCGTTTGGCCACAAATATGACAAATAAATGAGGAATCTATATTACCCTGTTCATTCCAATTGCAGGCACGTGCAAAGTGTCCTGGCGCTTGACATTTACGGCACAGTCCACGGTCATATTGATATACTTGACGATCTCGATTTCGTAGACGAGAAAACCGATCGTTTTCTTTTACATCACAAGAATTATCTAGTTGCTGTGAAAAGTTTGTGGCAAGTTTTGACACGGCTTGGGTTAGACTGTTTATTTGTCCTTGTAATTCACTAACTACATCGGTTTTGAAATTGTTTAAATCTTTCACCGCAGCGGGTGTGTTATTGGCAGATTTAGTAACAGCAGCTACAAGTGGGGCTTCGTCCTTTCGATAACCGTAAGCTTCGCCCATTTTGGCAGCTGCTAGGCAATTTGCGCTATCACTATGGTGACCTGCCCGAACAAAAAAGGCGAGTTGATCAGGCAAACCCTTTATAAATTTAATCAGTATTTCGTGATCACTTTTGTGCAAAATTGTTGCTTTTTCAAGGAGTTGAGCGTAAAAATCGTCAATTGATTGCCCTTTTGAAAGCTTTAATGTTTCAAATATTTCACCTTCAAGAAGTATAGTTGGACTTCGAAAATCAACATCAATATATTGCTTCTTGTACACCTGTTCAAATGTTTGCCATACATGCTTATTGTCGCCTGGAAGAGTATTGAACCAAGTAAGAGCTGGACCACAAAGGTGCAAATGAAAAGCGGCAATTTTTCTAGCATCTTCTTCAGGTAATATATGATGTAACACGGCATAAGACTCAAACTCACTCAAAAACTGAAATGCATTTTCATGTGGGTATCCCCCAAATTTACGGCAATTTGCTAACTTTTCCATTTTGTGAAAAGAATTATGTTTGAAATTTGATATGGGAGGTTGAACTTCGTCGTCAAGTGTTGAAGAAACTACGGTATTTGGCGTACTAGAATCGGTAAAATCTGAGGTTTGAAATTTATCAAATTGTGTCCAGGCAGGGATAATTGGTGTCTTTACATTTGGCAGACTAAACGAAGTATTTAACTGTAGTGGAGAAGCCGGTGGTTGCAATAAATAGCCAATATCGGGTTCTATGTCGTCTGTTATTTGGTTATATAATAGAAAATCGTCTGTAAATACAGACTCGTTGTCAGATTCCGACATTTACCCAATAAAAATACAATGTTTTATATATATATATATATCACACGGAAAAATCAGTAATGAGAAAAATCTCACATACTGTACGCTCAGCTGTAAGTAGACGAGCAGAAATGAGATAAATCTCACATTCTACATAAATGAAAATAAATACAGGCAATGCATACTATAATTAATCTTTATTTTTGCAATCTCATATTATTCCAATTTATTCCGTCTATACAAGACCATATATATTTGAATATACCCACGGACGTCCATGATGTTTTCTGACACGGGGAAGAATCATCTACTATGTATAAATGACGATTCAATGTATTAAAATAAATGTCTCTATGTTTGTTTGGATATATAGTTTTAAAATAAATATTTGTTCGAATAATTCACTAGTCTAATGCTCTCATAATGTATCCATATTGACGAATCAACCACGTGTGTCGTCCTCGTGTATGGGGTCTACATGTATTATCAACGGGAGTCACATTTTCAAAAATAATTAAAATGTCTTTTAAAAACAGCAAATATTCTCATAAAATTGTTAAAAGTCTCCTAATAATCTTTTTAGGGTCACTCCACCATGTAACGATATCGCCTCGTCTTATTAATACTAGTGTTGGGGTTGCGACTAGCTCATGAACAAAAACACATCTTACGTTAACGACATTTTAATAAGAGAGAGAGAGTAAAACAAAAAGGCATTTCCGGACATCACTTGTACAGTTCCGTAAAACATATAAACTGAATTACACATATACAAATAATATATATCTAAATATATAACAGTATGCCTTTAAATTTGCCGAACATACCAAAGAGTATTAGTAGAAAATTTTAATGATATTGGGTGATTAATTGTTGTAAAAAAATAAAATCACAGTGAAATTTAAATTCCATTTCTGATTTGTGTAATTTACACTATTTCTATGAACGCAAAACTTAAATGCATAAAACCTTCATACGTGACCAAAATTAAGTTTGTGGTTTGTTCATGGTATATGTTAGCAAAATTGCTACATGAATGTTTTCTCTTTTTCGAGGAATTGATTTTTTTAACACGGAACAAATGTCGATGCAATAAAAATAGGTGGTGCTTACCTTTTGGCGGACTGTATACATATAGAGTCTATAAATTCATCGAATTTTATGGTTACAAGAGCGCAATTATTTGTAATGCATTTTCCATAGGACCCCAGTGTTATTCAAACATTTATTTCTTGAAGAATAAACAAACTAGAAAAAAATGGGTAGGAGTTCCTGAGACTATAGATGTCAGCCTTTTATTACAGCAAAAAAAAAAGTATATGGTCATGCGGCACAAAGTGCCCTAAAATGCAGTTGTTATGGAAGCTTCCTAATTCCGCACTAAATTGGAAAGGCTAATTTTGAATGGATCCTCAGTTAATAAAAATATTCTATCTTCTACACATTGTGAATTATGAATTTAATTTTCACCAATTTTCAAACCTAAATTGATAAGCTTTCAAATAAAAAATAATTCCAACTTGCATCATCCAATCAGGAGCTTCAAAGTTTTTTTTCTGAGTACCATCTTGGGGTAAAAAAGTTGACGGTTGAATGTAAACAAATAATTGCGCTCTTGTAACC
This sequence comes from Mytilus edulis, assembly GCA_019925275.1. Classification (NCBI taxonomy): domain Eukaryota; kingdom Metazoa; phylum Mollusca; class Bivalvia; order Mytilida; family Mytilidae; genus Mytilus; species Mytilus edulis. Next base: position 1,009,608 of record CM034356.1, on the reverse strand, counting down.
TATAGAAAGAATAAAATGGACTCAAATCATGACAAAAATGTATCTGTTAAACACAGACCTTATATTAGGAAGACATAACAAGTTTGGAAGAAATTGGTTGAGGTTCTTAGGAGAAATTACCAGATGAAGGAGTAACCCGTGCCTTGCGGCCACAGAGAAATATCATCTACAGATTTTAAGAATGCTTTTATGAAAATAAAAAAAATACAATTAAATAACATTAAAAGTTCATTTGTTTAATGTTTTTGTTTATAAAATTAACATGTCTCTTTATGCATGTACAAGTTGAATCAAATATTCATTCAGGGTGGATTCTATCCTTACTTTTCTTAAAGTTGTCAAAATTAGCAAAATTTTGGACTTTTCCTCATATATTTTGAAAATAAATTGTACTAAAGATGCACTCTGGATCTTTATCATTTATATTTTTATTACTGAAGATAAGAGATACAGGAATGGTAGCAATTAAAAATGGTTGTCTTCATAGTGGCTATAAAAAAATCCAAAGTTTATCATATGGCCTGATTAGAGAATTTGTCAAATTCTGAGGGAGGCATGTGGTTATTCTCATATTTGTTTTAATTACTGAATGAACTTTTCTTTCAACTTGTATTGCAAAACAATAAAATACTGTCCTACTTTACAAGGGTATATAAAAACTTTACAAACACTACAAAAAACACTACTAAAGAGAAAACTGTACAATTCCAATATGTCTGGGTTCAAAAAAGGAAATATCTTTAAATTTAAGGCTGGAAGTGTACCTCATAACAAAAAAAGGACTAAACTATTAACAGTGAAAAGTGACTATGACACACCTAAACATACAAGACTTACCATGAAAAAGTACAATTTAGTAGTAAATGATCTATACACTGATCCAGAGGAAAAAGCCAGGCGGTCTGCTTGTGCGGCCAAACTACTGCGACCAAAGCCTGATGAGGTCTCTGTTCCCAAAAAACCAAGGAATCCTGCTGTAAATGACAAAAGGTAAGGCAAACATATAAAATCTAACTTTTAAATACAGAAAACAGTAACAGATGAACAATTAAGGGATATCACAGTACCAAATATGTCTAAAACTGCTAAAAAATACTGAAAATTCATAAAATTTTAGATTTCTTACACTAAAAATATATTAAACCAGAACTTACTTTGCCTTTTCCTTCTAAAATTAAGTAATTTAATGTTTTGTTTATATGAAACAAAGATAATTAGCCATATAAAACTATGTCAAGATGTCCAACAGTCAGTTTAAAAATTTTCATACCAAAGCAAGGGGCAGGTAACTCTAATTCAGAAAAACTATTTGTTGAAAATATCCTTGATACAAGTGTAAATGTGCATTTTTTTGTGTTTTTCCAGGCCTGACTTCAATTCTTATCGTACGGTGTGTGTGTGTACAAGATGGAAGAAATGTGGAACAAGGCCTTTAGGGAACACCAGCAAAAAAGTCCTGCCTGTGAGGGTAAATTGTCCTGTGATTTACAGAAAGCATACCTGTCAACTGACCCGGATTCTGCGGGTGTGACCCGAGATTTTCATAATTCTGAGGGATCACCCGGATCACCCGCCGGGTCATTGAAATAACCCGGAAATTCCGAAAATGACCCGATTTCACCCGTATTTCTTAGCCTTGAGATTGATTTTCATAAGCAATATTCCTTTGAAATACCGGCAAATTCGTAATTCTTCCATAAACATGCAGTTCATCTAGCTATGTAAACTGTCAAATTAAGTGACCCATTAAGTGCATGGCTTCACTTGACAGCTTTGGTGTCAAACACACTGTTGATTAACACCAATTACCTTAGCTTTAGGTCGTAAATAAATTGCCCTGTTGTTTTACAAAGATATTTCAACTAAGAGTTCCTTCCCCTTATTTGTCACCATTCAAAATTATTATTCTTTATATTTACGTTTTATGGGTGAAAAAGATTAAATCATAATAATATAAAATTCAAATACATATTGAAAAATAACTTTTCATTATTTTTATACCTTTATACAATTTTTAAAAAAAAGTTGAAAATGATTTTTTACATTTATACTTCCTTTAACTGTATTACTTCTTCTTCTGTGTGTATTAGCCTCCTTTAAGTAGGAGCACCTCCGAATGGAGTATATACCCTTAATGTCGTATTAAAATTTTTAAACACATTAAAAATATGTACAGCACATGCATATAAAAGAAAGAAAGTTGTTGGTTTTTTTTTTACATGGCATATATACAGGGACTTGGGTGTTTTTTTTTAAAACTATCTTATCTCATGTTTAGGTTAAAAATCTGTTATTATTGCTTTATATAAGTTTAGAATAAAAGCAAACCATTTAATGTTAAACGATAAAGTTAAGTAATATATGATCAAATGCGCTAAAAACTGGTAAAATACGTTGTAATATATTAATTAGCAATTTCATACTAATGTAAAATACCTAATGGATTTGGTGATTTAAAACAATAAAAGATAATTTTTATTTTTTTTTTAAATATGGTGGTTTGGGATGTTAACTGTGAAGATATTTCCTTTAACATATATATGTCTTATATTCACTTTATTCAAATATTGCAGTAATTATAAAATAAAATAAAATAATTTGGCATCAGTAGTGATTTTTAAATGAGATTAAAATAGATTTTAAAATATATGTACTTAATATTGTTTCTTTTCTTTGTTTGTAAATTATGTACATTTATATATTTTTTTGCATTATATACTTTATTTATCATATTTCAGACTCGGTGCTGGGCTTAATGTCTATTTGTATCATATTAAGGCACTATATTCTGTTGACTGAATTTCCTCATATTGTCCTGATCCATGAATACTGTTTATTATGGAATTACTCATATACATATCATCCTGTCTATTCTTATTCATTCTTTTTTTCCAGAATTTTCAATCTGTCCATATGTAGCTGAAAGATCAAGTTTCTTGTTTTGTTCTCAATCACGTTCAATAATTTATTAGAGTTGTTGAGTACTTCTTTATATTTTGTACAGTCTACTATTAACTGAGAGATTGCTGCCTTGTTTTAAAGACATTGTTCCAATTTTCTGCAGTAATCTCATGGGTGATGGTTTCTCTTATTTCTGAGAAGTACTTTTCTCTTGTTGTACTTAGTATTGGACAAGTTGTTAGGAAATGTGTCGCATCCTCATTACCACTGTAACAAAGTTGACAAGTTGCTTCCACATTGTAATGTGTGAATTTGTGTTTATCCACTTGCAGTATATATGTCCCAGTCATTACTCTTGCTTTTATGATTGCCTTTCGTAGTTCGAATCGTGGAAGTTGTTTAATATTCCAGACATGATGTGGTTTGTTTGGTTCTAGATTGCTTGTATTAAGGAATGCTAGGCTTGATTTGTTTTCTGCATCAGCTAAGATCTTTTCATTCCAAAATTTATCCACTTTTGTCTTGATAGAATTTTTCCAATGCTCTTTCTTTGGTATGTTATTTTGTAATTGGGTGATGCTTGGTAGCCCATACATTTCTAGTATTTTCCTTATTCTTGTAAAAAAGCTCTTATTGTTGTCAAAATTTGTAGTTACTTGTCTGGTTAGTATTTGATGTATTTTATCATTTCCACAGTTTAACAGAGATAAAAGGAGAGATAGACATCTTTTGTGTATTTCTGCCTCTATCGGTAAGGCTCCTATTAAAAGTAAGACTGCTGCATTAGATGTTCTTTCTGGTAGGGATTGTATATGCCTGAGATTTTTCCTGTGGAATTTTTCAAGTTGCTCAATATTAGCCTTTGTCATGGGTAATACTTCCAGTCCATATATAAGCCTTGGTACAACATATGTTTTATAGATACTGTATGATGTTGGAGGATCTAAACCATTTGTTCCATGGACTCCTGACCCCATTAGAGCATATTTCGTCCTTCTCGCAATTTGTATTCTTTCTTGTATATTGACTTGGCATTCATTCTTTTCAGCTCTTATAATACCTAAATGTACACCTGATTCTGCTATATTTATTTCATTTCCACCTAGATTCCACTTAAAGTTGCTTTTTGTCTTTGAGCAATCAATAATTTGTGTTTTCATTGGATGTATGGTATAATGATGTTCATTGGCATATCTGCTGAGGACATTTAACATTATCTGAAGCTCATTTTCATTGTTAGAGATAAATGCTATGTCATCAGCACATGTTGGAGTGCCTGCATATATATTTCCTAGGTGATATCCAAGAGCATTTTCTTCTAATTCCACAAGCAAGTCTTGGACAAAAACTTTGTAAGGATGAGTGGACAGTATTCCTCCTTGTCTTACACCTTGTTTGATGTTGAATGGGGTACTGATACCGTCTAGCCATTTCACTTTTGATGTCAAGTCATTATAGAGTTCTGTAAGTATCTTCCAATATACTGGATGTATATTCTGATCTATCATCTTGTCCATAAGAATGTAATGCTGAACTACATCAAATGCAGATTTCACGTCCAAAATATTAATAAAGAAATTTTCGGATCCTTTTTTTTCCTCATACCTGGCTTCTGATATAATTAGACTTGCCATTATTGGTGATAAACCTTTCGTGAAGCCAAACTGGAGGTCTGTTTTAGATTCTAAATTCAGCTTGGTTAGGAATGAGTACTCAAATGTTTTTCCTGTAACTGGTGTAACTGTTATGCCTCTATAATTGCCTAATTCAGTGGAATCTTTATCTTTTTTGAGCACTGGAGTGAGTATACCAGATTTGAATGAGGTTGGAACTTTCCTATATAGTAAGATGTTGTTAAATATTGATTTTAAAGCTGGTGTTATAGTTTCTTTTGCATTTTTTAGATGTTCTGCTGTGAGTCCGTATTCATCCGGACTCTTTTTGGTGTTAAGACAATCTATCGCTTTCTCTATTTCTGATTCTGAAAACAATTCTGGGATATCTGTACATTCCTGTATGGCCTCTTGTATGCAGCTTTGTCTAACTTTGCATAAATTCAGATAGTTACAGTCGTACTGTTCTTCTTTTGGTATGCTTAGGTCTTCATAGTACTGTGCAAAACCTTTTCTTTGCTCTTCTGGTAGGAACATATATTCCCCATTGATTTTGAGGCAATTTGTTGTTGTACGGTTGTTATTTCTACCTCTGTTTATTAGCCTGTAAAATAGCTGTGTGTTGGGATTGTCTATTATTTGCTGATAAAGTTTTTGTCTATCCACTGCTTGCTCTGCTCTAAGTTTGCTTCTTAATTTCTTTTTTTCCTTCTTTAACTCAATTGCTAAGACATGATCTTTTGTTTTTCCAACACTCTGCCATTTCTTGTATATTTCTCTACATGCATTTAAAATTATTAGCACTTCAGGCGAGGCTTTCCATTTTGGACCCTTTGTTTGCAACAATTTAGTTGGAATTGTTTTTTTTCCTGCTTTAGTCATTGCTTCCACTAACATGTCTAACTGTATGTTTACATCCTTTTCGGTCTCTATGGAGGTTATACTGTTTTGAATGATACTATTATAACCCTCTTTGTCAATTTGTTCCCATTGCATTTTGTACTTTGCTTTCTTGTTCTGTTGGTTTGATTTTCTGATATTTGTCATTTGAGAGGCTATTTCCATTTTAACAATTGTGTGTGCCGAAGTGTTTGCACAAGATCTTTCTTCTATTTTATAGTCCATTACCAAATTTTCATCTTGAACCAGAATGTAATCGATTTGGGATGAGGAGTTGCCTGCATGATGGAAGAATGTGTGAGTGTTTATTAATTCTACTCCAGTTGTCAGGTTCATGTTCTTGGTAAAATTCCTAAGCATTTTGTCATGTTTGTTAGTTCTTGAAGTTTGTAGTGTTCCATTTAAATCTCCAGCTAATACAATTCTGTGCGTATTTTCATATTTTTGTATTATATCGAATATAATGTCCAAACATTCTGTATATTCTGAAAGAGAGTCAGAATTATGTGTTGGCATATATGCATTGATCAGGCAGATATCCTTAGTTGCTGTTATAAGAATTGCTATTATCCTTTCGTTTCCGTCCTTCAGTTTCTTGATTCTACTTGACCACTGAGAGGGCCACAGAACAGATACCCCTCCTCTTCCTTTTGGCAATTTAAAACTATCCAATGGGTCGTTTGTATCGTAGCACCTTGTATGATCATCCATTACTATATTTTATCATAGTCTAATTTCCTTGTAAGAAGAGAGATGAATGTTCATTTATGTAATACCTCTACATGGTATGTTTATAGGCTGGTAGTCTTTTAAAATTAAAATTGAAAAATAAATTTTACATATTGACAAAAAGTAAAGGACATAAGACTGTGATACACAAGTTAATAAAAATCTTTAAAAAGTGTAATGAAATAATAATAAATAAGATTTAAAATGACTTAACCAAGTGAACATGCATTGATGTTTTGGTATCTTTGATATACATTATAAGAAAATGTACCATAAATACTGAAATTCAGCTCGAAAAAGTTCGTACGCGTTATGACCTGAGATTTGATTCTTCAATGCAGGTCATGACCTGCATTTATTTTCATCGTCACAGGTTGACAGGTATGAGAAAGAGGAGAAAAGAGGATTCTCTTCTCGTCAAACTTTTATTTGTGCTAGATGCAGCTATATATTCAATAAGTATAGCCTTTATGAAGAGTTAGACACAGGAAAACCAGGCAGAAAACCCTCAAAACTTGATACAGCTGTACATGTAGGCCTGAGTCAGACACCAATAGCTTCTTCCAGTATGCACAAAATCATTCTGAGTGGTAATATGCAGGCACCAGCAGCATCCAGTCTACAAAGAAGAGCAAATAAAGTGCTGAAAAACATTGTAGATGTGAATAAAATGGACCTGCGAAAAAGAAAAAAATGAAATTATTGAAATCAATAGGCTCAGAGGCAAGGAAGATCCAAATATAATCAGTGTGCAGATGGACGGGATGTCTAATAATCCACTGTATTCCGGTGTTGGACGCACTCCATTTCAGCCTGCAACACAAACAGTCTACACCGCAGCTGAAAATATAACAACAGATCATAATATACTGAGCATAAATATAAAAAATAAGCTTTGTTCCAAACATTCAAGTCTTGAAGTGGATCCTGACTCAGGCCGTCTCCATGCAGAGTGTACAGATGAATGTAGTGCCAACATTCCAATGGTCAAAAGTATTGGGGATGAATATACATGGGCCAAAGAGTGTATTCTTGATCTAAAGGCAGACAACATTGAGGTTGAGCACCTGGTGACAGATCCTGACAGCTCTGCATACAGGACTGCACAAGACTTGTACGAAGAAGGTACAACGAGTACTCAGCCTGAACATTTCCTGGATACAAGGCATGTGTCTGAGAACATACGTAAACGTACCAAGAATGATAAGAACCTATTACAGATCATGCCAGCAAGAACTCAAGTTAAGAGACAAAAACTACTGAATTGTTTGTCAGTGGATTTGACAGAAAGATGTAATGCAGAGCTGGCTCAGGCAAGGAAAACTTACAGCGGAAACTTTCTAAAAATCAAATGTAAAATTTCACATGTCGTTGACGCAATCGTCAATTGTTACACAGGAAATCATTTGTTGTGTAAAAAACATTCACTTTTATGTAATGGATTACAGAAAGTATGGCTTAGAGGAAGGTCACTACTACCAAAAAACATTCAAAATTGCACACTCACAGCAAAATATAGACTTTATAAGAAAAACAGTCAACCTGCGTCTTGGTCCAAATATGCTAGAGAAGACTAGACTTAATATGAACACTAATTTTGTTGAGGGATTTAACCGTAGCCTGAGGCGTTCTTTACCGCCAAGTGTTACCTTTAAAAGAAATGTTACCGGACGTGCTCATTCAGCAGCTCACAGTGTCAATTTTGTCCAGGAGAATCAGTTTTAGAACTTTGTACTGCTCTTCATTGTGAAGTCCCAGTTTGAGGATCTGCATATAAGGCTCTAAAAGAAATACAAAAAGTTGACATTTTACAAAAACAACACAAAAAGACTATGCAATATAAGCAATTTAGAAGTGATAAAAGGGCTAAACTTTACAAACTGTATGAAAAACTAAGTGAAATAATAGAATATGAAAAAAATAAGTTGCTAAAATGTGATCAATGACTGAAATTAACGCCGAAGAAACATAGCTACCATTCATACAGCAGAGATGACCGAAAGCGGAAAAGATCTGTCAGAAAATAAATATTTATTTATTAAATTACATATTAAACAATATGGCTTGTGTCTTTTAGAGCAGTGGCCCTGATTTTTACAATGAAGGCGGTCTTGGTTTATAGCACGAGGTTCAATAAGTATGTGTTCAGGATTGACACAGAGAGTTTGGTGACAAATATGGCTACATATTCTACTTTATTGTTGTTCTCATCTATTTGTGGCATATCATATCTTGTCAATCTATGCTTAATTATGTATGCCAGTCTATGTGCAGTCTCCCTTTTTTCCCTCTCCCCCTGGCCATTTCACAACCTGCATGCCATATCCAGATTTCCCTTTTTTTGCTCCGACCCATTCAACACATCCCTTCCCATTCCCCAGAACTTCAGTTTTCTTAAAAAAAATTAAGTCCAATATTGTCCCAAAAGGCATCCATTGTGACAGAGTATTGATCAAAATCACTCGAGTGTTAAAAAGTTCCAAAAATACTTATTTTTCAAAAGTGAAAGTAAAAGTCCATTTTCAGTATAGGTTACAAGAGCGCAATTATTTGTAATGCATTTTCCATAAGACCCCAGTGGTATTCAAAAAATTATTTCTTGAAGAATAAACAAACTAGAAAAAAATGGGTAGCAGTTCCTGAGACTATAGATGTCAGCCTTTTATTACAGCAAAAAAAAAAAGTATATGGTCATGCGGCACAAAATGCCCTAAAATGCAGTTGTTATGGAATCTTCCTAATTCCGCACTAAATTGGAAAGGCTAATTTTGAATGGATCCTCAGTTAATAAAAAAATTCTATCTTCTACACATTGTGAATTATGAATTTAATTTTCACCAATTTTCAAACCGAAATGGATAAGCTTTCAAATAAAAAATAATTCCAACTTGCATCATCCAATCAGGAGCTTCAAAGTTTTTTTTTTTTTCTGAGTACCATCTTGGGGTAAAAAAGTTGACGGTTGAATGTAAACAAATAATTGCGCTCTTGTAACCGGACATTGAAAGAACAGGGGGGTCTCACCGTCATTTAAGTGGTCTTGGGTAGGTTTTCCCTCAATCTAATTAAAATGTTGATCTCTGATTACGTTATACTACATATGAGATCTAACAACTATCAATATGTAGTTTCACTTCTGACGATTTCACACGTGACTTTTTAAACCAATTAGAATTCACCTTAACAAATCTTTGCAGTCCATTCGGCACATAAATATATATATATATATATCGCTTATCTATATCATGACGATATGTCCTGAGAATACCGAAAGACAGTTTGTTAGTCGCTTCAAAAACAATGTCGATTAATACAGCATTTTGTAGACATTGTCATCGAATTAACATTACAAAATAACATTCAATTGAGATGTTTCTCTAAGTAGGAAGCTTAAACAGACATGAATAATTTTAATTTGTTTCACTCAGCCCCCCCCCCCCCCCTTTTTCGATAAAACGAACCGTGGCCAACTTTCAACCGCTGGGTTTTGTTACAATTTACCGGGTTTACTATCGATTCGAACCCCGAAAATATGAACAAGGTTCCATGCTGCAAATAAAAGGCAGGGATTGAGTTTGGAGGAAATTGCTCCAAGGGGGTGTCGGTTTTTTTTCTTCAATTTCTTTTTAATAGGGGTTTATATTTGTTTTTTTCTCAAAATTTTTCAAATTTCAAATATTTTGAAAAGGGCAAAAAAGAAATCCTATATGCACAGTTTTATGCAATAGATTTTTAAGAACTATGACAACAGTTATTCAAATCCAAATCCAGACAGTATCAACTGTCCAGGGTTTGCTCAGTGAGGCATTTCATTACAGTATAAAATTAAGATGGGCAAAAAACAGTTCAATTGAGTCATATGTTTTGTTGTTGTTTCATAAGGGCAAATTATTGTCGCAGGAAAAATGGGACACCAATATCGCTGACTAGGGTGAAGATTCAATTCACCATAAACCACAAAGACTTTAGGCGTGGTAATAAGTGTGGTCCATTTTCTGCATTAACTGAGTCGTCCAATTATAAGATACTCTATTATATTAATCTGCAATAATACTAAGTTTACAATTGTGTTCCAATAAATATGAACAATATATTTGACTGAAATATTTGCATGGCGATGCAACAGAGCTCTATTCTGACATTAACTTGCATACCAAAATGCAGCTTTCAAGCCATACTGAATTCTATATATTTGAAATACTAAAGTTACTTTACTTTAATTGAAACATTTTAAGCAAGGCTAAAAGAATAAATAAGTTACAGGTACCTGCAGTGGTGACTTTCGTCTTCCGCCCTCCGGAGTGTAATATTGACCAGTGACTTAACTCGAAAAGTGCTTATATTAGTATACATGTATATATAAATGGTTAATATTGCAACGCTTTGAGTTCATGCATTACTCATGCCATTTGAATATAAATATATATCGTTTAAACAATAATTAAGAATCACTTGAACTTTCTATTGTACTAATATAAATATTCAGTATGTACAGCCACACATAGCGTACAAAGCTATAGTTTGTTTCAAAATACACAGCGCAAAACTATTTGTCATCAATCGTCAAGAAACATGAATATGAAATATGAATATGATATGAGTGTGAAACATATAACACTGAAAACATAAATAACACAATATGTTTAATAATGAAACAAAATAGATACATATACTGGTGACACACACCCCTTCCTGCAAAAAGTGTTGTCTCGAAACCAATATATCAACACTATGACACTTTTGAAATTGGGAAACATAGATGTGCATGCAGCAAACGCCTCTATACCATATAGCAATGACCAAAATTCAGGACACTTCAATGGGATTCACATACAAATAACAACAACAAAAAATGTCAAAAAGTCAAATAAAATTAACAAATTTCCCTCATTACTATGAATTGTCCTTGACAAACGATCAATCCAAATTCTTGCTAAATCAAATGTAGGATGTACCTCATCCACTAATCTGTTGCACAAATATCTAAATTTCCCACTCTTACATATAAATATATATCATTTAAATAATAATAAAGAATTAGGTCCGGTCCATATGCATCCACTAATCTGTTGCACAAATATCTAAATTTCCCACTCTTACATATAAATATATATCATTTAAATAATAATAAAGAATTAGGTCCGGTCCATATGCATACTTTTTCAAAATATGCATATGGTCTGAATGTAAACGGTCTGCCAGATTATAAGACGTTGGTCAAGTTTATTCGATACCTTGACATGTATATCACAGTTCAACATAACTGAAATCTTGAATTAATATAAAAAGTTCAATTGTTATTGTAATAAAAACTAATGTTTTAACTTTTAACTATTTAAAAGTTATTCTCCTGTACAGCATATCACAGGAGAAACTGGACATAAATTATATAAAAATCTGTTCACAAAACAATGAAAAATATTATAATAAAAAAGTGTCGAAAAGTAAGCAAAGAATGAAAAAGGTAGCTTTGTTACTGTGAGAAAAGCAACTCTGGATGCAGGGTTGCTGATATTATTGGTAAGGATGCAATTTTATACAAACTATTATTTGGCATATTGTTATGTTATGAGTGCAATAGAACTTTTGAATGCACTTTGTAAAACAAAAGGAATTTCATTGCATGCTGCTGCATAACAACTATCGGATGCAAATGCATAGGAACAGGCATGAACAAAACATGTAAATTTAAGAAATCTGATATTCCTTCACCAGCAAGTTTCACCAGGGAGAGAATGCTAAAATAAGATTGAAACATACAATTAAATACAGAATTATTCAATTTCAATTGATGTAATGTTTTCCAATTTATTCCTTTAATTGTTTAATATTAATTTGTAATACTCAATAAAAGTTTTTTGATAAATTTTTGTCTAAAATAAACCCATATATTCCAAGTACATGTATGGTCAAGCTCTTACTAGACCGTATGTGTATACTCATACTGGACCGTACACGTACCATCCAAATACTTATATGGTCTGGAATATATAAACATAGGTACTTTCTCCTTGTAATGATGTATGAATGTATAACAATGATTATTTTTCAGATCATTTCATTGGATAGACCTATGCTTCAGTGTAGTAAATACTCATGTACGATTGGAAAATTTGTTATGTATGGCCATGTAACATCTGTAGTTACATTATTTACATGTTTGGGAACTTTCTTTAGATATCATAATATTGGAAAGTATTATATATATATATATATATATATATATATATATATAAGTCTGAAAATTACACCAAACAGTGTTAGAGTTAGATTTTATACTGACAAATTTTTTGTCCGTCCCTCAGCGGGATTCGAACTCACACCTTTGATACACTACAGCACCAATCGCTTAGCCTCATGTCCAGCGCTCTAGACCACTCGACCACATCCGCTATATAAAAATATAACTTCAATAGTCGTAGTGTTACCTTGTCACGGAAGGTGAATCTAGAGATAGACATGAGACACGTGTTTTTTAAGCGTGTGTAGATGTTATATTATTATTTTCATACACAATGCATTTATTATTTGTCAGCAATCTAACTCAACAATTTTTATATATCATATAGGATCATGATTCATTTCATTATACAGTCACTAGAAATAAGTATATTTTACAAACAAGTCTAAACAAGTGACAAACCATACAATATACATGTCCACTGGATCTAAGAGTGATATAGATACAAGGTTAATGCAAATATTATATTTATATAAGTCTGAAAATTACACCAAGCAGTGTTAGAGTTAGATTTTATACTGACAAATTTTTTGTCCGTCCCTCAGCGGGATTCGAACTCACACCTTTGATACACTACAGCACCAATCGCTTAGCCTCATGTCCAGCGCTCTAGACCACTCGACCACATCCGCTATATAAAAATATAACTTCAATAGTCGTAGTGTTACCTTGTCACGGAAGGTGAATCTAGAGATAGACATGAGACACGTGTTTTTTAAGCGTGTGTAGATGTTATATTATTATTTTCATACACAATGTATTTATTATTTGTCAGCAATCTAACTCAACAATTTTTATATATCATATAGGATCATGATTCATTTCATTATACAGTCACTAGAAATAAGTATATTTTACAAACAAGTCTAAACAAGTGACAAACCATACAATATACATGTCCACTGGATCTAAGAGTGATATAGATACAAGGTTAATGCAAATATTTATATAAGTCTGAAAATTACACCAAACAGTGTTAGAGTTAGATTTTATACTGACACATTTTTTGTCCGTAATATATATATATAAGTACGTCTGAGTCAGTGACAACTCTACAACAGATGTATCCATCGGATCGCCATCAATGATGGTGATACATGGCTGTGTATATAATGTATATACAACTCGTCTAAACATCAACCCAACAATGTTAGATCTGTAAATTTGCTTTCGCAAATTTTTGGTTCTTCCCTCGCCGGGATTCGAACCCATGCTACTTAGTCCTATAATATAAGACTCTGGAGGTTCATATCATTTACATTCAACGTTTTTTATCGGATATTTTCTTTTACTATCAATGTTGAACCCAGATACTGGTTCTAAATATTATCGTCAAATTCGTTTCGTTCACGAAATCCTTAAAATAAAGAATCGGCACATATATTTGAAATAAAATGGCGTGAAAAAAATTGTTTGTCAACTCAGGATAAAAGTGATGGATTAGGAACATTATTTTTAACAATTAATACGGTAAGAAGTTACTTTCATTCATATTTAGGTTGTTCCTAATAATTTTATTTGTTTTGGCAGTGGATTATTAATTTAAATTTTTGCTACGAGAAAAAATTACAAATTTTATAAGACTCTGGGGTTCAACATTGATAGTAAAAGAAAATATCCGATAAAAAACGTTGAATGTAAATGATATGAACCTCCAGAGTCTTATATTATAGGACTTCCATGTTATAGTCCTATAATATAAGACTCTGGAGGTTCATATCATTTACATTCAACGTTTTTTATCGGATATTTTCTTTTACTATCAATGTTGAACCCCAGAGTCTTATAACAAGTATCCATTTTCTCGTAGTGGATTCCCAACGAATTTTTGTGGGAACTTTGAACGACAATTTGACAATGTTTACGGAAGTTTTAAGTTTACTTATGTCACTATCCTTTCAAGTGAACATCTCAAATAATAAATAAAATGTCTTACCTTATCATATGTTGGATTTATATCCTTTTTTTTAACCACTTTTCAAACTGTCCCCCCTTATTTCAAATTGTCAAGCGGATCAAGTACGAGAAGTTCCGCAGGTCTTTCCGAATGTTAATCAGTTGTACATATTCCAGAATATTCATTGGAAAACGAATTTTGTTTTGACTTTAAGATGATTATGAATGTTGAATTTTTATTTCGTCATCAATAGAAAGGGAAGCTTACCATCAAATCTTTCCAAACCCTTAAGAGGCGTCCATTTAGTAATCATAAAAAGGTAAAGGATGGTTGTATAAATGAATGCTTTGTCCCGATGATAACAGGACACGGTGATAATTTCTACAAAGAGTTATTGAAGGGGAAAAAAACTGTGTAATGAAAATAATGGTCAAAGCTGGAAATGGTGACTATTATTACATACACGAATAAGGCAGTTGGCTTTCTCAATTTACTTGCTTTACAGATTTTTTTTCATGTTGGAGATTTGCATTACAGAGTTTTTTTTCCTCTCGCGGAAGGCCATGTGGTATAAACTGCTTACATCAACTTCATTTTAAACTCTTGTTAATGCAACATTATTTTGTCTCATCGGCTTCAATACCACATCTCCTTGCAATTTTGATTAGGGCTAATTGCATAATGCTTGTAGAGTAAAGCTTTGGTCGACTTGCTACCTAAGCTTTGTAAAAAGATTCACATATTAATTCAATATATATGTATATCTAGTTATACATTTAATAAAATTGAGAATGGAAATGGGGAATGTGTCAAAGAGACAACAACCCGACCAAATCAAAAAAAAATCAACAGCAGAAGGTCACCAACAGGTCTTCAATGTAGCGAGAAATTCCCGCACCCGGAGGCGTCCTTCAGCTGGCCCCTAAACAAATATATACTAGTTCAGTGATAATGAACGCCATGCATACTAATTTCCAAATTGTACACAAGAAACTAAAATTAAAATAATACAAGATAGCTCACCGGTAATAAGCAGTCTGGGGTCAAATGTAAATAAATAAACTGTAAAATGTGATTCTATAAGTATTGTGTAACATGTTAAAAAGTGATTCAAATGATATGAATATTACACAAATTACGCAAACCAATAATTTTATAAATTTGAATTTATGCATTACAATATCTTTCATGTTTCTTGTGCTGTTAATCTGGCGGCCACTTTTCCCTTTCTTTTTCTTATTTATAATTTTAAACGACTTCATGTACTATTTCCAAAAAACTTATTTTCTTCTTGTCATATTCAAACAATAATAATACTTTAAGCCCTTCAATGAGACATCACACAAAAAAACAAAGGTAAAATTGCGAGATCAACATACATGGATGAAAAGTTTAAATATCAAATGTCCAAAATCAGTGTTGTCCTATTATATTGGCAATAAGCTGACAGATGCGCTAGGGATGGATTCAGTTCTATTTTATCATGATAGCTTTACTTTGTCGCTTAAAGCCACCGGCAAATATATAAGCGATATCATAAACTGCACCAGCACTTGTATCAGATGTTAAATTGTAAATGCATTGACCGTAGACAACTTCATAGAAGATAAATCAGATACAAAGAAAGACGAAGGATGCGATTTTCAGCACTGTCGGTGTCCTTCTTGTAAATGTTGTGCAGAGTGTTTAAAAAACTGTACTTGTCGAGAAAGGAGCAAATGTAGTGGACGAGTTTCTAAAAACACCCAGAGATTTAAATTGCATTCTTTCTAGAACTTTCTTCTCTAACAACTTGCTATTATTCTTTGTAACAACTCGATTTTTGCAATACAAATATTGCCTCGCCATCTATTATTTATTTCTATTGATATATACAAGAAAACGTTTGGTGAATGAGAATTGGCTCGCTCACCCCCGTTGTTGGAACTCGTATTTTGAAAGATATTTATCTACTCATCCGCCCTCACAACTAGAAATTAACTTCTACTGATGCTTAACCACTTGGACAAGAGAACTTTTGGTGAATGAGAATTGGCTCGCTCACTGTTGTATGAACTCGTATTCAAGTTAAATAATCATCGCCTCGCCCGCTCTCACGACTCGCAATTGATTTATGTTCATTCTTAACAGCTTGGACAAGATAACTGGCTTGCTCACTCCGTTGTATAAACTCATATTTTGAAGGACATGTATGGCCCGCTCTCACAACTTGAAATTAATATCTTGTGATGCTTAACAACTTACTAAAGAACATTTGGTGAATGTGAATAGCTCACCTCTGTTTTATGAAGCTGTACTTGGAAAATCATGTATTGCCACGCTCGCTCTCACACTGGTGCACTTTCATGGAACATTGCAACTTCATACCGTTAGCAGCTAGCATATTTCATGAACATTTGAACTCGTATTTCGAAAGAAATTCATCGCATCGCCCGTTCTATTGACTAGAGAACATTTATTTTGTAAATTTGGCTCGCACGCCTCCGTTACATGAACTCATATTTTCAAAGACATTTATAACCTCGCCGCTCTCACAACTCGCCCATAATTTCTGTTGGTGCCATATTTTTTTTATTCTTTATGTATGTTTTTTGCCGATTGTTCTCTATTCTGTTAACCCCATTCGTAATCTCTCAGCACTTTTTATGGTTATATATAGATCTCAATAATTGCATAACACCATTACAATCGGTCGTGTTTTCGTACGTTGTTCTATACTGGTTCTAAATATTATCGTCAAATTCGTTTCGTTCACGAAATCCTTAAAATAAAGAATCGGCACATATATTTGAAATAAAATGGCGTGAAAAAAATTGTTTGTCAACTCAGGATAAAAGTGATGGATTAGGAACATTATTTTTAACAATTAATACGGTAAGAAGTTACTTTCATTCATATTTAGGTTGTTCCTAATAATTTTATTTGTTTTGGCAGTGGATTATTAATTTAAATTTTTGCTACGAGAAAAAATTACAAATTTTATAAGACTCTGGGGTTCAACATTGATAGTAAAAGAAAATATCCGATAAAAAACGTTGAATGTAAATGATATGAACCTCCAGAGTCTTATATTATAGGACTTCCATGTTACTGTGATATCGTGACACCAAATCGCCTGCACTGCAGCCGTCCCGCTAGACCACACGACCACCTGGGCTCTCTCTATATATATATAAGTACGTCTGAGTCAGTGACAACTCTACAACAGATGTATCCATCGGATCGCCATCAATGATGGTGATACATGGCTGTGTACATAATGTATATACAACTCGTCTAAACATCAACCCAACAATGTTAGATCTGTAAATTTGCTTTCGCAAATTTTTGGTTCTTTCCTCGCCGGGATTCGAACCCATGCTACTATATATATATATATAGCCCAGGTGGTCGTGTGGTCTAGCGGGACGGCTGCAGTGCAGGCGAATTGGTGTCACGATATCACAGTAGCATGGGTTCGAATCCCGGCGAGGGAAGAACCAAAAATTTGCGAAAGCAAATTTACAGATCTAACATTGTTGGGTTGATGTTTAGACGAGTTATATATATATATATATATACCATGTATACATGGGCTTTGTTCATTGTTGAAGGAGGTACTTTGACCAATAGTCATAAGTTGTTAATTTCTGTGTCATTTTGGTCTCTTGTGGAGAGTTGTCTCATTGGCAATCATACCACATCTTCTTTTTTATATAACATACCTTGATCCTATTGAAGACTAACACAGACCAGCAGCAATATAACATTTTTATTGCATTCCATACCTCAGGACTATGACGATCCAACATCTTTCAGCAGCAGTAAATGATGTAAATTAACTCATTCAAAATAATTAATTACAATTGCAAACTGATTATTTAGAAGCAGTTTGACAACTGAATAACCATCTTGAGAATGATTTATGGTCGAGTTTATTTTCTATCTTTTCAGCACATCAAACTAATCATAATTTATTACAGAATTCTGTAAAACAAAAAAAGACAGAAATTGAATTCATTCAATAAATCATTTTAAAATGAAAATGACAGTTGATATTGTGATACATAATTTTTGGTATATTATCTTAACGTGACGGTACCCAAATTGCACCTATTTTGACAGTTTTTTCATCTACGTTTTTTTATGATGAAAACAAAAATGTCCATTCTGTGTTTATTTTGTAGCCCTATCCTTCTTTGTTATAAAGGTACACCAATTTGATTTTTATTCCATATGGAATCATAGAAAAATTGGTCTAAACTGACCTCCAAACCATCAATGATTCTGAAATGAGGAGTACCCAAATTGCTTCCATGCTTAAATTCACATAGTTAAATGTATTTGAGAGCAAACTTTAAATCTATACTATTAAACGAGAAGACCTCATTTTGTCTGTCGCTTCTCTTCCTTCCACAATAAATTAATCATCATGCCTCTGTGTTCTTTAGGTAACATGCATAGTCGCATTTGTCATCCTTTCATATGATAATTCAGATTGAGTTATTTTGGGAGAAAACGACAAAATAGGTGCCCGAATATTGTTTCCGTTATCAGACGGACTTTTAGTCATAGATAAGACTTCAGGTTTAAACAACATGCACAAGAACAACCAATCGTATGATAGATTACAAAAATGAAAAATAAATAAGCCAATCAGAGCGTTCTCCATATCATGGTTTTTATATCGCAAGAACAACAACTATTATACCTCCTTAGAGACAATTATGTTTTTGCATTTATACACCTGTAAACTACTATAATATACAGAGACTCTCTGTATTCTATCTACTTTTTACTGAAATATTTACTATCAAAGGGGGTCATACCAGTTGCATATATATATTGAAATAAGTAAAACATGTGGAAACAAGAATGTGTCCATAGTATACGGATGCCACATCGATACTATCATTTACTATATTTAGTGGACCGTGAAATGGGGTAAAATCTCTAATTTGGAAAAAATAATTAGAAAGATCATATCATAGGGAAAATATTTACTAAGTTTCAAGTTGGTTGGACTTCAACTTCATCAAAAACTACCTCGACAAAAACTTTAACCTGAAGCGGGACAGAACAGCCAAACGAACGAACGAACGGACGAACAGACTAGAAAACATAATTCCCATAAATGGAGCATAAAAATTTAATGTTGAAAGTGAAAGTAGTGATTTGGCCAAAATGAAAGTAGGGTATAGAGATTAGAGGGAGGCAGGACTTAGTCGGGATGTCGGGATCATTTGTTTTTAAGCTCGCGATTACGGGATTGGTCTTTACGGGTTACAGGAATATAGGTACATACTGGAGTTTGGATACTTGGAGTTCTACCAAAGATACTAATGGACAACAAACTACAAATGTAGCATTTGTTCTAGTGTCTGTATTTCATAGGCAAATTCAGGGGGCCCTGCCCCCCTTTTTCGTGGGAAAAATTTGGTTGATCATATGGGTCAACATGGTCAAGATGCGTATTAGTTTCACCATAGGCCAATATGGTAAAGTTTTCTTCTGTTGCCCAGTCCATATCGTTAACTTGGATATGTGTGATGGCTGGTTTTGAAGCTGAGATATTTTCTCATTTGTGGTTAAATTTTCGGGGTATGAAGTGAGATTACTTTTTCCTGAAATTAGCAAACCCCGAGTATCCTTTTGTGATGCAGATCTTCGTGGTTAAAAATCCCATTTTTAACACAATAAGTTCTTTGAAAATCTAATACTTTTAACACATTTAATAGCTCCATAGATTTTACACATTTATTCTGTGTTCCCCTTCTTTCTAAATTAACACAAATGGTTAAGCTCAGTCACTTGTTTATCATAGAAAAGTCTCAAATTTCACTAGACAGAGATTTTTTGTTTACACATGACTTTTGAGTTCCTCATTTCAAGGTGCATTAGGGATATTGTCCCATATAGGGAATCACTGAAGCATGACTTGAGCCCTGCCCCTGATAGTTCAGTCAGCAGGCCCCTTGAGAAAAGTTCTGGATCCCCCATTAGTATACCTAGTTCAATTAGGGATAAATTCAGCTAATAAATACAAGTCAGTGTTCTCCCCAGGATTTTTTGATAGCGCTGTGGTAAGCACGCGATGATCCGATTCATTCACCATTTTTACATAATGTTACATTTATATATAACTACCATGTTGTTGATATTATATTTCATATTCAAAAACCTGCATTTTGTATACATATGCTTTCACTAAAATGGAAAAAAGTTACATTTTAAATATTATGTTTTAAAAATTAAAATGACTAGATAATTTATATGATTTGATTTCGTTACCATCCTTCCAATTGTTTTGTGTGAGAGTAAGTATGCACTTTTAGTTGTTTGACTTATAAACTAGTTATACATCCTTTACAACTTCATAAATTTACTGAAGTTTTCAACGACCATGATGACAAGATTAGTATTTTTTCATTAACTTTTATCAACATTTCTAGCAAATTATAACTTTTCAATAAAAATGAGTTTAGTATTTTTTTAAAAGAAGAAATGAAATTGCCCTTTCAATAATATTCAAATGTTATCAAAGACTTGCTTAAAAAAGGCTAACATGTTCCAAAATGAATATGAAAGAAATCCTATGTAATTTTTTTAAAAGATTTTTATCTTATTTTTAACGTTGAATTACCAATCAAATAAATTATGTTTGCCAATTGAAACAATTACCACATTTAGAGGTTGTGTTTGAGATCATTTTATAAACATTTGATGACTTGCCACCAGATAAGTTTGTCAAGATTTGACAATACTTCTTTTAAGACTGTTTCTCCCAAATTATCTCCCTTAATGGCTAACACAACTTCCTGTTTACATTTGTGGCTTATGTACCATGAAATGCCATTCCTTATCCAAGCCATCCTATGTTTATATTAAATTTAAAGCATTATCTAATTGATATATTTTGATGATTGGTTGACAATTATCGATATTTTCTACATATTTACACAAATTTTTCGTTTTGTTTTTTTCTCTGATCCATTTGGAAAAGAGTGATGGATGGACAAATTATCGTAAAATACGGACTTGTAATGAATCCCTTGATAACATGAATGCTTCCTAGAAGCAATACAGGTTCAACAGCGGTTGTATTAAACGTAAAAATAATGAAATAATCGTAGATGGTTAACAAAAAATGGTCGAGACCACGTTGTCAGAGAAGGGGTAAGACTTCCTTCATATACTTTAGAAATGAACTTTTCAGAACCAGAGACATGTTTTATGTGTCTCTTTTAGCACTGTTCATTACTTTTATGAAGTTTTTGCATCTTTTTAAAGCGTAAACTCGAGGAAGGAAATGTTTATTTGGCAGTAAAAGTTTTGCAAATGGCGCCATTTTGTTCATTTTTTGAACTGGCCCCTCCGATATTTGACTACGTTGGGTGAATTAACGATCTCTCGGTTATTTCAACCAGTCGATCACGTGATCGGATTGTGTACAAAATAATACTGGAAGTTTGAAAATTCAAAAACAATAGCGCTGATTTTGATTGGATAGCGCTGCGGTCTGCCCAAATACCACAGCGGTAAATTAGGATAGCGCTGAACATCGCGGTGCTAAAACGGCCTGGGGAGAACACTGCAAGTTATCAGGGAATGCCCCTGATGAGGAGAGGTTTCAGTACAAAAAAAAATAAGTCCTGTGCATTTCTGATTGATATATTTCAGGTAAGTCAGTGTCCCCCCTTAAAAGTTCTGGCTGGATCCGCCACTGAATGATATATGAAAGCTTCTAATTCCCCTCCGTAAATCAGGCATAAATTTCATTCAAAAAGTCAATAGCAGATTTTTTTCACTGAAATTATCCATTTATCTCCCTTACAAGTTACAGACTAAGTTAGATGATCTTAGATAAGACTTCTGACAAAAACATGTAGCAGGATCTAGTAAACTCTTTCCATAGCCCGTTGGCAGCATGACCGTGATTGTAATATCTGTAATATTCATTTGGTACTTTCCTATTCATTTTGGTATTTAATCATATTAACCTTTTTGGTTATTAGCTATACTTGTGTAACCGGATGTTGTTAGCTTGTCTGATGTGAACAATAAATGTGATACTTTATTGGTGTTATTAATTTGGTTAAATCCAGTAGTTTGATGACCATCAACAATCAATACATTACAGTGATGATAACCATAAATCGTTGTGCCCCAAAATACTTGCAAACTGTGTGTTTGCTCACAATTTAGCCCTTGAACGTTCTACAGAAGCAACATTTCTGTTAATGCGTTTTCGAAATCGTCTTCCCATCCTACGTCGCCATCTTTATAATATTCTGAGGCCGTTTTCATTAGGACGGTTTTGATTGGTCAATATAAATACTTTCTGGGGTCAAATTTTACGTAATAAAAGGTCACGAAAGTGAAAGAAATATTGATAGTTGTTAGATCCAGGCGCGGATCCAGAGGGGGGGGGGTCCGGGGGTTGGAACCCCCCTTTTTTTCGGACGATCAATGCATTTGAATGGGGACATGTAATTGGAACCCCCCCCCCCCCTTTTGTCCTGGGTTAGGAACCCCCCCCCCCCCCCCCCTTTTAAAATGGCTGGATCCGCCCCTGAGATCTCATATGTAGTATAACGTAATCAGAGATCAACATTTTAATTAGATTGGTGAGGGCCCTCATGGGGTTTTTGATTATGTGATTACTTGGCCGTTTTTTTAATGATTATTTGATTATTAAGCCAAATATTTCATGATTATTTGATTACCTAGGACTGTATTTTTAGTTTATGATTATTTGATTACTAAAGATAAGCAAATATTTAATGATTATGTGATTATATTGGCAAAAAAATGGTGATTATGTGATTACTAGGACCCCCCCATGAGGGGCCTCATTGGTTTTCCCTATATATTTTGAATATCCAACTGGCACTTTGGGCCCTCCGTAAACATAGAAGACAGGAAGTGTACCCAAATACCTTTTAGTCACGTTTGTATCTACCTATTAACTAACTGTCTGCTTAATAGTAGGCAGATTGAGAGATCAGGGGGCTCTCACCATTGCCCTGTGTCCTTTGTCCTGAAATTTTGACAATTTTTAGTTGAAAAGTGACAATCTAAGCCCTCCGTAGATATCGAAGATAACATTATTCTGGGAAATCCTTTTGATACAATCTTTATATATATAGAGTCTATGAATTCGTCGAATTTTATGGATATTGAAAGAACAGGGGGTCTCACCGTCATTTAAGCGGTCTCGGGTAGGTTTTCACTATATATTTTGAATATCCAACTGGCACTTTGGGCCCTCCTTAAACATAGATGACAGGAAGTGTACTCAGATTCCGTTTAGTCACGTTTGTATCTACCTATTAACTAACTATCTGCTTAATAGTAGACAGATTGAGAGATGAGGGTGCTCTCACCATTGCCCTGTGTCCTTTGTCCTGAAATTTTGACAATTTTTAGCTGAAAAGTGACAATCTAAGCCCTCCGTAGATATCGAAGATAACATTATTCTAGGAAATCCTTTTGATACAATCTTTATATATATAGAGTCTATGAATTCGTCGAATTTTATGGATATTGAAAGAACAGGGGGTCTCATCGTCGTTTAAGCGGTCTCGGGTAGGTTTTCACTATATTTTGAATATCCAACTGTCACTTTGGGCCCTCCGTAAACACAGAAGACAGGAAGTGTACTCAAATTCCTTTTAGTCACGTTTGTATCTACCTATTATCTAACTGTCTGCTTAATAGTAGGCAGATTTAGAGATCAGGGGGCTCTCACACATTGCCCTGTGTCCTTTGTCCTGAAATTTTGATTTTTTTTTAGCTGAAAAGTGACAATCTAAGCCCTCCGTAGATATCGAAGATCACATTATTCCGGAAAATCCTTTTGATACAATCTTTATATATATAGAGTCTATGAATTCGTCGAATTTTATGGACATTGAAAGAACAGGGGGGGGGGGGGGTCTCACCGTCATTTAAGCGGTCTCGGGTAGGTTTTCACTTTATATTTTGAATATCCAACTGGCACTTTGGGCCCTCCGTAAACATAGAAGACAGGAAGTGTACTCAAATTCCTTTTAGTCACGTTTGTATCTACCTATTTACTAACTGTCTGCTTAATAGTAGGCAGATTGAAAGATCAGGGGGCTCTCACCATTGACCTGTGTCCTTTGTTCTGAAATTTTGACAATTGTTAGCTGAAAAGTGACAATCTAAGCCCTCCGTAGATATCGAAGATAACATTATTCTGGGAAATCCTTTTGATACAATCTTTATATATATAGAGTCTATGAATTCGTCGAATTTTATGGACATTGAAAGAATAGGGGGGTCTCACCGTCATTTAAGCGGTCTCGAGTATGTTTTCCCTATTGCCCGCGTCACACTGTCCCGATTTTTACGCCGATGGCAACACGATAATGGAAATTTTCAAAATCGGGGCTGATCGTATCTAGATCGGGCTATTCGTAGTGCCATCTTATAACCATCGTAGAACCATCGGCCACTTTTTCTAGCCTTCGGGGACAACTTCGGGAAGGGTTCTAAATTTTTTAACATGTTAAAAAATCCCCGAAGGTGCGTCCGATGTTGAGGGTTCGTATTGAGTTCGTATCACCATCCTCACCATCGTAATGTCACCGGGAATGCATCTTTGCACATCGTATTGCATTCGTGTTTCCATCGTTTCCATCGGGCAATTTTGACATTACGATGTCTACACGAATGAATCACGAAGATACCCGAAAGTCTTACGATGGCAACACGACTTCGTGAAGACCTCGTAATCCCGTCGTGTTGCCATCGAATAAAAGTACGAAGGCGACAAGATGGAACTACGACGGCAATAAATCCAGCTAAATGTAAGTTAATTTTCGCGCTAAAATACATTTAAAGTGCCATGCGCGATATGCACTGGTCAGTCTAATACGACAGTTAAGAAAGACGTTCACAAAACAGGGAGCTCATATCATATGATTCTTTGAGAACAAGAAAGGCGACGGCGTTGTTTCTATTAATTCAAATGGAACAAGAAGAGCAGCTATTACAGGCTCAGGTTATTTTTTGTCAATTTTTCATATCAAGTAACGTAATGAAAATCATAAACGCGCCTCGTACACCAACACTGCAGGTACACGTATATAGGGAAACCAACTTTTTCTTCATTATTCTGATTTTTCATGTATCGTCTGAGTTGTTGTCACACGAATGTTTACTCCATAACCATTTTGTTTTCTATATGTCATATTTTGCCACATTTGTTGCTTTCCCCACATCCTTCCTTTTGTCTATATTATTATGATATTCTCCTGGAAAGAGCTCTTTTTGAATAAAAGGGATCAACGAACCCATTACCTTACCTTTAAGATAGATCAGTAAACATGGGCATAATTATTGTGATTATTCAGACTAGTGCACACATTTTACAGTTCAAACAATGCAATGCCGAGCGTGGCATCCCCTCGTATGTAACATATTGGGGACAAATATGGACACTATATTTGTATATGACACATGCAGAAAATGGTAAATTGAATATGCATATTTGATACATAAACTATTTTTATGAAATCAACCAAAACATTCAGTAACTGGCAATACCTTTAATATGGTCTTTAGAACCAGCAGGTAAAAAAATGAGCAATCAATTTCCTGTGTATTATGCTATTTCAAGGAGAAAAAAACAAGTCCATCTGCATGACCTTGATTTTTGGCCTTGAACATAAAAAATGTAAGATCATTACAAGGAGGAACTATATACCAAATGTGATTAAAATCCTTTGAAGCATATTGGTTTTAGAGTGTCCACAAGGGTGATATTGTCTTGTATTACAACTGCCACTGTGACCTTGACCTTTGAACTTTAAAGTCAATAGCGCTTAAGATATTCTTATCGAGTAACAACATACAAAGTTTTGAGCATTTTGATTCTAGAGTGTCAATAACAATTTTATCTACACGCAACTTAAATGTAGTAGGCGAGGGGATACTAAACTAAGTTTTATAAGAATTAGACAAAAAGATCGATTTCCCGCCATGCATGGCAGACTTGTACAGAAACGATATGTTGTCGAAATTCTGTTCGTATCTTTTAGACATCGTATGGCCATCGCGCCATCATCGTAATCCATCGTGTAGGCTTCGGCTGAGATATGAAGCTTAAATACCCGTCTTCGGTTAACTTTCGTATGTCCATCTTTTACTATCGTATATAATTTCGGCACCATCGTATAGACTTCGTTATTCATCGTACTTGATTCGGTCACTTTTTGGTATTTTAACGAGATCGGGACCAACTTCGTACGAACTTACAATTTTCACATTCGGGTGACCATCGTATATAAAAATCGGGACAGTGTGACGCGGGCATATATATTTTTCTGGGAAATCCTTTTGATACAATCTTTATATATATAGCGGCTCAGTCTATGAATATCCAACTGGCACTTTGTGCCCTCCGTAAAAATAGAAGACAGGAAGTGTACTCAAATTCCTTTTAGTCACGTTTGTATCTACCTATTAACTAACTGTATGCTTAATAGTAGGCAGATTGAGAGCTCGGGGGCTCTCACCATTGCCCTGTGTCCTTTGTTCTGAAATTTTGACAATTTTTAGCTGAAAAGTAACAATCTAAGCCCTCCGTAGATATCGAAGATAACATTATTCTGGGAAATCCTTTTGATACAATCTTCATATATATAGAGTCTATGAATTCGTCGAATTTTATGGACATTGAAAGAACAGGGAGTCCACCGTCATTTAAGCGGTCTCGGGTAGGTTTTCCCTATATATTTTGAATATCCAACTGGCACTTTGGGCCCTCCGTAAACATAGAAGACAGGAAGTGTACTCAAATTCCTTTTAGTCACGTTTGTATCTACCTATTAACTAACTGTCTGCTTAATAATAGGCAGATTGAGAGATTAGGGGGCTCTCACCATTGCCCTGTATCCTTTGTCCTGAAATTTTGACAATTTTTAGCTGAAAAGTAACAATTTAAGCCCTCCGTAGACATCGAAGATAACATTAATTTATGCTGGGAAATCCTTTTGATACAATCTTTATATATATAGAGTCTATGAATTCGTCGAATTTTATGGACATTGAAAGATCAGGGGGGTCTCACCGTCATTTAAGCAGTCACAGGTAGGTTTTCACTATAAATTTTTTTGGGGGGGGGCTTTCCATATATATATTTCTATTGATATTTCTAAATGTTTCTGGAGTGATCGGTTTTTGTTTTTTGTTTTAAGGAATATTAGATATAAAATTACAATTTTGATGTCGTTTTATTGATAAAAATCTATATTTCATAAAGACAAATATGCGACTTACATTAAAACGTTTAATCCCGCTGCAAATGTTTGCACCTGTCCTAAGTCAGGAATCTGATGTACACTAGTTGTCGTTTGTTTATGTAATTTATACGTGTTTCTCGTTTCTCTTTTTTTTTATATAGATTAGACCGTTGGTTTTCCCGTTTGAATGGTTTTACACTAGTAATTTTGGATCCCTTTATAGCTTGTTGTTCGGTGTGAGCCAAGGCTCCGTGTTGAAGGCCGTACATTGACCTTTAAGGTGGTACCTAACACTACAGGGAGATAACTCTGTAAAATCAGAAAAACGTTTTAATTACGTTGTGTTGTTAAGGTAATATTAAGCTTCTCAATGATCAAAATGGGTGTTTGTCAAACTGCTATATAACCAGTGTTATTTTTCTGATAAAACGGTTGGTTCAAATTTTTTAAAATTTTTACATTTTTGTCACAGGGTCAAAGTTAGTACTTTGTCAAAATTTCAAGAAAATTAAAAGAGCCAAATTAATTTTAGTTAAAGTGTTGTGTACCACCTTAATGGTTTACTTTAATAAATTGTTATTTGGATGAATAGTTGTCTCATTGGCACTCACACCACATCTTCCTATATCAACTTACATAAACATTGATAAGGGTTTATTTTCGAGGACAACGAGAGTTTAAGACAACTTGAAGGCATAAAACGATTTCCTACGTATCTTTTCACTCCTTTCAACTATGAAAATCATGCTTTTAATGTTATTAAATATTATATTTTTTTTTTATAATTTTCAACTAAATTTGAATATCGAACCGACTGCTAGCAGCCTGTTGGATATTGAATATCGAATAACGAACCGGTTGCTAACTTCACATACATTAAGTAATCATGGTGCCAAAATTTTCAGCTATTCAATCAAATGAATTCAAAAATAAATCACAGTAAATGATTAGAATGATTCAAGTACATTAATACAAAAACATGAATACACGTTTAAACAAAGTAACATAATTATAAATCATGTTATTAAAAAAATCATTAACTTATTTTGGAAGCTACTGTGACCTGGCAAAATTACATTTCTTAATCAATTTATAGTCCTAGGTCTATGGGAGACAACTCTTGATCGATTTTATAAATACTGCATTAATCATATACAGTCAACACAACTTGTTAATATAAGTCTCATTTCTCTGTTTACGCAAAGCCGTCTTTTTTGTGTGTGGTAAAACGGATAACTTGTATATAATGATATGTATAACAATAAAGCATTATTTTCTGTCTTAACGGCAATATTCTGAATTTAAACACAAAACTTAATAAATTTTACAGCTTTTATTTACGAAACTGGCATTAATGTTATAACATGTACAACACTAGGAAGCATTTGTAAGTTCTAAAAATCAACAATAGCCGTTTATGACTATTATGCATCAATAATACTTACACCAAAACAAAACAGACATTCATGAAACATACAGATTTTCATAATATAAGAAATAGTAATATGTGAACAAATAAAATACTTTTCTTTCTAACCTTCTTTCTAGACAATAAACAGTTTAATGGTAGGCTAATAATATGTAACCTTCAGACACCATCGCAGACTTAATGCACCTTTACACTCAAGGCTCATTTTTACTAGTTTTATTTAATCATTGATTTTTCAAGAGACAAGAAAAACTATGATATTTTTGTCGCCTTTGAAATTTGGAAAACAGGAACAATAAGATTCCTTAAGAAAAACTGATATAAATTTTAAAATTGTATTTCTAACGCAATTTCTGAAACTTCTAAAACGGAACTGTACCTTATAAGGTAATCTGAAAAGTCAATATGTTTTGCTGCGAACTGGAGATCAGGACAAGCCTGAACAAAAATAATATACTATAGATATTACGCGTTTGTTTCATTTCCGTGCATGAAATTCAAATAAGGTTAAAAGTTATGACTAATTAAGAAAACTTCCTTAAAGGGCAAAACATTTTTTGATAAAGATATTCTTACCTCTTTGCTGCATAAAGGTGTGCAACGTTGGTGCAAAAATAGCCAATACAGAGCAATTCCTTGCGTTAAAAAAGAACTATATCCTACACAAATTTAACTTTGAAAAATTAAATATCTATCAATATTTTTAAAATATACTCAAATATAGTTCAACTACTGTATAAGAATTATACGCTGTCTATCAGAATAGTATACGTAGTAACTTCCGTTAAGAGCAAAAGAAAAATTAGACTTAAATGCAATGCTGCCGCTGAGAAAAAAATACATTATTGTAAACTAAATCATGAAAAACGTATTATATGACAGGTAACTACCTGTATATATACAATAAGATGTTAATTACATCCGATACTATAATACATAGTTTGCGTTACTTAAGACAGTCTCAGGGGCGGATTTAGGCGGGGGCGTGGCGGGCGTGCGCCCCCCTAAAATTTGCAAAGCATGGGTTGTCCTCAGCTCAACAAAGTATCTGAACAGACGACGAATATCAATGTCGTCGCATTGCATCTGTTTTAAACATTCAAAGAAGTATATAAAACAGTAAGTTTAACAGAATCAACGTGATTACTAATAAACTGACCTACGGTTTATTTATAAGTTCTATAAAATCAAAGAAAGGTGTCAATCGCGGTACTGCGTTTGGTGAAAAAAATATCATAGGCTTTTAGCAGTTCAAGTAAAACAATTGTGACATGCCGGGTAGTTGCGGATTTTTATAAACAATTTCTTTGATAATTGAAGTTCAAAAACAACCCTACCTCACTTTCCCACGAAGTAGGCCAAAGTGCCCTACCCGCGGTTGGGTTGGTTATTTCATTATGGCACGGCCAAGAAAACAGTCCTGTTTAAGTTCTTTCTTAATGAAAGATAGGAATACTGGATCAAGCGAAAGGTTCGTTTATTAATTTGTATCATTGTTTAATATCTCTGTATGATATCAATATATGTTTCTCACGTTCAACCTGTAAAGTTTGCCGAAGCATGCATAAATGGTCAAGGCCCCAACCCGTACTACCGTATTACATAGGATGCCACGAAAATAAACATTATATATATCTTCGCAACGGGACCTCATTCTGATTTTACTGGTTTGCGGTAGAAATGTATATAAAAAGTTTGACATGACCTCCGGAAATAGAAGAAAAGAAAAATTAAGAAAAGACAATTAAAAATCGCTGGCAAAAGTAGAAATTCTTGTTTTCAAATCTTATATTGGTTGGTGTGCTATTATTGAGTTATTGAATAGAAGCTCGCAGATTTCTTGTTAATTATGGTGATTGCAGATTGGCAGGGGTGGATTTATGCGGGTTTAGCTTGAAACTTAAATTTCTCGCTAATTTTACCACAAAATATTTATTTCTCGCCACGCTTGGCAAGATATCTACATTGCACCCTCTGTAGAAGAATATTTAAAAAATTTCGTTAATAATACCTCCAAAAAAAATTTCACTCGCTCCGCTCGGCGGAAATTTAACTTTGCGCTCCCCCTAACCGAAAATCCTGGATCCGCCCTGAGACAACTAATGTCAACGCAATTCAAGTAGCATTCTAAGTCTTCACTATAAATTATACACAAGTAATATTACATAAATATGTACCCCATCAATAGAATATCAACAAACATTATCCAAAACCACTAAATATGGGTAAAAAAACACATATTATTTAAGGATGTTCGCTCCTGTTATTTTTGCCAGATATTCGAAATCCTTTGGGTTTATCCATGTAGTGCCATTAATAATTTTACCCACTACCACTCCTTTCTTTTTATTATTTTATTACAGATATTTAAATCTGATCATATTTTATTTGTTTTTAAAAGAAGAAAGGCGCGATTGATAAACGGATGAAAAATCTAGAGAAAATCATTTCAATGGCTTATATCTCCAAAAAAAATCGCACAGACCCTCCACTTTTTTCTGCTTTTTTAGTTCCTTTTTTTAAATACTACCAATTCATCGCAGTCTTTTGAAAAACTTGTTATTTTGAAACAAATAAGCGAATATCCTTAAATTATATTGCAATTACTTCAACAATATTAACGTTCAGTACAATAAACTATCATCCTCTAATACACCTGGAAAGTCACAGTCAGCATGTGTTAACTCATATGTGAACTGCTCAAATAACTTTGCGTCAGCCGTCTTGAAAATATACAATCTGTGGTTTGCATGGATGCGTATATAATATTTACCTGAAATGAAAAAAGTGAGGTATTTGATATATCAATTGGTAAACTCAATGACAGTCGAATATGTTGCTTGTTGTTTTTATTGATTTTGGTAGGCCGCTTACTTATGTAGTAATATGTTGCTGCATTAGTTTCATATTTTTCAACTTCAATTGTTTTACATGTTATGTTTACGTTTTAATGTCTAAGTTATTTTTTCTCAAAAAGTTTTAAATGAATTAATTGTCCCTCTTTGTTTTGAGGAAAATTTAAAAAAAAACAATCATGTACGAGTTTAGAATGCTTAGTTATAAAACATGTTGTTATGACGACTCGGAAGTTTAAATGATGCAAGTTATAAATGATCGCATATATATCATTTGCACTTCTTTTTCTTTTAATTCCCATGTCACAAATTTCGTTCATTTAAGTAATCGTACTGCAATGCGAAGTAATCTAGCCCACATGTGTTTCATTTAGGACAAGTCTACTTTGAATATGAAATTTAGACTTACCAAATACCATACGACAATATAAACAAGGTTGGGCATGTTCACCAATGAAATATAGTAACGAAGTAAGATTGTCTCCGTTCGAACCTTTGAGCAATTTTGGAATCAAAATGAAGCAATGTAAACAATTCTGAATGAATCTATTAGTTAAGGCCAAACGTATAAAAAGATGTGGTATGAGTGCCAATGAGACAACTGTCCATCCAAGTCACAATTTGTAAAAGTAAATCATTATAGATCAAAGTACGATCTTCAACAAGCACATTAAAATCAATGGAAATGTAATATCATTTCTATAGAGTATTTAGTGTATATCCGTGTATTTACAATATTATCAAATTTGTATATAATAAGGACAAACACTTGATGTATCATTCATAGTTTAAACCTACCATTTGCTTCAGTCGTTTCGACTTTTTCTATGGCACTCATTGATAAGGATTTCGTCATTGTCTTTTCCAAGAATCCCCAGTTCAAGGAACGCCCGTTTTCCTCATTTTTGATTGAAATTGTCACTTTGTGATCCCAACCATGTGTAGTCTGTTTCATAAATGTACCAATAACTGAAACGATATAAGTAAAGATATAAAAAAAAATACCTTTTTGGTAAAAAGAGTAGTTAATGTTACAGATTTAGTATTGCTTGAACTATCGCATGATATGAAATAAGTTGTTTATGCTCATTGTATCACTCGTATATCCAGGAACCTGATGGTCAGTGGTTGTCGCTTGTTGATGTGTTCCTAAGTGTTTCTCTTTTCTCGTTTTTTTATAGAGATTAAATTGTTTGTTTTCCTATTTGAATGGTTTTTACACTAGTCATTTCTTTGGCCCTTTATAGCTTCTTGTTCGATGTGAGCCAATGCTCCGTGTTGAAGACCGTACTTTGACGTATAATTATGGTTTACTTTTACAAATTGTGACTTGGAAGGAGAGTTTACCCATTGGCACTCATACCACATCTTCTTATATCTAAGAAATAAAAATAGCTATTACTAGGGCAAAAATGCCACACATGTGTCACGCATGTGCCTAAAAACGCATGTGTCACAGGTGTGTTACATGCGTAATACACATGTTTCTTGCCACGCATGGGAATCATGTGTTGTACACATGCGTTCACATGCGTAACACACGCATGTGAATCACATGTGTCAGAAATACACCTGTGTCACGCATGTGTTGGATAACGCATGTGACACATGCGATATTTGCATGTGTAACACATGTATAGTAAAACGCATGTGTAACACATGTGTAAATTACACAGGCAAATTTTGGTGACATGAAGTTAAATTAAATTTTTCACATGATTTTTACGATAGATTATTCACGTGAAATTCACATAAAAAAAAAAAAAAATTAAAAATTAAAAAATTAAAATTGTTTATTAACATCTTATACCTTGCAAGACATGTATTCCATTGAAAATCTTAATTTACTTTAAACATGTTAAAAACAATCTAATTTTAGTGAAATTCATGTGAACAATTCACAATAACAAACATGACAAAGTTCATGTGAAAAAGTTATATTTAATGTTAACTGAATTAAAACATGGAATTCATTAGAGAAATTTAACATTCTTCGCGAGTTCAATTTTAGTAACATACAAGTATGAGATACAAATTCACCTGAATTTTATGTATTCCAATATTTATTCCATTTTCTATTTGACAGTCAGAGCTCAGACATAAATAAGTCTGAATCTGCTTTTGACTCATAGAGGTCTAAATATGTAAGTTTTAGGATTTGTCTCCCTTTAATGTAACACAAAATATGACTTGAATAAGTCCAATATTGTTAAACAATAAATAATTGACCAGAATCAAAAAGTTGCAAATATCGACTCCTGCAAGTCAATAAGTGATCAAAATTGGTTAACTTCAAGACCCACGCATATTTATAAGGAGGTCATGCATCTAAATCAAATAATGACATCATTGAAAGTCAATGCTTTGTCTTCTAAAGAAAAATATGAATGAGAGTCTAAAAAATCGAAGATAATGTTAATTAACCTTACAATGCAACCACCTGGAATCACACTTAATGAGGTAAAACATCTGTGTTTAGTAAGGATGTTCAATTAGATAATTAAATATAGATAGCCCAAGTCCTTTTGAACTCTCATACAGGTTTTTGCTGTCATAGGTGGTGTAGTTTGGCCACAAAGTAACATTAAGTTTTTTCACCAACATGAATAGACCTAAACAAGTCTGTCATTTTCTGACTTATATAAGTCTAAAATTGAAACTACATTTTTATAATAAATACATGTTTGGACTTATTTAAGTCAAAACCAAAAATCGACTTGTTTATGTCTGAGCTCTGACTGTTTGAAGAAATAAATCATTAAAGCTGTTCACCTTTGTCTTAAGATTTTCCATAAAGGAGGCACATATAATCATCAAAAGATTTTATTACTAATCTTTTTATTTGGCATAAATTATCTCCCTTGATAGTGGATTAGATGCAACTACAAAAAGTTTTATATTTATCTCTTGTAGAGTCATAAGGGTGGAATTTGTAAATATATATGTGTGTATACATCTTTGATTTCAAATTTCAGATACCTAGATTAATTTGAAGGACTTATATAGTAATATAGCTTTATCAGTATTAAATATCTCAATGATTTTAGGATTTAACATTTTTTTCTAGAGGTTAGTGATGTATAAACCAGGGCGATTAACTCTCAAACTGAATAAAGTCCGTTGGTAATGTTTGTGAGTTTGAAAAATGTCTTTAATCCTTATAATTCTTAAATCAAATCTGAGAATACTATAACAGTTACACACATATATATATGTGTTATAGTAGTCTCAGAACAAACAGGTGCTTCATACAGTAAGTTATGGCACTTGATTATAGATTTGCATATCTTATTTAGGATTTTCTTATTTGTAACCCTTGTGTTATAAAAATGACTGAATGTATACATTAACATTGTACATGCATGACATGTGAGGCTATCAAAATTAAAAATTACCTGGTTTGGTTGTTCAGTCAAACAAACGTGACCAATTAACATTGCCAATACATGATTGTTGATCATTCTGATTATCTGTCCAAGTACAAAACTATGCTAACAAGAAAATACACATGAGCATATAGAAAGTACTTGAAAATGTTTCAGAGTGTAACTGTTTGAGGTCTGAGGTTATCTATCCTGTTCAATGCGGCTGATAATGTTTAGGGGAAAGAAACACTACTATCGTGTTTAAATCACGACAAACACTTAGTCTACATACTTCGTTCCGTACGATACTGGATACCAATTAAAGTAGTAGTTAATTACAGCCATAAATCCAATAAATTGAGAAAAGTCAAAAGAATGAAGGATAAAAACAACAGTAACCCGTTGGACTTACGATGACATAAAACTAAAAATTGTGCCAGTGACGGATCCAGCAATTTTCATAAGCAGTGGCTGATCTAGAAATTTTCATAAGTGGGGGCCCATTGGCTGCCTAAGAGGGGGCCGCTCCAGTAATACTTCAGTGATTCCTTATATGATCAATCAATTTTTTTCTCAAAAAAGGGGGGGAATACATGAGTGAATTCAGGTACTGTGAATTATAAACAGTTAGGAACTTCAATATTTGGCAACTTATGTTTTAGAATATTTCACGGCAAATTTAGTAAGTAAAATTTTGATTTGATTGGTCATTTTGACAAACATGTGAAGATAAGAACTGGTGAGCTTTTTGTTGAATATAATGAGAAGATAGTGTTAAAAATGTTTGCATAGTTCATGAGTTGAGAATTATAAAACAAAATATATTGTTTAACCTTGGACAAACAGATCAAGTCCAACATTTAGCCCCCTCCCCCCTTTTGGATCCGCCTATGATGTAATTTTAAATGAAGGAGGCGAATGAGGCAGTAGGAATTTGAAACTTCTAGCTGTCTATGCGGTATGGGCTTTGCTCATTGTTGAAAGCCGTACGGTGACCTATAGTTGTTAATTTCTGTGTCATTTTGGTCTCTTGTGGATAGTTGTCTTATTAGCAATCATACCACATCTTCTTTTTTTATATTTATAGGACATTTCCTAAGAATATTACAAGGAAAATCCAAATTGTCACAGATTCTTAACTGAACTTGTGTCAGATTTATAGTAAAATTTCTAATTCACTGACAACTGTTGGACACGGTCACAGGCAGGGGCGGATCCAGAATTTTAGAAAGGGGGTGGAGCGAAGTTTTTTAAAGATTTTTTGAAGAAAAATGGGACTTTTTGGGGCTAAAAAACATAAAATAAGTGTAAAATGCATATTTTTAATGGTTCCCTATTTGGGCATGTATATTTTAAAGTTGGTGTAAAGTGTAAGGGTTGGACATTTTAAATTTTTATGCTGTATTCTCCCTATGAATTGTCTTTCATAAAATGATAGTATGGAACCAAAGCTATGTACTGATATATAATTACATGTGGGAATTGTCAGTAAAAAATAGACATGGAAAACTCTCGTTTGTTGTATGTTAAGTTAGAATAACCTCACAGATGTCTTGTTGTAAACCAGATATACGCCGGGCTTTTCGATGAAATTTACAACAAGACCGACACGATTTAAGAAAGACAAACAAGCAATTTTTATCCAAATGTTTCAACCAACAAAATTAAGGGAAGTGAGGGGTTCCAAATTAACCAAAGGCTACGAATAAGTCTAAAATGACAACGAGTTTATGAATGACGATCGACAAATGGAGACATAAAGGCCACAACCCGGCCACTGAGCAGCTGCTTGCAGTATGGTCTTGAAAAAAGGTATTAAATATATCAGTTCGGCGAAACAAGTTGACATTCAAGTCACACATGCAAAACCCCGCCCCCAAAAAATATGCCCGGTTTTTTTATTCATGATGTTTATTTTAATAATGCTAAATGATTCTGTTCGAAATTTTCGTTTCTTAAAAGTGGACAAGATTATTGTTTTCAATCCAGATACGGCCATAATTTTTGTTTTTAAAAGGCAAAAACCAGAGTCAGATTTTTTCTTTCAAATATCTCAGACTGCCTTCTCAAACAAATGGTTCGTATCTAGAGCTTATGTTGACTGAGGATCATCATTCAGCTATGTTATTTCTAGTTAAAATAGGCCGAGGCGTTTTGGGTAACACATGTTTTCGTAGGTAAATAATATTGCTTTTTTTTTTATGAAAGTGTAATAGAGTATAACCGTTTCTGTCTCGTGGAATTGTGAAATAGAAGTCAATACATTCTTACTCAATCCTGCTCAGTGGCCGGGTTGTGGCCTTTATGTCTCCATTTGTCGATCGTCATTCATAAACTCGTTGTCATTTTAGACTTATCAATCCTGTGTCGCTTTGAAGATGTCATGATTGTCATCCTCAGTCTATCCATGTGTTACTGTAATTTGGATTTCAAAATGACTGAGTGACGTTTTTACGGCGAACTGGTCAACTCCACTATAGCGAATCACACGACTTTAACATAATCAGTAAATACCAACAAAAAACATCATTTAAGGTAAAGAATTGTCGCATGAAAAAAAATACACGGGAAATGGCAAAGTTCTCGAAGTCTTGTCTTGAAGTCTTGTCTGATTAATCAGTTTACAAAAAAAAAAGTCCAAGCAAAGGGGGCGTATGCCCCTCTACGCCCCCCCCCCCCCCCTTTGCCCCCACCCTCTGGAACCGCCACTGACAGTTATACTCAAATTGCAGACTCTTATTAGTAATAACAAAAATCTGTGTTTTCTGTGACCTCATTTTGTAAAATATATGTACATGATATTTTATTTATTACACTCTAACTGTCTACAGTCAGGGGAGTTACTTGTACAAGTGATTTTTAAAATCACTTTCTCAAGTGATATTTTCAACATAATAAGAGTTAATTCCCTTTCATTACTTTTTAAAAATCACTTCTACCAGTGATTAGAAATATTTTTTAAAATCACTCATTCAAGTGATTATTATTGTTTGGAAAATCTTTAATAAGAAACCAGGATTATCCCTCTCTTTCAGAGGACAACATCACAACAGGGGTCTTCTTGACATTAAAATAACTATAAAAAAGGTAAAAATAAATAAAAAAACTAACTTGTAAGCCCTGAGTAAAATTTATTTTCTGAGCAAAAAATAGCATTAGCAGTAGTACATGAATTACATGTTTTTCATAAAGCAGAGGTTTCAAACCACCAAAACTTAAAATACAAAAAAACAATTATTGCTGAGTTTGGCGGTAATATAAGCATTGTCTATATGTTGATAACATTTGGTTGAGGCAAATTTAAGTCAGAGAACAGAAACCAATTTTTGGACGAACAGACAGCATGGACAAGGGTGAAATTTAATGGCCCTACACTACAAATGGGCATAAAAAGGAACAGTAAGAACAATAATTATTAATAAACTTCAAATGCTTTGACCAAAAACAAACACAAACATTTTAACATACATTTGTCATGTTTGTAGAAAACTAAAGACCTGAGCAGTGATAAATAAGATTTTGCAGGTCATAATTATAATTTCTACTGAAGTAAATTTATCATATGGAATATAATCATTCATAGTATTGATCACTCTTATAAATGAAAATAAAACACTTCAAAGGGTGTCTTTCATCACATACATTTTGAAATAATGTATATCACTGGTACACATGATTTTAAATCACAGCACAGAGTTTTTTCATTCAATTAGAACGTAAATCACTTGTGGAAATGATTTAAAATCACTTTTGCAAATGATTTAAAATCACTTGTGCAAATGATTTAAAATCACTTAAGCAAATGATTTAAAATCACTGCACAGAGTGAATTAAAATTGGTGTTCATTTCTGATACCAGCAGTATTTTCAATTACTTTCTAGATGGTGAAAAACAGATATAAATTTTTTTTAATTCAAATTTAAAAAAAACAACTTTATATTTATCAATCATTTCAAATGTTTGTAAATCGTATAATTTCAGAGGGCTGAAACAAAATGTGTGGATTACAATTAATAATTGAATCTTGGTAAAAAAGAGGTTCTTGACTGCTGAATCTTGTTATTTTTTGCTTAAATCTTTCTTCAATGATTATTTTTGCTTTTCTATATATATTTATAATGAGTGGCTTAAAAATACCATTTAAATGTTCTTTAATGAATTGGTAGCCATGTTTGTTGATGGATCAAAACTTCAGTCACCTAAAAAGGGGGGATGAATCGAGTGACTTTAATTTACTGTTCCTTCAGAGTGATTTCAATAGAACACTGGTTAAGAAGTGATTTCTGATTGGAAACCCCTCCCTTGTTAGACATCCAATATCAGAATATTAATCTTTTTATTTAATGACCAGGACTAATCATTGATTCAACTCCATTGCAGGTTGTCAAATTTTGCAGATCTAGATCATTTCAATCTTTTTGTCAGAATATAACTATTTCAACAAATTCAAATTCAGATAACTTTTTTGTTGTAATCTGGTTCAGCAAGGGGTCCTGCTGTCCAGCACAAGATCATTTACGAAGGAAATCAGATCAAATCTATATTTTTTATGCCCCACTTACGATAGTAGAGGGGCATTATGTTTTCTGGTCTGTGCATTAATCCGTCTGTCTGTACCATGAATAAATGCATTGCATTTTTGTCAGGAACTACTTGCCAAGGATTTCAAAATTTGGTGTTAGGATTTATAGAAGTCAGCTACTTGTATACATTGTACCCAGTGATGTGTTTTCCAAATTCATCATTATGAATTCAGGGAAAGAAGAAGTCATTATCATCACTGTAAAAGTGTTTGGATTTGTTGGTATATATCACCATTATCACTGACAAGGTCAATTGGCTATAAATACCTTGTGTGCTATAAATGGTAAGGAACATGTGTACTAAGTTTTAAGTTGATTAGACTTCAGCTTCATCAAAAACTACCTTGACCAAAAACTTTAACCTGAAGTGGGATGAACGGATGCAAAGACGAATGGAGGAACAGACGGACTGACGGATGGACAGACAGAGGTAAAACAGTTTACCCCCCCTCCAAGTTTTTAAAGCAAGATTCAACGCTATAGCTAGGGTTTAGAATAATAAAAATCACTTGTAATCATAATGGTTTAATCATTGCACAGTATGAGACCTTCATTATGGTCAAATCCTATGTTTTTGTACTGCTATGCATGCTTTTTCAATAAAAGTTTGACATCACAATGCATTTTTTATAGTTAGGAAAACCCATGCATGAGACCAGTATAAATAATAATGAAATCACTTGTATAAATTATTTCAAATCATTGCATAAAAAAATATAAATCACTTGTACAAATGATTTTAAATCATTGCACTGAGTGATTTACATGAATTAATATAAATCACTTGTACAGCTGATTTCAAATCACTGCACAGTGATTTTCAGTAATAGTTATGGTCAGATCATATATAACAGTTTTCTTACTTATGAATTCGTACAATGCATGCTTTTGCTATGGAAATTGTGATGTCAAAATACATTCATTAAAAACAGTAAGAAAACCCATAAGACCAGGATAAATAATAGTGTTAATCACTTGTACAAATGATTTTAAATCACTGTACAGAGTGATTTCTGTGATGGTACAAATGATCTTGCTGCACAATGATTTTTAATAATTTGATATAACATGCATAAATCAGGATGTAAGATCAATTAAAACAAAAATGCAGACTCCCATTGATGTACAAGATCGTCAACAACAAAGAAGTGTACCTCCTATTAGACCAACTAGAGTATCTAGCAGGGGTGGATCTAGCCATTTTAAATTGGGGATCCAACTATGTCCCCATTCAAA
Source organism: Mytilus edulis (assembly GCA_019925275.1). Lineage (NCBI taxonomy): Eukaryota > Metazoa > Mollusca > Bivalvia > Mytilida > Mytilidae > Mytilus > Mytilus edulis. Next base: position 968,608 of record CM034356.1, on the reverse strand, counting down.
TGCATTGATTGGCCAAAAAGGGGGGGGTCCCATCCCCAGAGGTTGCCACAGCACAGTCATCAGTGGAGGATCCAGAACTTTCATAAAGGGGGGGGGGCTCCAGTCATGCGTCAGTGATCCCCTATATAATCAACCAAATTTTTCCCACAAATCATTTGCAAATCAGGCCCTCCCCTGGATCCACCTATGGTCATTTGAGACATTCAAAACACAAATGAACAATCTCACAAAATATAAATAAACATTTGTTTTTATCCTGTATTAACCAAACAGAACCAAGTTGCCAGTATATATAGAAAGTTGAATGTGGACAGTATACACAGAAAAACATGTAAATTATTTGTTTACCATCTTTGATAAAAGAACATTATCTTGGCATGTAAGTTGTTATATGGAGTTTGTTCATAAAGATCTGCTTTATTAAGTCTGAATTTATCAAATAAATATTTAATATTTTTGTTTGCAGTGTGAAGAAATTATGAAATTATAATAAATCAAGAAGGCACACAATGATTTCATATTTTTATTATTGTGCCAAAAATTTCTGACATTCTGATTTACATGATTTTGTTTCAAACTTTTTAAGTCGTCCGGAGTTATTCCCCTTTAAGTTAATTTCATTCCCAAAAATCACTCGCTGAAATGATCTTTTGTATCTGAATAAAAATATCACTCATTGAAGTGATTTAAAATCTTCAGAAGGTCCAATTTTCAAACCACGCAAGTACTTATATTTCTATCGAGAGTACATATTTTTTTCAACGTCAAAATGTAGTTTAAATGTTGAAGTTTATTGGAAAAATATTCACAGTACCAGCAAAAATCTTATAAAATCCCCAGACTATAAATATTTCAAGGCTATTTTTAGTCATTTTCAAGTAATTTTTGCAAATTCCTTTATTTTGTCAATGTTTACAGTGTTTCCCACCATATCTTTGGAAAACCATGTAGTTTAGGAACAATCTCACAAAATTACAACGAGCTACAAATTGGGGGAAGTTCAAATTTTCAAGTTTTTATACCTATAGCTATGTTTCTAAGCAAAAATAAAAAATCACTCAAATAAGTGATTTTAAAAATCACTTGTACAAGTAACTCCCCTGACTGGTCTAACAGTTACATTTAATTATTCTCTGATTAAGAGTAATTCTCGTTTGTCAATTTTCCAAACTTCACCATCATGCCCCCCTCAGCACAATTATTTGATTATGAATGGAACAAAATGTGAATGAGTTATAAATAATAGATAATTGATTGAATATCCTTTATTTAGTTTTTCTTTATTCTCATGATTCTTCCAGAGACATATATGCTCTGAGAATAATGATCCTTTATTCTATATTTTTGCTTTTTAACTAACTTTTTTCTTTTTTTGTTGTTGTCCTTATTTAATTCACCATTCTCGATTTTAAACGCAACTAAGTATACATACAAGATATATGCGAAACTACAAAAGTGATCCTGTATATAGCGGTGGAGGATGGAACTATCCGAATTATAGTGTATATATATTCCTACTTGTATGGTGGTGGGTTTTGTTTTACATGCCTTAACGGTGTGGTTGTCCTACAAAGGATGTGAAGATTTGGAAGAAGAAGAAGATTCCAGACTAAGTTAACTCTTACATAAATGATATGATATTATACGTAAATGTACGAAAGCTTGGATCCTCGAATACGGAAAACCGGAAATCTTTTCACCGTGGTCGTTTTTGTATAATATGACGCGAAAGGACGCTCGTCTGCTGATGTTTGAAATGGTCAGACAGTTGATACAAAGAACTTTGGTTTTTCAAAAAGATGGTTCAAAAAGCTATTGTAAACAGATATACTGAAATGGGTTACACTACCGATTAACTGGAAGAAACCGGGGAACGAAACATACATTTTAAAAAGTCATCGCAACAAAAGTGTATCCGGATAACTTTTTTGTACTTGTCCAATGAAAGGTAAATATAATCATGCACATTTTTAGGACGATGTTAGACTAGTTTTATACTTTCATGAAAAAATATATAGTCACTTTATCCACGTCATGCATGTTAACCCCGAAAATCAGTCAAAAATTGACAAAAACGGAAGCAAGTCAGTTCGCCCCACTGGTAAAACGCCAAACGCCCCACTTTTTTTAACAACACGGCCTGTTTTTTTAAATTGCTCCACTCTTTTTAAGGGAGCTCAGTCTCATTCATCTACCATTTGAATTGTATGGGAGAAAATAGGGTGGTTGGATGAAAGTGAAATATCGAGGACGAGTTTTGAGTAAAAATCTAAAAGCCAGGACCCCCCCCCCCCCCAAAAAAAAAGAGTAACGACAATGCAGGATAACATTTTCATCATAGCCCCCCCCCCCCTAAACCCTTGAAAATCCAAGTGGGAACTACCTTACCAACTCACCCCACTTTATATGCAACTTTGGATCAAATCCAGTTAAATATCCAGGTTTGAAATAAGCAGGGGCCCATTTGCCCCTAAAATTTGGAGTGGGCTTCTAAAACTTCTGCTTTTCTTTCATAGAACTATATAAATTGTGTAAAAAATATAAGATGTGGGCTACAATGCCATAATTTGAACTTCAGCTTTTATCCGACAGCTCAGCTTACATGTCTGATAAAAGCTCTACAGAGCTTAATTATGTTGTATTGTTATATGTATAACTGACTTTAAATAAATCTTTTATGCTTTTATGCTCATACTTCAATCCCTAATTATACTCCTGCCAACAGCCATGACAGTGGCAACTCACCTTACTTGGGAAAAATCTAAATGAATACAACATCAATATACAGTGCTCCAGCTAGAAATCAAAAGGGGCAGGGTGCCAGTGGAGGGCAAGGCACTTTTTTATGATAGGAAAAGGCACTGCTCATTTCTTTTCTTTACGTTTCTGTGTGTATCACGAGTTCATATTCTTTTTTTTACTGTATACATGGTATATGTTGTCAATAAAGATGCATAAGGTCCGAGACCGCAATTGTCGTCCCTTGATTTTCGTTATTCACGAATATAGTCCCTAGTGTTGACAGTGGGTTACTGGCCATTAATTTTTATACCCCTTCCAAATTTATTTCTCCATGTTTAATGCCTCAAATTGCAAGAAGGGGTAAAAAACAGTGTAAAAAAATTTTGGTCCCTAATTTTTTTTTAGAAAAGTAGAGTTTGGTCCAGCTGAAAAAGGTTAAAAATTAGCACCTCGGAAGCTGTCAAAAGATTTCAATACGCCCTATATGTAAAATTGTCCATATTTTGAGTTAGAGCCGATGAAGTTTTCTATAATTTTGATATAATTTGTCCCAAAAGTAGTACAGCACACTGTAAAAATTTCATTGAGAAAGCGCAGGTGGGATTTTAAAAATTTTATATATATGTTATAAAGGTCTGCCAACTTGCCCTACTTTAAAAAATGAAAACTTATCTACCCAGATTTAAAAAAAAATGTGACTGTCACCAGTAAAACTGCATTTGCAACCGTCAAATCCACAATTGACGGTGACAACTCTTCAACTACAGTACTGGTATTCCGATTCTCATTCATAACAAAAAGATATAATACGATGGAGTTTGAAAAAATGTATAAATTGACATACAAAAAAAATCTGTGAAACTTTATGAATGATTTTCGCCCAAAGACGTCATGGCTAAATATGACTTCATACAAATGAAAACTTACAAATTGGAGGTTAATAAGTTGCCTCTTCGATTCAAATTTGGATAAAATCACTGTAAAACAGTGAATTGGAGATGGTGTTGTTCTATTAATGACAACATTGTAGTAAATCGAACCTTTGTTGATCCAATCAATTCAATATTCCGGCTCCCTCCTTAGTTTTGCCTTGTCAACAGGGGAAATGTATTAGGTCCGAGACCACAATTGTCGTCCCTTGATTTTCGTTGTTCACGAATAAAGTCCCTAGTGTTAACAGTGGGTTACTTGCCATTAATTTTTATACCCCTTCCAAATTTATTTCTCCATGTTTAATGCCTCAAATTGCAAGTAGAGGGGTAAAATTACACTGTAAAAAAATTTGGGTCCAGAATTTTAAAGGAAAGTAGTGATTTGGTCCAGGTGAAAAATGTTGAAAATTAGCACTTCAAGTTCGGAAGCTGTCACATTAGAACTTCGATACATGTCAACGATCATGGTAATTGCACAAATACGAATACATTTTGAAAAATATTTAATACAGGCACCATGCCTTTTACATGCAGAAATCACGCATGTATCACAGGTGTATTTCCTTACACATGTGATTCACATGTGAAACGCATGATCACATGTGTATATCATGCGTATCACACATTTTGCAAAATTTTTAATACAGGCACCATGCCTTTTGTATGCAGAAATCACGCATGTATCACAGGTGTTTTTCCTTACACATGTGATTCACATGTAAAACGCATGATCACATGTGTATATCATGCGTATCACATTCGTTTTTCACACATGTGTCACATGCGTGGCATGAAACGTCTCTTTCACATGCGTGCGACACACATGTGAAACGCATGTGTCACGCATGTTCACATGTGTGGCATTTTTACCAGTGTAGAACGGGGCACTGAAAATTTCAGTGACATCTATTATTCACTTCTCTATCATCATGGCTTAAAGTACAATCTTCCGTCGTTTCTTAGGTTTTTATATGAACTCTGACGCTTCGAATTCAATACTGTTTTATACTTTTATTTCGTTTCATCAATATATTTGATTACTAAATTCATCAGTCTAAGAGAAGTTGGGTACACAATAATTGATACTTGTTGCTAGAAAGCTAGGCTATGTCCTATTTACGCACGTATATATTTTTTTAGATATGGATGAATGAGTTTGCTGTATCATGTCATGTACCCCAAATAGTGCCTTTCGCGATATCTAAACAAAACTGGAGAACCAAAAATTACCCACGATTTAAGATCATGACATATTGCATCTATACTTGTTTATTGTACAAGACAGCTTGTTAAATTTAAACTAAATATCTTCTATTTTCAATTGTCGCTGAATTACTTCATCATAATAAAAATATTTTGAGTATTCTTATCTGATAGCGGTGATAAATATTCCTTTATGTGAAATGACAAGTAATCCGCTAAAAAAATTCTCTTGTTTAATTATTGACGATTGTATATATATTCTTCAGATAGAGTGTCTTATCATGTCACAAAGACCCAAAATTTGAATAGTATCAATGGATGTGCATGCAAGACAAGTTGCATAAAGTTTGGACATTAAAACTGCCTGACCATGTAAACATTGATTGTTATAGTTCATGTCCACCTAAGTTAAGTATTTATTCAAAAACAAATGTAAATTGCTATGGAGAATTAACTACTTTAACTTTTGTTTCAATTTTTGTAAGCATGTTAATCTTAAGCATGTTAAGTTTACTCAGTTTTGTTTCAATTTTGTTTTCAACATGGTCAATCATAAATTAATTTTTTTGTTATATTTATCGTTTCAAGTTTTGTATCTTAATTTTTTTCACAATTATATCAACATGATCAAAAGATATAACGATAACTTATATTTATTTACCCTTATGCAAATCACAGTCCTTTATAGCTAGAGAACTTTTACTTCTATAGTTGACATGCATGGTATCAATCTCGTTCTTTGTTCTGGTATCCGTGACACGTTTTCTTTCTGATAAAGGAGTTTTATCTTTCATCATTTGCATAGTACATGTAGTCTGCATGCAATCTTTTTTTGTAAGGTTGATCAAAGACTCTGTCGTAGAATCTGGATGTTTAATTACGTACTGTATAAATTGATAAAGCATATTTAAAATATTTCTTGCGCGCGAATCCTCTAAGATCAGTGTACTGTAACCCAGCTCAAAATCTAGTTTGCATTTTTTCAAATCATGCCATACCAATAGAACTGTTTCATTGTAGTTACCAGTATATATACGTTTTACCGTGACGTCATCGTTTATCTTCTGGCTATCTCCAATTTCTTGAATAGATTCCATTATGATTTGGTGTCTAAATACGTCTTTGGGTTCTATATTAGTTAAGAACTCCACAATATTATCGAATGGCAGTAAACTATTTTTAATAGCATTTGCAATTGTTCGCTTGTTGTTACCAAGGAAAGAAGAAAATTTCAAGGTATGATCGACGTTTGCGTAAAATGGAACAGGGTTTATAAATCGACAAATAGTTTCTTTCAAGTCTGGAAAATGTATTCGCATATCGACCATTCCAAGAAGGGATACTGATTTCATTTTCAATTCAACGGAAAGAAGGATTTGATATAAGCTGACAACAACATCAAATAGTTTAACATTTTGTTTCTTCATAAATTTGGTTAATGTTAGTGCAATATCTTGGTCAGCTGTTACTTTGATAAAATCAAAATGCTTTAAATTCCAATCTATTCCTGAACTGCCCTTAAGGGACATTGGAAATAAAACAGCGGGTGTTTGATGTTCCCAAAATCTTATAAGTTCGTCTTTCTGTGATTGCAATTTTTGCACATATAGCACAGCAACGTCTTTATCTAAAGTAGGATGAGCATCGCTTGATTCCGACTGAACTATATCTCGAATACTTCTTATCAAAATCATAATTGACGTAAGGTCAAATGATAAATGGTTAAAAACTAGTCTAACGATGCCTTTGTTCGCATTTCTCGCAAACATTATCCTTAATGGTAATTCTTTTGAAGGGTCAAATAGGTATGGTTTAATGTCTGAAGGAACAATATTGTCATGGTCTAAAGCTTTCATTGGAACTTCAATGAAATCAAGAGTACATTCGTCTGGATCCATTGTATGTTTTCGTATTCCATGTCTAATTCCTACTTGGTTAGGTAGGAAAAGAGTTCTTATTGCATTATGCTTTGCCTGCAGCTGAGAAAAGAGGTATTTCCATACATCAGGATCTACAAGACGACCCGATACTTCAAGATCTGCATAAATGAACAAAGAAGGGTTCTCCGAGTTTAACAGATAAGCATCATATGACATTTGTTCCATAGGAGTTATAGAATTAACAATCGAAATGTCAACAGGTAATTCAGTTGGCAGAAAATGTGAACGTTCTGAAATTTCAGAATTCAAAATCTCAATTATGTTTTCAAATGATGTTTCATCTGACATTAGTGTGACAGCAGGAATCCTTACGCCAGTTATGTCGTAAATTGTATTAACAAATGACATGGACTGCATCGAATCTATTCCTAATTCCTGCACTAGTGTTTCGTTTTGTAGAATGTCGATATCTAATGTGAATACCTCACTAGCTGTCCTAAAAACTTCTTTCGCAATTTTTTCTTTCCTTTCATGCGTTGGTGCCTCTATAATTTCAATCAGTATGTCAGTAACAACTCTACTGGAAGAAAGCTGAAAAGTTTCTTTTTCTTGACTATATAAATCATGAAATCTATGTTGAACATAGTCCATTTTCATTGCTTTCAAATTTATCCCTATCAAATTCCAATCAAACTGTCCAAATGTCACTTGGATGGGGTTACTATGAAGGCTTTTCTGTAGACACTTCATAATGTCGGATACATCCAACGGAAAATATCCTTGTGTTTTTAATATTTCTTCAATATTTTCTCCATCTTTCAACATACCTACATCTAATGGGCCCCAATTATGCTTTGCCCACTTAGTCCATTCAATCTCCTGTAGTGCGCAAGGCAGTCCATAAAAGCATTGGCAGCCCCATAATTACTCTGGCCTATGTTTCCCATCACTGATGTCATGGATGAATGCATAACAAAATAATCAAGAGGGTATTTTTTTGATACCAAATGAAGATTCCAGGTTCCAAGGACTTTTGGTTTTAGTACATCCATCAAATGGACGTCGTTCATCCAGAACTTAGAGTATCTTTTAGTACACCAGCACCTTGAAAAATGCCCTTGATTTTGCACTGTGAACTCTGCTCTATTTCGGAAAATACTTTCTGTACATCTTCCCAAACATTTATGTCTGCTACCATTGCTCGAATACGACATCCGGTACTTTCACATAGCCTGTCAAATTCATTCTGCTTTTGAATAGAAACATTTCGACGTGACAAACTTATTACTTCACCAGCCCGTGACCTGCAGCGAAACTGATAATTTCTGATCCCAAACCGGTTAAACCACCAATGACAATGTAACAGCCGTCCTTTCTGAATAAAGTGTCTTGAGGCATTTTGACGAAGTTATATTTTTGAATATTGTCAAATTCATGGACATAGTTTTGGTCGGTATCTGTAGTGCACCGTTCGATCCATATTGGCTATTTCCATTATTCTCTTGTTTGAAGATTTCAACATCTAGATTGTGTTTATTCCAAAACTTGAAGATAAAAGGAGTGACTCTTACAAAATTTTCTTTTGATACGACATCATCTATTTGTATGACTTTAACTTCAACATTGTTCATTTGGAGAATAAGTCGATCCTCTTGGTTCAGAAAAGGGGAAATAGCTATAACTAAGCTCAAAGATCTTATCTCTACTAATTTATAGACGTCTTTAGGACTTAATGTTTTCAATATCAAGACAGTATTTAGTGAATCGAAATTCCAATCAACACCTATATGTAGTCTAGCACTCGATCTTTTGATTATTTTTAAGAACAGCTGAAGTATTTTCCCGGCAAATTCATTTTCTATATCGCATAATATGTGTACATTGTGTCCTGTTTCAACACGATGAACCAATGAGTGCATTAGAACACTAACGAATATAACACCTGGTTTATATCCTGGTAATTTTTGAAGGGGATAAACAGTTGTTAATGGGACTTTAACTATACTCTGAACCCTCATAGGGAAACATGCAATAACTTTATCTTCATTATATGGTCCGGTATTTGATTTCGTGATTGTAGTTGATCCGTGTAATGCTTGTACTGTGGCAGTAGATTCATATGATAGTAAATCAAATTCAGAACAATCGCTCCCTGGGAAAAAAAAGACAGTTTGATCATTACTTACACATGGTAAAGTAACTGGGTACAAGCATTTACTATGCAATGACACATCTTCAAGACTCAAGGAAATATGGTTCTTTGAAATTTCTTGTGGTCCATTTTGTAGAACACAAAATGTCTGTCTAATATCATTTGCTATTTCAGTTTTTATTGCCACTTTACAGTTATCATCAATGCTCCCATATCGATATTTATTTTTTGGCATGTCAGGCATTATTTTCTGCAGATGATTTGTAAACACTTTCCCATTATAAAAAACAAGCTCGCCATATTTTGGTGCACTATCATCGATGAAAAGTTGAGAAATAAATTTCATAGCGCCACTGATAGATGGATGGCAATCAATTAATCGAATCTTAAAAGATATGTGTTCGCGTATGATAGATCGTACCTGTCCCCAAAGTTCGGAACCAAAGAGATTTACAAATTGACAACTAGCAATATCTGGTACCTGGGTAGCTTCGGTAATGACTGTGAGAAATGTCCCATCTTTCCTGTCTGCAAAACACTGGACAAAAGCGAGTAAAACTACACAGGAGGCCTTTGTTGTCTTTAAAACGTCAGTACCTGATATCCAGTCTGTCATCCGTTTACCTGGTGCAAAGTAGATTTCCAAAAACCCTGGATTTTCTTTCCAAAATGAACTGAATATATCCTTTTGTGAACTAAGGGATGCTTCTTCATTCAGCAAAAGGGTTTTTACTTCTATATCTGGAACAAATTCCCTTACTTGACATAATATGTCCCTGTCAAACGAACATAAGATTATTCTCTTTTTTATTTTGTCTGAATTTGTATGTTTTGGCAAGTGGCTCACCTCAATATTTTCCCACAACAAGGCGTACTCAGGCGAGGTGTTTGATATCACATCGCCAATAATTTTTGTCCTAAAGTCTTCAATTTCAGCAATGATACTTCCATTAACAGTCAACAACAACATATTGTAAAGAACTTCCGATTTGGATCGATGCTTCAATTCAGTATATGCAATCATGTTTCGCTTGATCCCTCGCCTCAGGATTAGTTTCCCTATTCCTGCAGGTAAGACTGTCCGATCTTCAGAAGCATCCAACGACAAAACACTTGGCGTTTGAAGAAGACCGTCCAATATAGCTGGATGGAAATGCGTCATTTTTACATCACCCCAAATTGCATCTGAAATATGCATTTTAACGAGACACTGCTTTCCATTGTTCCATGAATCACCAAGAATTTTTAGGTGTTTTCCATATGAGAAACCCATTTTGTTCAATGTATCATAAGTATCTTCTGATGATTGGAACTTTGGACAAACTTTGAAAAGGAAATCAATATCTATATTTTCTCTTTCTGTTCGCTCTTCTATGTGTCGTATTGTTAATTTTGATATAATGTCCTTGTCCTTCGTTAACAAACACATTGGTGATTTCGATGATAAATCATCGATTGATACGTCTACCGTGTACGATTGACCAGGAGATAAAAATATTGGTCTAATGAATTCTACTTCAACACATATATCTTGAACTCTTTTTTGTAGATGTGATTGTCCTACTTCAAGAGCCACCTCGGCATAAAATGCACCAGGAACAATCGGAGTGTTTGAGACATAGTGTTCAAACACAAATGGTGTATTAACGTCGTTGATTTTTACTTTAAAATTTGTTGTTGACATAGCCGATTTCGAAACAAACAAATGGTTCCCTACATTAGCGTGTAAACCTTTAAATTTCAAAAGTGTTGTATCTGATAAGAATAAAGACTTTCTTGCAGGGTTGAATATGTATTTTGGAATATCACACAAGTTGCCTTGTCCTTTGCAAACTGTATGCCAATCTAGATTAACCCCTTGCTCAAATAATTCCGCAGTCGACGTCAACAAAGTATCTCCTTCGTGCCTTTCTTTCATAGAAGGCAGGCATATTGCCTCATCATGTGAGTGGGAGTCTCGAAGATGAGCCCGTAGAACCGGTTTTGGTCCAATCTCAAGGAAAATGGTAAACGTGTTCTTCTTACCGGCAGTGGATACGGCATCTTTGAATAAAACTGGACAACTTATATTTTTGTTCCAATAGGAAGCATTAATTACATTGCCATCGGTAATTGTTTCACCTGTTACTGTTGAAATAAGTGGTATGGAAGGATCAGTACTTAAAATCTGTTTAACGTTTTTTTCTAAATCGTTCCCTGCTTGTTCAGTGTGGTGACTGTGGTAAGCACATTGCACATTCAAGTCTGTCAGGAAAAATAATTCCTTCTCAGCTTTTGGTAATTCATCTTTTAACGCTTTTTTAAAGACATCAACAATATCAGCATCGCTGGATACGGTGCAAGATGTAGAACTGATATATACTGCAATGCAGGCTTTACCCTTAAATTTGCTGCAAACAGACTCGACATATTTTGTGTTACAATTGCCTATGACAAACATTTTGCCTCCTGTTACAGTTGATAGTATTTTTGATCGGTGGTATATCACTGCAACTGCATTTTCCAATGTCAAGCAACCTGCAGCATACACAGCAGCAACTTCCCCAACAGACTGACCAATAATTGAATCTACCTTGATCCCCCAGTGCCTCCAAAGGGACCACAGGGCTATCTGGCATGCAAAAATAGCTATATGTCCAGTAAAAGGATCAGAAATATCTTTGCCATTAGCTAGAATATCATAAATTGACCACGAAACCCACTGATTAAGGATGCTATCAATTTGTTGTACTACTTTCTTTACTACAGTATATTCTTTCAACAACTGACTGCACATTCCTTTCCATGTCGTCCCTACACCACAAAAGACGGCAACTATACTTGGCGCTCTCAATCTTACTTTAGATGTGGGTTCATTTGAATTATGTCGGTTTCTTAATTTAAGTTTCAAATCTTCTAAACTGTTGGCAAGAATAGCTATACGATATTGATGATGGTCTCGTCTGCAAAGAGATGTGTATGATATATCACACAAACGAATGTCAATACGGATGATCTTTTCCAACATTTTAACTAAAGATATCTTCAGTCCGTCTAAGTCGACTGCAGATATGAAAACAAAATGTAACATGTCCAAAGGTTTCTCCTGACTGCGTTTCTCCTGCTGAAACTGCTTTACTATCACGTGAGAATTTGTTCCACCAAATCCGAAACAGTTACCACACGCAGTTCGCTGATTATTTGCATCTGGTTTCCACTGAATAGTGTGCGTTGGAACAATAAAGTGAAACTTCTCAAAATCAATTTTTTCATTGGGTTTCTCAAAATTGAGAGAGGGAACAATTGTTTCGTTTTTCATCATTAATAACACTTTAATAAGGCCAGCTGCCCCTGCTGCTGCTTCTAAGTGACCGATATTAGATTTTACAGATGCTATATAGACAACATGTTTTTCTACAGATTGATCGTTTTGTTTTTTTCCGAAAAATCTTCCTAACGTGTTCGCTTCTATCGGATCTCCAACAGGGGTTCCTGTCCCTATAAATACAGATAACTAGTGAAAATCATATTGGAAACATTGGTTTTGAGAAATGATTTCTATCCCTTCGTTTATTAGCATGTAGATTATACGTAAATAAGATTACTGTCACGAATCATCCAGCAATATTTATCTATTTATTTTATAGCTTATCTCCAAGTGAAAATTAACCAACTAGTATTTTACAAAGACATGTTCTCAAATTGTGATATCAACTTACCATGCGCTTCTATCACTTGTACGTCATGGGGATTGACATTATTTGATAAATAAACTTTATGAAGAAGATTTTCCTGTTGACTAGCAGAAGGAGCTGTTATAGGGGTTGCTGTGTGGCCATCTTGGTTACAATCAGTAGCTATCGTTGCCCATATTTTATTTGAATCCCTTTTAGCCTAAAAACAAAAGAGTATATACATTGTTTAATCCTTTTTAGTTTAGTGGTAAATTTCAAACAAAATGTACGTATACGAAGGAGTTTTTTAACCACTGCAGATCTATCAGGTGAAGATTTCTTTTGGTGCAAGGTTTTAGAAAAACGTGTTATACTTTTGTTATATTTTATCAGATTGTATTTAAGAGCAAAATGTAGCACACAATAACAGTTTCATTGTATATAGACATGAGAAATTATGTCAAAACGTTTTAAGTATTTCAAAGACTTTTAAAAAGTAAAACTCAGCAAGTTTAAATCACTTTCAAAGTTCTTGGCTTTCATTTTCAAGAACAATTCGAACGTATTTTCATTTTAAGATACCTTGCAGGAAAATTAACTTTAGATTATCTATTCGTTTCAGGTTCCGTTTTGTCATATAGCTCCTTAAATATTGATATTTCCTTTTTCGGTTTATAATGAAAGTTAATTAATTAAGGTGTATTTTACATTTTTTTATTTTCATCTTATACCTAATAGTTTTTAATCTTTGCAATTTGATAATTTTTCACTTTAATTGGACTCACTGGGTCGATGCCACTGCTGGTGGACGTTTCGTTCCCGAGGGTATCACCATCCCAGTAGTAAACACTTCGGTGTTGACATGAATATCAATAATGTGGTCATTTTTATAAATTTCCTGTTTACAAAACTTTAAATTTTACGAAAAACTAAGGATTTTCTTATCCCAGGCATTAATAACCTTAGCCGTATTTGGAACATGTTTTTGGAATTTTGGATCCTCAATGCTCTTCAACTTTGTACTTGTTTGGCTATATAACTATTTTGATATGAGCGTCACTGATGAGTCTTATGTAGACGAAACGCGCGTCTGGCATACTAAATTATAATCCTGGTACCTTTGATAACTATTTACACCACTGGGTCGATGCCACTGCCGGTGGACGTTTCGTCCCCGAGGGTATCACCAGCCCAGTAGTCAACACTTGGTGTTGACATGAATATCAATAATGTGGTCATTTTTATAAATTTCCTGTTGACAAAACTTTGAATTTTACGAAAAGCTAAGGATTTTCTTATCCCAGGCATAGATAACCTTAGCCGTATTTGGCACAACTTTTTGGAATTTTGATGAGTCTTATGTAGACGAAACGCGCGTCTGGCGTACTAAATTATAATCCTGGTACCTTTGATAACTATTTGTACAAACATCGTCATCTCCTATTTCAATCTTTTTTTTTAATTACTGAAAGACTATTCATTTTAAAGAAGAAAAAACATCATTAGAATGGATGTCATATCTTTATATAAGTCTGTGCATGTCTTATTATAACAAATCTCGCGTATGTTGTCTTAGGGTTAAGTAGTACGTAATTAAAGATTATTAGCCTAAAAGTTTTTCAATTGCATTTTTAGATCTCTCATATTTTTAGAAATACTTTGCATTACATTTTCAAGACTCCCACATCAAATGTTTTAACAAACTATGCATTTCTTTAGCTGCTCTTCTTAAAAAAAAACACATTGCAAAAATGCCTTCCGTCAAGAACAAAGGGAGCCGTGAGATAGATTTAATCTGATGTATTTTACTTTTAGAAACTCAAACAAATACGTCAACATCAAAGATAACTATAAACCAAAGAAAAACACATATGTTGGCAAGCAATGGTTAATAATGTAAGATTGATAACTTGTAACTTTGTAAAAACATCTGCAATTTAAAACTTAAAGAGTATTATTTGAAATATAGTGCAAAGCACCAATACTAACATCTCCTAGTTTCTTCAGTATAACTATTCCACATCCTTCCCCTCTAGCATACCCATCTGCATTAGAAGAGAATGCATGACACTGTCCAGTTGGTGATGCCATTCTAGCTCGGCTGAGTGGTATAAACAATTCCGGCGATATGATACTGTTAACCCCTCCACAGATAGCCATTGAACTGCGCCCTGAATGAAAATCAACAAGCATGAGAATGATCAGAAAATATTTTAACATTTAAGTTGAATGGTGAATAATAGCTTATTTAACTTACTTAGTATCTTACCACGGATTATCTGTGCGATAAAAGGTGACGACAATCAGTGACTGGTCAAACCTTTGATTAGATGCATTGATCGGACGAACCCATATAGAATTAAAATTGGTATTTGATACAAGGGATAATGTGCTATATACATGACATAGGCGGACCCCGACAAATTTACATATTAATATACAATTTGACGGCATTTACATAATATAACTTATTTCTAACGATGTAATCATGCCGATATTTATCAGCTTTAAACAGATTTTTAACTTTAAACAGGCTGACATGAACTTACAAACTTCCTGTTTACTATGACTATTACTTATTACACCTCATCTCGCTTTGAAAATAAAAGAATCTGATTTAATCGTTCGTTCCTGTAAGAAAAATAGACTGCCTACAACAAGTATGCGTTCCTTTAATCTTTTTTTGACACCGCACCAACTCGTGTAGAGCATTTCTATATTTGTGTTTTTAAGACAAAAACCTGATATGTATTGCCATCTTACAATTTCTTTTCCAATTATTTTTTTAATATCCAATATTTGGTCTTTTGCAGGTTTTGTAAACTTATTTTCTCTCTGTCAATTGTAGTCCAGTCAATTTGTGCAGATATTTGGCAAAATTGCTAAGATTGTGGTACAATCATGAAATTTGGAATTGTAGTTGTATATGTCATCGAAAACATGTTCAGCTATGGACTCAGTCTGAAAGTCGAAATTGGTGGGAGAGACAGTATTTTATAAAATAGCAGACGTTTAATTTCTAAATATTCCTAAAATAATTCATGAATTTTTTATCAGGGAAGATATTGACATGAAACCTGATAAAAACAGTGATAGTGCTTATACCAATTGTCTTGTTGAACAAAATGTATGCAAATGTTATCCATAAGCTAAGGAATGACGGCCATTTTGAAAAATCCTGAAATTTTAAAAACATAATTCGATGAAAATAAATATCCAATGTATGTTAATTGTTCGCAAATATTTGTATCATCATCCAGAGCTTTAGAAACAGGGCGAAAAGTGAGGCCCGTCGAGTTTTCTCCGGTTTTGTAGTGAGTACAAATAATTTTTATATATTTCATGACAATGTACATATGTTGTTTTTATTCTGAAATTTACATCCAACACTTGAAACTTTAGTTGTTAAAATCTTAAGAATTTCCGCAAAAGGCAATATCAATATTACAGTTTATTCAACCTGGAAGTGGGATAACAGCTAGGACACTTTATTTTTACAGACTCGATAAAGCAAATATTTATTATTGTACCTGTTATTTGTACAATAGTTGGCCGATTGGAGGATAAATCATTTTGTTAATATTTTTTTATCTGAAACAACTTTAAAAAAAACCTTGATTGCAGGCATAATGAGTATCATATCATACAAGTAATGTCATAAGGAAATCACCTGCTCAAATGTTCTCAATTGCCTTTAAAAATATCACACATTATCAATGAGTTTTTCGTGTTTTGTCAAACCACACAATAGCTGTCTCTGTCTATCATATTCTATCACAGTGTCCCCCACATCTACATATATACTGCCTTTTCACATTTGCATCGGTAATTGTTGCAGAAGGGTGTAACACAACACATGGTTATTGGAATACTAATTTATTCAAGCCGGTCTGGACCAGTGTCCATAACGGACGGTCTCCTCTATACAGTAAAATACATCAGTATATATACAGAATATAAAGTGTCAAGGTTTCTATTAATTTGACCATTATAGTCTTAAATCAAAAGATACAGGGATGAATATCTATTAAGTTGTCTCTAATTGACATGTTTTGACATGTTTTGACCAACCTGGAGATTAATGGTCAAACAATACACATATTTCCCGTGTTTTAACTAATTGCTACATGTCAACACCTGGTCTGCATGTAAATATGTTATATATGCAGTGGTCAATTGAACAACCTTTTACAAGGTCATCATTTTCTTAATAGACATTCCCATGTATTTATTTTATTCAATTTAATAAACATTTCATAAATATAAATATAAATATATATATATATTATATATATTTAATGTATCAATTAGTGTGTTTTAGTTATATTCTTAGACATTTATATTATATATATTTATATATGTATTTTAAGCCCATCATATTGTCACAAGGGTTCCTATACAGTCCGGTCGTGTGCTAACACATGGTATATTAATCACAAATGACTATCATCTGAGGACTTCAGATATTAATATTTTTCGGCCCATATTGAATGATGAACCTTTTGAAAACAAGAATTTCCATTATATCATAATTCACTGTATGCATTAACGTTTTTTTTTTGGCTAGTTTATATTGGATGTTCACCAAGTGGTCAGATTAGGCATGCACATGATTACTTACACCTTAGTAATTTTTACAACAGAAATTACGTGTAAATGTTATAATTTATGACTGAACTTTGTCGAAAAGGATTAAAATTGTAGATTTCGAAAACACCAGAGCTCGATATTTAAATAACTACAGCTGAATAACTTATAGCTTATAGACAAATAGAAGGGATAGAATTTGTGAAACGACAAGAGAGGATTTGCAAAGCCAAGCAGATACAGAAAGAACAGGCATAGGCATTTGAGTTGGTAATCAGTCCTTTATCTTGATTCAAGCAAACAATTATGTTGCGCATTGAATTGGTTTAAAACAGTTGAGGCTATGGAACTGAAGAATACAATCCAGAATCACAAGGCGAAATGGCTCAAATCCTCTCGAAACAAGTTTCCAGATCTGAAAATATTTCATCAGTTAAAGCGAAAACATACTTCTGGAGTCGAAGGATAATTTGTCGATTGAAAGAAAAAAGTAAACAACCAGTCACAGTAAAGTGGTGCTGGATCAACAAGAACAATGACTACAGTGTATTGTTTCTTTGATCAGGTATCTGACAATCTCCATGATGCATCGTCATTTATGATTGACAGAAATAGTGCTTGACTGCGCATTTGAACTCTTAGCCAAAATAAGTGTTGGAGATGTAGCATTACAGGAGCCCAAGAATCAGGTCTTATAATGCTTGACAACATGTGAAATAGGTAGAATAAAAGACACAATAAAAAAGCCAGGATTTCTTTTCCATGGAATTGTGCTTTTCTATATAATAGAACACACCAATGACGCACTGGGCTTACCGATCACTATATATTGTACAATACACGCCTTGAACATCTAGGAGTTGTCATGGAAAGAAGAACTGATACAACGTATCAAAAGAATTGGAATGTAGCTGCCATAGAAGATCTGCAAGATTACAAACGAGGTAGACAAGTCCTCTTGATTTTCAACGAAGGTGTTCACGAAGCTCTTAAATAAAGGCAACAGTAGTATACCGATGTTCAAAACTCATAAATCCATGGACAAAAAACTAAATCGGGGTAACAAACTAAAACCGAGGGAAACGCATTAAATATAAGAGGAGAACAACGACATAACACTAAAATGTAACACACATAGACAAAATCCCACGAGAATAACAAATATAACATATATATATAACATCAAAACAAAATACATGACTTTGGGATAGACAAGTACCGTGACACGTCTTATCGCAATGTGAATTTACACTCAAAAATAAGAGAAAACAAACGACACAACGTTATAATGTAATACACACAGAAACGAACTATATTATAACAATGGCCATATTCCTGACTTGGTACAGGGCATTTTTAAAGGAAAAAATGGTGGGTTGAACCTGGTTTTGTGGCATGCCAAACCTCGCACTTTTATGGCCATGTGAAATATAACATCAAAATGACAACACAGGACTACAATATAAATAAATTGGAGAACACAATTGACAAAGAATCACACGAACAACAGCCAACAAAAGGCAACAAGTTCAAAATTTTAATACGCCAGAAGTGTATTTTGTTCACACAAGACCTACGTGTGACGCCCAGATTCAAAAGTTTGAAAGCCGAAACGAGTACAAAGTTAACTTAAATAGGCCACATCTTCAAAGCGTGAAAATGAAGGCATCATCATAGCTAAAGCAGGCAAAAACAATTGAAGAGATATGCTTGATACTAAGAATAACTTTACAGCGACATTCAATAACTGTATAAATATATAGCTGTTAATATGAATCAGTTCAATAGAAATAAGTTTGCTTAGTATGAATGATACTTTGATGGCCAAATATCGAGACAGAGTCCAGTAATATCGTTGAATCGCAGACAACACTTACATTTCTCAGCTATAATAGTTCAAATGTTCAACTCGTCGTCGAAAGGAAACAACTGTAACTTATCACTCCTCAGATAGGGAGCCATGTTTTCTCTGTGTTTCTGGAAATGATTGATGTTGAAAGCCTTCATTAAACTTCCCTGTAAAGCTTTTTATAGTAGCAAGCTAATCTCTTCAAACTATTATAATATTTGACTAAGATGAGGCCTTCATCGTCAGAGCTAGGAGACATGGCCTGTTTCAGAACTTCTCCAACACATTCGTTAATAATCAGGAGAACGACGCTACATTACGTGTGTGCTTGCATATCTTCTATAGCAGTTAGTATTCAAGCGTTGTACAATTTATCGAAATCAGCAAACTCAAAGATGGGAACAATATATGTTCCAAACTTTGAGCTGTCAATGTGTTCTATCAATTTGGCCAGCCCCATTCCAGGAATAGCAGATTCCTGATTTTTTTTCTGTGCCTGTGAATTCTGTCTTATTGCCTTGTTGTGCAATTTTAGCAAACATTTAGCATGACATCTGGTCCTGTGATATTAAATCTCCTGCACTGAGTCTGGCTAAGTGAACAATCATTATGGGTTGTTGTTTAAAAGGACGGTCTCATACTGTCTTTCTTTTGACAGGATTAGTACCTTTTGCCTTGTGTTTCTGGTCTTCTTTCAACTGTTCCAAATTGAATGATGTGAAAAACTATTGATTTAATATGCAGCATCTTTATATGCTTACAACGAAGAACATATTATCAGGTCAAATGTCTATGTCTGCTCTGTTTGCATCTGCTTGTCATTGCAAATCCTCACGTGTCCTCGCTTGTCGTCTCGCAATTCTTTCTGGGCCATTTATTCATTGGAAATTTCAGCTTCAGTGATTTCAATATCAACATTGTTTTCCTTTTCGACATAGAGGGGTCATACATAATAGAGTAATACTTTTTTTCTTACGAAAAAAAAACAACAAACTAAGCGAGTAAAAGGAATAATTAAATTG
This sequence comes from Mytilus edulis, assembly GCA_019925275.1. Lineage (NCBI taxonomy): Eukaryota > Metazoa > Mollusca > Bivalvia > Mytilida > Mytilidae > Mytilus > Mytilus edulis. The sequence goes on along the minus strand of CM034356.1, from coordinate 948,588 downwards.
TATCAACATATTCATGTTTTCAAAATGGCCTCCATTCAAGATGGCCACCGATACTTCATTGGATGAAGTCCTCAGATGATTTTCTTTGTCATTAGTCATGAATATATCAAAGAAAATAAAAATAAGTATCGTCATTTATTTTTCATATTTTTTTTAATAATCATTATTAATTTTTATGATGCCATTTATTTTTCTGAGTTGGGTCCATAGCTATAAATGTTTGTTATGACCTCAACTAAAACTCTGCAAAGTTAAATGTTTTTACCACAAACTGAACAATAGTTTCACAAATCGACTGGACAATTGTTCTATTTTTGTGATAATATCGTTTAGATATTTATGAATTTAAAAAAATGCGTGTATACAATAATGCATAATAAGCGTCTGGTTTAGATTTTTTTTACCCCAGATTACGTGCCAACATATCTCGACAAAGTTTCTCAATTCTGGGTTTTTGTGTCATGAATTAAAATCTATACAAGTCATACAAATCTTATATATAGAAATAAAAACAAATAGCTGGCATTTAAGACGAGATAGTGTAAGACCAAATAATATTTGAAACTTGGAAACAATCAACATAAAACAAAAACAATGTAGACGAAGCACGAGTAACTCGACTATACTGAGAAATAAGAAATATATCAAATATACAAAACCCTGACCACAAACTATCAGACATTAGACAATATCTAGCCGGTCTTACAAAAACAAAAACACTTCACATTTGGTAAATATAAGACTAGACGACGTAGATAGAAAACCACAATCTCAGACTTGGTAAAAATGTATTTTAGTTAAAACATAGACTCATCAAATATATCAAAAATTCATGATGGTTTCCTTGAAATTCGGAGTGGTAATTTTGATTATTTCCTCTTCATAGCTCTGTTGGAGCAGTTTCTGCATTGGGAGAAAACTTCTGTAAATTAAGGCTGTATATAGTGTGAACATGCACGACCATAACGTAACAAATGAGATATTTAATACCCCAGTCCCACTAGGCCACGATCGCACTACGATCTGTAAAAAAATGCAAATTTTTATGATCGTAGTACGATCGTGTAGATCGCAGTAAGGTCGTATCACGGTCGTGGTAAGGTCTTCAAGAACATGTTCAAAACAATCGTGGTGCGGTCGTGGTGAAATCAGGTCGTAGTAGAAGCGTAGTGAGAACGCAGTAAGGTCGTGGTAAGATCGCAAAATTCGCTGTACCATCGTAGCGAGAGCGTAGCGAAAGCGTGATTCTATTCGTAGAGACTGCGCTACGACCTCACAGCGACGTTATTACGACCTCACTACGACCATTACGTTCTCATCGCGACAAAACTTCGCTTCCACTACGACCATACCACGTTTAAACCACGCTATTCAAGACCACAGTACGATTCTAGCACGCCCTTGCCGTCCTCATCACGCTCTTTTTACGACCTCACTACGTTCATACTACGACCATCATTCTCATTGTGATTTTCACATAAGATATATTAAATCTCTCCAGGTTTTGTTTCTATGTATGTAATTAGTACTTCTTGTCAATTTTCTCTAACGGCTCAACCATGCTTCTCGTTTTTATATAGATTAGACCATTAGTTTTCTCGTTTGAATGGTTTTACACTAGTATTTTTTCGGGGCCCTTTATATAGCTTACTGTTCGGTGTGAGCCTAGGTTCCATGTTGAAGACCGTACCTTGACCTAAAAAGGTTTACTTTAATAAATTTGTGACTTTGATTAAGAGTTGTCTCATTGGCACTCATACCACATCTTCCTATACTTATTGACACATCCGTGCCATCTCTGCTATCGTTCACTTAAATATCGTCATTTGAGCTTGATGGACCAGCAATAGGTTGTAAATTAGGTTGGATTGGTCGGTTCGACATCTCTGCTGGATCAGATTTTCGTTACTATCAGAGCTCCATTTGCCTATCATCAACTGCTACTACCACGCCCACGTCTTCTAGTAGATTTTGATGGCATGGCTGGTTTTTTTCAGAGAAATCTACGTATTAATCAGAAATAGAAGGAATGGAACTGTATTAATATGGAACACGATGTTGACGTTATTGCTGAAAACGTAGAAAGATTGCGGTATGAAAGAAGTATAATCGTGGTATGAACGTGCTGCAATCGGTTAACTCGTGGTATGGTCGTAGTGAGAACGTGATGAGTGTAGAAAGATCTTGATAAGCTTAGTGAGGTCGCAGAATAAGCGCAATGAGAACGTCGTATAATCGTACCAGGATCGTTGTAGAAGCGTAATGAGGACGTAGTAGCATCGTGAAAGCAACGACAATTTATATTTTCATGCCGCTCATACCGCGACCTCACCACGATCTGAATTTATTTTAGATCGCAGTGAGCGTGGTGCGATCGTGGTCTAGTGGGACTGGGGCTTAAAAAACATACGGTGGGTAAGATGGTATTTTACTTCAGTGATAGGAGTAGGCCCAGTAAGACCCCTTTTTGGCCCAAAATTATAGCAGTTTTACAGAATTGTTAAAATTTAATCTTTTAGTTATTTATTGGAAAGTAGAATGCTTCTGCTACATAAATATGGACTGTTTTTGACAATACAATGCACATATATCGGGTACTAGCACCAATAAGTAATGCTAAATTACTGAAATCTTCTTTTAGTTAAATTTTAGACGGTTTCCGTCTCAATTGAAAGTGGCCGCATTTGTGTTCATTCTTAATATTGAAATGTTAATCATGTTAATTGTATTTGATGATAACACATAACATATATAAAGGTTGAGAATGAACACGGGTGCGGCAACTTTCATTTTTGACAAAAACCATCTGAAACGTGACATATTTTGGCATATTTTATTGATTTTTCATATTTAAGCTTGAATCGAAGCGTTTTTAATGAGTAAATCAGTTAAAATCTCTCTCAGAAACTAATTGAATCAACTGAAATAGACACTTAAGTATTTAAAAAGGGTCCAAAATCTTTATTCAGATGAACCTGAAATTTGAGGTCAAAATCGGCCCTTACCGGACCTACTCCTTTGGAAATGATAATTGGAAAGTAGAAATTATCCTGGTTGCCATATATTTTAGGGTGAAATCGTCCATATGTGTTAACTTGAGGAGTAGATCAAGGCATGAAGCAGTCCTTCTAGTATCAGTAGTATTCTTAATTTAAAGTTCACTGAACTGTATGAAATGAAAGTACTGAAATATGGGTTATTCAGTAATAGGGCATCATCAATATATCTGAAAATAGAAAAAAAGAATTTCGCAAAGTGCGTTTTCTTTTTGTCTTTTAGAAGGTTCTGAATGAATTCTGCTTCATACAAGTACAAAAACAAATCGGCCAGTAGGCACAATTAAAGAGATATTTTTCATTCCAGATTGTTAATTATCCATGTTTAGATAGAGACGACATCTCAACATGTTAGATTCGATCGTGTATTTAACAACATATTTTATTTTACGAAAACATATCTCTGTATTATTGAAAATTATTACTCACGGGTTCCCGATATCACAAACTTGGCAAAATATTTACTACATTTTATCATGTGTACAAGGACATCATTCGTCAGTATAAATCAACGTACATACATCTTATACATGTTATACGTTGAGGTATTTCACATTCAACCAAGGTAATATTCTTTACAAAGTGCAAAAATGTCGTCTTTTACCTCAAAAGATTTGATTTTTTCGACTTCGTTAAAACACATTGCATTTCCTAGATTCCTTTTTGGAAAAATTCATTGATTTATCAATAAGATTTCTATTCTATTGTGTTTAGTTATCACTTGCACGCAAACTGTTCCTTTTTTTATTTCTTATGACGTTAATCCAAATGATAAAAAGTTTGAACTATTGCTATAATAAATCATCAAGTTTCATTTTTTTCAAAGACAAATGCATATTGGATATCAATGTCTTCTAAACAGGAGTTATTTTTCTTGGTTGATTTTAAAGACCCCCCCCCCCCCATATCCAAAACTGACAAGATAAGTTATGTAATGAACTTTGAACACCACATATGTTAAAACTTTTGATAGAAAGTCAGTAAGCGGACAGCCCCTTCTCTCCTCCAAAATTACAAAAACAACACATGTATAATGTGCAACTTAGATACCGTTTGTTTTTGGTTAATACTTATTGAAACATGTCCAAATCAGAAATACAACTCAAGATGGGGGAGTGACACCAGACAGACAGCCACTTGCATAAATTATGATACATTGTATGTTCCCCACTTTTAATTCAAATAAACATATTTTTCTAGGATGAGAGTAACGATGAGACTAATTTTTGTCTAATATGTTCTTGATGTGTTACTAACAACTCTATATTATTAAATATACCAAATGCATCAATATCCAAACAATTATAATATATGACGAGATATATGTGTTAAATGAATGAATAGACACGAATCAGATCTAGGATTTTGAAAAAGACGGATGGTGTTTTAGGTGCGGGGCTAGCAAGACAACATTTGGAGCGAAACTTTAAAAAGGTTTATACATTTATCATGCATATATCTATACATATATATACAAGTTTAAATTGAAAACAATGTTGAAACCTATCATTGCGTTAGATTAAAAGAGCAATCTTTATACGTGTGCATGTAAAAAAAAAATTCTTGATGGAGAGGTCTAAATACAGCACAAACAACATTTTCAAAAATACCAAACTAGTGGAAAGTATACTTTAGCAAAATGCATTTGACTTACATGTCCAACACATGATGTTCTTAAACTCGGCGAATGCCTTTGACGATTGCCAAATAAATTGATCACGAGATGTAACATGGATCTTAATTATTAATTTAATACCAAACAGAAACAATAAACTTGCGGAAAAGATGGTATACCGCAAATATGAGGTGCAAAAATTTGTACATAATATCCGGCTTTCGACAATAAATGTCTTTTGAGTGGTGTTAGGGATTGAAACGGTAGGCCATAAAATTTACCTCAATTAAGGATACACTCTTGAATTTCAAAGAGTCGAAATATGATAAATAGTCATATTAACCCGAAGGGAAATATAATATAAGACCAAAAGAAAAAAAATATAAAGAAGTCTAAATTGAAAACAACTTTCAAACTTATAATTTCGTTGGATATAAACCGCAATTTCTATACGTGTGCACGAAAAAACAAATTTCTTAGTGAAGGGGTGTAAATACACATGATACAGCACAAACAATATTTTCCAAAATACCCAAAAAAGTGAAAGTATGTAACATGGATCTTAATTATTAATTTAATACCAAACAGAAACAATAAACTTGCGGAGTTGATGGTATACCGCAAACATGATGTGCAAAAATTTGTACACCCTATCCGGATATGTGTAACACCATAAGATGTCATATGTAACCATACCAAACAAAATGCCGCCTCTAGAATCTGTACAAAAAATATATAAATACTTGGAAACAGAAAATGCTGTCCTCCACACAATGATTTTTTGTTAATCTATAAAAGAAAACATTGAGGTGCTCAATCTTTCAGGAGGTTGAAAAATAAATGAGGAGTTTTATATTTATTTCTTATAAATTTGTGTAAACATGCCTCACCTGGCATAAAAGTAATACAGTTGTTTTGATTCAGTAAGCTGTTTAATATTTAAAAGTTGATCTATTTAACTAGGAAATCATAGGTATTTCGCAATAAAGTATTTGTGATTTTGCCATGATTTTTCTGTCAAAAATAGTTTTATCTAATTTCATGACGCGCAGACGACAAGGACAGATAAAACTAAGACGTTGTGATTGTCAACAATATTCATCTGTTGACCTAAATTTATCACTACGCGATAAACGCAACGATTCAAGGGAAATAAATTAATAAGATTACCTGTCGTCTGATGAACTCAACGCCACCGGAGATTTAGGTAAAATTGCTTTTGTTTTCATTATAATCTTTTAAGAACTTTTCTTGTACTTTGCTCCCTAATAAATCGGTACTGAAAGGCTACATGATTAAAATGTAATGTTATATTTTTTGGTTGGTTCAGTGCTGGCTAATTCTATACTTATTTATATTAAGTAAGCTTTAGTTAAATTTGTGTTTTTGTGTGGGTTGGATTTCAATTTGAATGCATAACATATATCCATAATTCCTGAAAACCACGTGACCGATTCTTATTTTTATGCATAAATATATCTATATTCGTAATCAAAACATTAATTGAAAATACTTCTGGGCCTAGTAGAATACCAGATATACATCGATATGAAGAATATTTATTACGGTTTTCACAATCATAATATCTTTAATAAATTTATGTGCCACCGCATGGGATTATACAAAAAGACTTGTAAATTATTTCTTAGTAAATTAATATTTTCATCTTGCTTGGCTGGTCAGGAAGAATGGTTGTTTATTCTAGAATTCAGAAATAAATTAACAAGATTAAATAGAATTAAATTGGATATCCTGCATTTGTCATACTTTTCCACTATATACTGTTCAATTGTTAAGAGACATCCTTACTTAAGGGAATACGATACAGTTTTGATCCTGTATTTACAGTTCAATGAAAATTTCCATGTAGGCTATTTTTTGCCTGATTAAATCAAATATGTAATAAAAGATATTCATGCATGTGCTACTTTTTTAGTTAAATGAGGTCGAAATTTTGTATATTTGCTCATAATTCGGATTTGTGGCCGTATTTTTCCTTTCGAAAGAATGACATAACTTTTTTGTTTTAAAAGATAAACGCAAATTGTTTTTTGTTAAATAATTTGTAATATCTGTATTTTATAAATATCCTAAAAATTTATGCATTTTTTATTTAGAAATAACTCATATTTATCAAATGATCATGCATTTAGAAAAAACGTCAGTTTTTGCTGTATCTTTATCAAAATTTAAAAAAAAATGGCATTATTTACAGTTTTAATTTGGTACACATAATATCCCTGCAAAATGAAACAAAATGTCGTTTTAGAAAATATGGATCCATTCACTCGTTTTATCAGTTTGCATGATAAAAATATGTCGAAAAATGCATCTTTTCCCTATATGTCACAGTCAGACTTGGGGTAATTGTAATTGTAATCATTAATCAGCTGTAATTGATTACAATTTTTTAAGTAATCAGTGTAATCATTAATCAGCCAAAATTCTGATTACATGTAATTTAATTTAATCAATTACTTTTCAAAATACCCTGTAATCATGATTACTTTTTGATTACAATGAAAAAAAATCTAAAATTGTGTTTTTGGTCATTAAATGAACCTCTTTGTTATTCATATTTGATAAATTTTTAACATACTACAATGGTTTGGTTACTTTAAGCATGTCTACTTCAGTAAAAAATAAACTGTTACAGTATTGAAAAGTCATCATTAGCCTAAGCAGAGACATATAATACAATTATATACCTTTTATCTTGTACATACATTGTTTTATAATGATCTTCACATCAATATTTGATAATAACTGTTATTATTCAAGTAATACTTTTCTTTAACCTTGAATTATAATCTTTTGTTAATTTTTGTGATTTTTGTCAATTTTGAATTGACAGGTAGGAGACTAATTAAGGTTTGTTTTTATTGCAATTACCACTTGACTATAGCTGTAGGGAAATATGTATGATAAAAAAATAAATCAGACATGAAAATTTATCAAATTAGCACAAACTAAATTAACTGTTGGACAAATATGTTGTTTAAAATTTTGAAACATGTATTTGGACTGGACATGTAAAATGCAATGATTTTTAGTACTTACATATTGTTTACAATTTAATTAAATATTTCTATTAAAATTTAACATAGTTTTAACTGGTAACTGTATTTCATCCATATTTAAACTTCCATAAACTGCAACTTGGAATACATATAAATTATGAAAGAGGTCAGAAGACAAATAAACAAACTCTTGATTATGACATATATCTTAATTAAATTTAATTAAAAATAATTCAGAGATCATTGGTGATAAAGTGTAATGTATATATATTTGTAGTGAAATTTGGTGTTTATTTAAATAGATGAAGTTTAATTTGAAGTTATTATTTCATAATTGAACCAAATAAAATACTTTCTCAAAAATGCTATAGTTATATTGAACGTTTATTCATTCACATCATTCAAAATGTTTTGTTTTTAAATTCATTGTAATCAAATGTAATCATAATTACTTTGCCAATGTAATCATTAATTCAATCAGATACTTTTAGAAATGATGTAATCATTAATTTAATTTAATCGTACAAATGACAAAGTAATTGTAATTTAATCAATTACATTGAAAGTAATCGGACCCATCTCTGGTCACAGTTTGACGTCGCGAAAATAACATTTTACGTTAGCAACGCCATACCTCCCCTGTAACTGAGTCATATGCCCTTAAATACCCAAAACCATCATTTAGCACTAACAATAATATGTTAGACTAGTGTAAATAAGCAACATCCTACTACTTTCATGCATGTTTATATCTAAGCCATACAAAACTTGTTTTTTCACAGCTACTGTAAGAAATATTTCAAAAGTCTGATTGCTGAATATAACTGACGAGGACTTGAATTAATATTTTAAAGGAATTCATGGTAAAAAATGTGAATTATAAACAGAAGAAAACAATAAAACAATATTTCGAGTTGTCTCATTGGTACTCATACCACATCGTCTTATATCTATTAACTAGACTTTTTTTATATTTTGTCAACTAAATGTTATGAAAGTACTTTCAGAAAATAATCGGAAGTAAGTTGTATTTAATGTGAAAAAAAATCCAGAAAAATAATGCAGTTTTAAAACAGAGTTTCAAAATTAAAATACATGTAAAAAGATTTATTTTTAAATTGATCCCTAAAAATTTGACGCGTTAAGAAGTTTATATCATTATCTAAATTCTTTTATTTTATGAGAGTCAAAGGGATCATGTGAACCTTTGTCATTATTTAGAGTGGTTCGCCCATAATTTTTTAAAATGACAATTTAAAATATTTGTCGAAAGGCCAGTAATACTAAAAATTTCATTAATATCAATAGTATGGATGGACAAAAGGAAATGTTTTGAACTTGTTGCATTTGATGATATAGATAAATCATTTTCAATGATTTAAAAAAATCATAAGATAATGGTAATGATTTTAAGTTGATAAGGATGATTTAAAAATGCCTCTTTTATAGTTAAGAATAAACTTATGCGATTATACAGAGCAACGAATGTTGTATTCGTATCCATTTCTATGAAATTTCTTTTTCAAGTTGATTCACATGTAATTTTTCATTTAAACAAAATAAATCCCTGGATACAACTCTTGCAAAATTGCTGGATGTTTGTCAATACCTTACTAGAACTAAGTCTAGATTGATCCTACTCCTATAAGTAATGCAACATCAACTTACTTACATTTTTGAAAATCTATATTTTTTTATTTTTTTTTAATAATCATTCATTATATAATTGTTTCACGTTCAATGGAACATGAATAGAAGGATGCAAGACAGCTATTCGCATTTTGCTTCATGTATAAATGTATAAATGTATAAACTCCATTCTACAACAGGTTTTTACTGCACATCCTTGATCATAATCATTGCACATATATGAGGTGACAGTATACGTCTCACACATGCATGTTATATGCATGTGTCACGCATATGCCTATGCCTATCACTGATTACACACCTTATACACATTTTTATAACTGTGTCTAAAATGAGAGCTAAATCAGAAGCCATGTGACAAAATTATCTGTAGATAGTTAATCTGCCAAATTTGTTTATTTGAAGAAACAAACATTCAAAATACATTTTGTCCACTTATTGTAACGTTTCACATATTAATTTAAATCTAGTTTAAAAACAATTGTTAAATAAAAAAACAAAATTAACTACATAAAGACGCATATAATAAATATTTTACGTATACTGTACATTGTAAACGATATATATTATGAATTTACGTCTGAGTCAGTGACAACCCTACAACAGATGTATCCATCGGACCGCCATCAATGATGGTGATACATGGCTGTGTACATAGTGTATATACAACTCGTCTAAACATCAACCCAACAATGTTAGATCTGTAAATGTTAGATCTGTAAATTTGCTTTCGCAAATTATTGGTTCTTCCCTCGCCGGGATTCGAACCCATATATATTGAATGATGTCCACCGTAGGGATAAAAAAGCAGCTTCTTCTACCATTAGTTTTGTTTGAATTGAAACGCTCTGAGCAGTCTTTTATTTACATTTTTCAAGGTCTCGAAGAGGGTTGAACAATATCAAATATTTTGATAGACAAACACAGGAAGAAAAAGAGAGATTATTCATTGCATAAGGGGGTTGACTAGCAAAGTTCATGGTATAATGTTTTCGAATTTTTGCCTTATGGTATAAGCAACATACCCATTTTCAAGCTCTGAGCAGCCACATCAATTGCAACTAAAGCAGATGAACATGCAGTATCTATTGACATTGATGGTCCTAACAAGTTATAAACATATGATACACGAGCGGAAATAATGCTTGGAGATGTTCCTGTTAAGCTGTAGTTTGTCATTGTAGCAAGGTCGTCAGCGGCTGATCCTTTGTAATCATCATTCATGAAACCTGAAAACAATGTATTCTTTTATGTACAAATGTCGTCAATATTTGTTTTTATTGACTGTATTGAAAATGTAGGCAAGCAATTTTTTCACTGATAAAAAGCCTTTTTTTGTTGAAAAAAAAGACTTAATCTAAAAACATACTTTTTTCAAAGTCAATAGGCACATATATGAATAGATTTTGGAAATTGTCCCGATAGTCAAATATTCAAAATTACAATAGAAAACATCGGGGAATATGTTTTATTTGAAATATTTCATCATATGTATACTATTATTTTAAGAATGAAGAATTGTGTATCGCAGTATATTGTTAAAATACACTAATATATTTTGAAATGATATTATATTTTAAAGAAATTGCATGTGAAACATTTTGACAAACTAAAGAAAACGATAATAAAACATTGGCAGTTTTCTTTAACTTTTTCTTGTTAATAAATGAAAATATATCAAACTTTCCTAAATGAGATTGTTTTAATGCAAATTTAATTTAATTTCTATAATATGATAAGACCGTTTTCTAGTTATTGAAAGAACTCGGTGATAATTTCCTGATATTAATGAAAACTTCGTTTCTATTTCGGTTAATTTCAAAGTATTCTTTTATTTATACACCATGATTTCTGTTTTACCAATAAAAACCCCGGTGTCTGATCCACTTATCATATTTCGTGTGAGGCCACCATCTTCCAAAGCCATATGGACGCATTCAAGCACATATCGTTGTTGGGGATCCATTCTTTCTGCTTCAATGTCATTGATACCAAATAACTTGTTATCAAATTCATCATGACTACAACACAATTGAAAAGTTTTAATAAATGCTGATTTTTTTTTATATTTCATCAATCATATATAAATATGTAAATTCATAAGACTTATGAATTTTCAAAAATATAATTTTCCTTTATTGTAAATTCTATGAAAAGAAGATGTCACATGTTTTGTTAAGTAAGAACAAACAATGTTGTTCAATGAATGTCTTTTAAAGAAATTCTATCTTTTACAATCATGTTTCGAGTAACAAATATCTGCTAATGATTGAAATATTTACTTTCTTAGAAATCCTGCTTTTGGAACATATGTCTTTCCTTTAGCGTCGGGGTCTTTATTATAAAATGCATCATTGTTCCATCGTTCAGGAGGTATATCAATAACATGGTTCTCACCATTCACCAATAATTGCCAAAATTCCTCTTGGTTGTCAGCTCCTGGAAACTTACATCCAATACCAATAACGGCTATAGCGTCATCATCGTCCATTTTAATATTAAATCATGCTAATTTGTATCTGTAAATAGTCCTTTGATATTTAAAAAAAGTAAAGAGATGTGGTATTATTGCTAAAAAGACAAGTATTCACCAGAGTTCAAATAAGGTCTATCTTAAGATAGTTTAATAGATAATAAAGTGTACCTATATATCACTATATCTATGATTAGATTAGTCCTCTGGTAATGCTTTAATCGAAACTTTTATTTGAGAATTGTTCACGGTCACGCCTTTCTCGCTGACCTATATTTGGCAAAACATTTCAAAATATATGCTCCTCAATCCTCTTTTTGCTTTTAGTTTTATAGTTTTTAAGTCTTCTCACACTTCTTCCGTTCTTATGGATAACATCAACTTTTAATCCGCTTTAAGTAACTGCCAGTACTTATGTTTGTTTTTTTCATTTATATCACAATTGTATGTCACATGCATTTGTTTTGTTTGTTTTTGTTCCTTATACCGGGTAGACTCTTTTGAATTGTGGTATTAACAATTTGTTTTTCGTAACTTTAATTTTTGCACTGCTGACAATCATTCTTTTATTTTTTGTTAACCGTATACACGGACATCGTTTTGTATATAAAGCCAAAACAGTAAAGATGACAAAAAAATGCAATATAACCGGGAGTTAACTAGCTGACCATTAAAGCAATGAAGGACGATACATATTAAAAATAAATGGGTGCATCAGAGACAGACATCTAATTTTAATTTCCACAGAAAAGGTTAATTGTACAGGTTATTCTCAAGTATTGACAAATTTATGACATACATGGAATCTATACAAGAAAAATCATGGTATATAATTGAAACTTATTCCTCATCACATCACTTTTAAATTTATAATTGACTGCATGTTTGTAAATTTACTTTTTTTAAAACCAAAGGTATTATTTACATTTTTGTCTTGCATATGTGTAAAGCTAAAAGAATGCCGAAATAACTTCATGGTCAGATCCTATCATTATTTTTTTTAAGATACGAGAAAGTGTAATTAAAAAATATTATGCTGCAAAATTGTTCACAATCTATGTAAATGATATATAACCAGAGGACTAATCTAAATATATGTAAAAATATGCTTGTAAGTATGAACATTTTTGATAAAATTATTCAAACCGTTTAAAAGTATGTTGTTAGTGAAACAAATCAAAAGTAACTGACTCAGCCTCTATAGAAAATTTCCCCAAATTTACCTTCTTCTTCGTCTTCTTATTATTCTTCTTCAAGGTGATCTGTGTAAAGATAAATAATATACCAACATGAATTATATTTTTCTTTTATACTTTGTTCTTCGTGTTGATGTTAAACATCTTACTTAAGCATGATTGGATACAAAGATTCGGAATGTTACCTGTATGAAAAGTTGGACTACCAATCAGAACGTTGAATCATTAAAACTACCTTTAAGATTTATCTAGCCAATCACATTTCACAAATGGTAGTCGTTTCTGAGAATACACAAAACATTTTTTGATATTATAAACTTAGTTTAAAAGAACTGCGTTTCTGTAAAGAATTAAAAAGAATGTCAAGATCATTCTTTTATCTCAGGTCAAAGGAAATCCCCCAATTCTCCCAAAGTTTTCTCATTCAGTTTGACTTTTCTATTGGTAATTTTGTTTTATCTCGATTGTTCACTGAAGGGATGTCAACTCGGCGAATAATTGTTCAGCATGTACTCGTTTGTTTTAATGAACAATACTGAAGTACTCACTCCAGAACATATCCACAACATTGTACAAAAATACGTACTTTGTATTCTCTGGTTTGTTATTTAACGGACGAAAAAATCCTCGACATAAGTTCTGTAAACAAACTTATTTTCGCGGATACTTTCATTTGCTGTTAACCCTATCTGGCCAATTTTGCGTCGATTTAATTTCGCGATTCTCAAATTTACTTGATGTAGTTAAGTGAGAAAAATCCAAGTTTTACAAATTCACGACTATTTACGTCAGCAATATTTTTCTACTCGTGAAAGTCGCGAAAATAAGTCGCTCGCGACAATTAGTTGGTTTACAGTATCTGGGAAAAGGAATTATAACAAACAATGATTAATAGCTCAGTCCCACCTACCTACAAGTACTTATTAAGTATAAAAAACTGTATCTAGTCAATATGATTTAATGAACACCTATTTGTAAATAATAGCGAGAAAAACTATATCAAACAATAGTTTTTGGTAACCATTAAGGAAACATATTTAATGTTTAAATAGGGTTAGGGATTAGACGTTTTGCTTTTCGCTGAGGGTAACAAGAGGATGTGACGAATCTATTTTATGTGGCAAGTTTCAACTAATATTATTGGGGACAGTTAGTTTTGCAACTTTGTAAATTAGTCTTGCCGACGAAAATATTTGCTCTCGCGGTATCGATGTGACTGGAGACATATAAAAAAGAAGATGTGGTATGATTGTCAATGAGACAACTATCCACAAAAGACCAAAATGACACAGACATTAACAACTATAGGTCACCGTACGGCCTTTAACAATGAGCAAAGCCCATACCGCATAGTGAGCTATACAAGGCCCCGATAAGACAATGTAAATCAATTCAAACGAGAAAACTAACGGCCTTATTTATGTAAAAACATGAACGAAAAACAAATATGTAACACATTAACAAACGACAACCACTGAATAACAGGCTCCTGACTTGGGACAGGCACAAACATAAATAATGTGGCGGGGTTAAACATGTTAGCGGGATCCCAACCCTCTCCCTAACCTGGGACATGTTTAGTTTAAAATGTTAGCCTGGGTATAACACACATGTTTTGGAGTATTTTAGATGACTATTAAGCACAACATCTATACACCTTTTCGCTATTGGTCCGCCATTATCGGACATTACATAGGTTTCCAAGAAAATACTTTCATCATAATACAAAATATCTGACGCCACAAAAGAAAGCTGATTGTTGTATAACGCCATTAGATCAAGCGTGATAGATTCTCGGGTCAGACGGGAATAGGATAACGTGTTGTGTATTTATTAATATGATTAATCAGGGATGTATATTTCATTTCAAGAAAGAGGTTCTTAATGAGATCAATTGTATAAAAAACTAGACATAAATATTCTGAAAACCGATTATTAGAGTATCGTTTTGGTATTCGGTACTCGGTTCTATCGCGCGATACTCGAATACTCTATTACGTGTTGTCATTTCTGTTTTATTATATTTGATCTGTTTATGCCACCATTAAAAACTACTATTTGTTTAATATTTTTTCATATATACATTTGTAAATTAGATTTAAAGTCATAGGTAATGGGAACATTTGGTTTCATTTTGTACAAATTGGAATGATTGATTCTGTATAGATTTTGCCTTTCAGCTGTTTTGATTGAAGCGCAATTGAGGAGTCATACTTACAATCAGAACGTTGAATCATTAAAACTACCTTTAAGATTTATCTAGCCAATCACATTTCACAAATGGTAGTCGTTTCTGAGAATAAACAATACATTATTTGGTATTAGAAACTAGGGTCGAAAGAACTGCGTTTCTTTGAAGAATGAAAAATAATGTCAAATCATTGTTTATCTCAGGTCAAAGGACATCCTCTAATTCTCTCGAGGCTTTCTCATACAGTCTGACTTTTCTATAGCTAATTTTAAATGGTTCGATTGTTTAATATAATTGATCCTTAAATGTTACCATGAAGGAGAAACTACCATTTATTAATATTTAAAGTAGATTTGAATATTCAAAGTTGTCACCGGTGATATTAATGTTTGGTTTTCAGTGTTCTACAACGCTGGTATTAACTTGGCCTATATTAGGCCGGAATAAAGGCGTTACTGTGAAGAATGAAAATAATGTCGTGATTTATTGAAAATCTTGGTTCAATGGAAAATCCCAAATTCCCCCCCAAGGCTTTTGGATTACATAATGGTTATTCATTGCTAAACTTATAATGATTTCGATTGGTTATTGTGATTGATCCTTTTATGTTATCAGGAGACTCCGTTTTTAATTTGATTTGATCTATGAAATTGTTAGGTAGATGTAAAGATTCAAAGCTGTCACATTTAAAATGAAAGTTTGGTTTTCATTGTTCATTTAAGAAATAATTCATGGAAGCCATATATTTGTTTTAAAAATTTACACACGGCCTGGGCCGTGATATTCAAATTTTATGCTGAGCGTTAGCGAGGGATAAAATTAACGAATATCACGGCCCAGGCCATGTGTAAATTTACAACAAATCTATGGCTTCCATGAATTATTTTGATTCTAATATGACAAATAAGTTCATTCCATACTGAAGAGAGGATTGGTATGCCGTGTGTGTAGCTGTTCTTTTTTTAATCCTGGTTAGATAAAGCTCAAATATTCTCATAAATCTTTAGCTTGCATTGATTATTTTGTTAATAACCGCTAGAAAAAATATGTTTAATTCTCAAACCCAATATTTGCGATTTTCAATTTACATGTTTTCTCGTAAGCTAACGTCAAAACCAAAATCGACATTTCGTAACGAAGGAGCTGTTATGTTGACTCGCTGAAATCAGTTAATATGCGAATAATGCAATAGAATAGAAAATAAAACAAAACCTGCCTCAGAATACCATTTTAATACAATATTAAACGAACTTCGATGGTTACAAAAACAATTATATTGTCTTTATACTGCCACTTAAAAAAAGTATATTAAAAGCTTTTAAAATCGTAAGTAACATAAATATCAAGATAATTTGCATCCCTTAATGAACCCCTGATTTTGGGAAAAGTGTTCCATGATGTAATTGACATTGCACAAAATATAGCTGTGTTACTTAAGTTAGTAAATAAACACAACTAGTTGTAGTATATTAATTATGGCACCCTGAACGGAGTTGGGGTGACGTATTGTTATTCTACGTTTCTTTTTTTCTTATTATGTCACCCGATGAACAATGTCGGGTGACATATTGCTTTTCCTCTGTTTCTTTGTTATTATGTCACCCGATCGACAATGTCGGGTGACATATTGCATTTCCTCTGTTTCTTTTTCTGTATTATTATGTCACCCGATCGACAATGTCGGGTGACATATTGCTTTTCCTCTGTTTCTTTACTATTATTATTATTCTTCCAATGATTTTTGTCCGGCAGTTTTCTTGGAGACAATGGAACCAATCTTAATGATAGTCGACTATAATGAGGAACACAAAATTTCGGGTTGCAGTAGGTCTTAAGACCATTAAAAATGGCTGCCGTTACCATGGAAACGGAACAATTGTGAAAAATTCCAGTTTTTGGTTTTTGTGAATTATTTGGAGATGCTTAAACTCAGAATCATTATATTTAAATACAATAAAGGTGCCACCAATATACTGGTTTTGGATGATTTTGGCAATCATTGGAACTACTATGTTGCCATGGAAACTACACCAAAAATTTCAAAAATATAAAAATGCTCCAATTTTTTTGAAACTTAAGCATAACGATGAGCAACTTTGGTAGACGTGAAATTTAGCTTTGAAATTTCCAAAATGTCTGCCGTTTCCATGGAAACAATGCAAAAAGGTTAAAATGCTCTAAAAACTTCCGTGTTTGGTGAATAACTTTGGTATGCTTGAACTTAAAATCATTAAATTTTTATACAATATAGTTGTCCACTATATACAGGTTTTGAATGATTTTGACAATCATTGGAACTACTATGTTACCATGGATACAGGAGCAAAAATTTCAGAATTCTTCAAAATTGATGAAACTTGATATGATTGTTGACTGTCAAGTCTACATATGACTTTTGAAGTTGGAATTTCCAAAATGGCCACGGTTGCCATGGAAACTGCAAAAATGTCAAAATTCTCAAAAAGGTTTTATCTTAATGAAATTTGATATTATTGGTAACTGACAAGTAAAGATGAGACTTTTGACTTTGAAATTTTCAAAATGGCTGCCGTTGCCATGGAAACGGTATAAATGTGATATACTTTAAAATGCTCTGAATATACTGAAAATTTACAAAAAGATGAATAGCCATGCATATTTGTGCATTTACTGTTAAACAAGTTTGAAATGGCTGCCGCTTAGTGGCAATAGGGGGAAGGATGACATCCGCTATTGCTTGCAATGGCAATTCTAGTTATTATTATTCTTTCACCTATTTTGTCCGGCAGTTTCTCGGAGCCAATGGAACCAATCTTAATGATAGTTAACTATAATGAGGAACACAAAATTTCGGGTTGCAGTAGGTCTTAAGACCATAAAAAATGGCTGCCGTTACCATGGAAATGGAAGAATTGTGAAAAATTCCAGTTTTTGGTTTTAATGAATTATTTGGAGTTGCTTTACAGTGACTTGACTGTTAGTGTTGCTCTCAACCAATTGCAACTCATTCAAAATTTTGACCAAATTGCAATTTGTTTTATAAAATCAAATTGTTCAACTGGTCAGAAATTTGAACCAACTGCTGTAGAAAACCACAGCCAAGTCATGAAAGTGCAAGGTGATAAAATAAAACATACTTACAATCCTATAAGACTTTAACTCCACTTTAATGATGTTGTGACAAAATTAGTTTATCAGTTTGTATAGTTATATTATATTCATTTCCATGCTGAAGGGGAACTGTTTATTTTGAATTGCTATTAAATTGTCCAAACTAAGCTTTCATATAGTTTTTCTTTCTAAAACATTGGTATATATACATAACCTCATTTCAGGTTTTTATGCTTTAATTATGTTTGTTTCTATTTGCTCTCGGTAGATCTTTTTCATTCTGTTAAAATTATATTGTATCTTTATTTCATTATTAACTAGTCAAAATTCATGACCCCTCTTCAAATGTCTTTATATTTCAAGTTTTGAAATAAATATGCCTCGAACTTAGGTTTCATTGATTTTTTTTCTTTTGATTCTGTATCGTCATGCTAACCATTCCAACAACATTTTGTCGAAATGAGTGCAACAAGTATCCTTTGAAAATTTATAATAACGGAAAGTTAAACTACCATTGATAAAAGTTAATTAATATATACATATATTTACATGACAGTTCGTTTCCATAAGAATAATTAAAAAAAAAACATTGTTTAAATTTTACAATTACATATTTCAAAAATCGCAAAATAATATGTTCTGTTTATCATCAAAGACCACAATACGCATACAGGTCACTGACAAATATTGACTGAAATATGACATACTTATCAATAAAAATAAAAAAGACAATTGTGTTTAAGTTGTTTGTTTGTTCTTCTTTAACCTAGTTATCCTACATCTTTCATTACATTTTGCATTTCAAATACAAATTTTGTAATTATAAAGGATCAGATATGATCCTTAAAGTTACCTTGATACAGAATAAAAAGTAATCACTCTTGGAATGGTACCCCATCCCCACCCCCACCCCACGTTTTCATAAAAGTATCAATTTTCACAATTTTGCAATTTGTCAGAAAAGAAAAAGGGTGTATTTGATGGCATTATGAGCATTTAAGCACAAAGATACTCCAACAGTTTAGGGCAGTAACTGTGTCCCTCTCCAGTTTTCAGATATAAGATTTTTATTAAGAATAAACAACACGAACCCAACCAAAAACTAGGGGTGATCTCAGGTGCTCCGGAAGGGTAACCAGATCAACATGTGGCACCCGTCGTGTTGTTTATGTGATAACAAATCCGGTAAATAGTCTAATTCGGTAGGTCACATTCATGAAAGTAGTTACGACGTAAAGAACATATCCGATATCATTTGTGAAACGGTTATTCCATAATGGTCAACCAACTCGTGATGGCGGCCGTAAAATTTACGAAGGGATGATTTCAACTTCACCATTTGGAACTCTTGGTTTAATAGTTTCCTTATGAGCAGCAACCCTCTATCAAAAAAATCATGACAGGAAATGCAACCACGGAATTATCGTATCAATTGGGAGATATATACCCCGTATGCAGGTGCTGCTGGAATGCGTCTTTTTGTGCTGACATGAATTGTCATTGATCATGTTGATATGGTTATATTTAAAAATTTACTGTTTACAAATTTTTGAATTTTTTGAAATACTAAGGCTTTTCTACCTCAGGCATATATTGCCTTAGCTGTATTTGGCAAAACTTTTTGGAATTTTGGTCCTCAATGCTCTTCTACTTCGTACTTTATTTGGCCTTTTTAACTTTTTTGGATTCGAACGTCACTGATGAGTCTTTTGTAAAAAGTGTAGTATTTGACCATGCCTACTAGTATTAAGTTCAATCTTTAAAGTTGAATAAAAAAAGATTAATTTTGATTAAAAGACAAGTAAAAAACACAAATAGAATAGTGTCGATCAACTTTTAAAAACACAATGATTGATATATAAATTAAAAAAAAAAGGAAAATAAAACAAGATTGTCGATTGATTTTACACTTGTATTTGATGTTAAAATACGAAATGGGGAATTGGAGAGGTTAGGGTGATTTTTTAACCTGAGTTTGGTACAATTCTAGTACAACGAAGTTAGTTATGATTTTTATATTTTTGTTATTTCCTTTATAGTATACGCTTATATTTCTCTGCAGGATCGATTCTTAGATTAATCATCTATTTTGCTTAAAAATACCAGAATTGACCTATCTTGTATACATAACTTCATAATACTGGATACTTAAATTAACAGATAATTACATAAGAATTGCTAGTCAGTTTAAATATTCCATTGACAGCTGCTACGTACAATTAAGGTTTCCTATATCTATTGATACGTTCGAACACATGTTTTAATGTTACATGGTGGTGATAACATTGCAACCCATAATACATGTCTTTTTTGATTTTGTTAATTCAGCAAAGATTACAACATACCCTTCACTTAAAAATGTCTTAATATTGTTTATTTTCAGTTTGAAGTATTATCTCACGGTTGAACTGTGATAAACTTGACATTGAGGGATTTCGTTTTATCTTTTTAAAATAAAATCTTTATGTGTATTCCTTTGATGTCTTCGGGAGCAGTATACATAATTTTTGTCCGTAGATTAAAGAGTTTTGACCAGCGGTATACTACTGTTGTCTTTATTTGGCGCATGGATATTAAACACCACATCTCTAATAATTTATGTTTTGATACAGCAGAATTTGATCGCCTCTACTGAGGTTTTAGTATCGGTTTTACTTGGTGAACTGGGCTACAATTCTAGTTAAAGACGGCTATATAGAAAACCCTAGCCGTATTTGGCACATCCTTTTTCAACTTTTGATCCTCAGAGCTGTACAACTTTGTATCCCTTTTTTTGACTTTCGAACTTTTATATCTGGGCGTCACTGGTAAGTCTTGTGTGGACGAAGCGCGTTTTTGACTTATTGAATTTTAAACCTGATGCCTTTTGTTATCTATTATTCATGTGTTTCTATGCCTAATACGTTCTCCTATTTATTTGTATTGTAGTCCTGTATTATTATGTTGTCATTTTAATGTTATATTTAACAATGCCATCAAAGTGCGAGGTTTGGTATGCCACAAAACCAGGTTCAACCCACCATTTTTTTCTTTAAAAATGTCCTGTACCAAGTCAGGAAAATGGCCATTGTTATATCATAGTTCGTTTCTGGGTGTGTAACATTTTCACGTTGTGTTTCCGTTGTGTCGTATGTTTTCTCCTATATTTGAGTGTGAATTCACATTACTATAAGAGGTGTCACGGTACTTTGCTATCCCAAATTCATGTATTTGGTTTTGATGTTGTATTGGTTATGTCTAATGCTTAGTCCGTTACTGTGTGTGTTACATTTTAATGTTGTGTCGTTGTTCTCCTCTCATATTTAATGCGTTTCCCTCAGTTTTAGGTTGTTACCCCGATTTTGTTTTTTGACCATAGATCTATGAGTTTTGAACAGCGGTATACTACTGTTGCCTTTATTTATAAGCCATATACTATTATTCAAACCCCGCGTATCCGTACACAGTAATACCACTTAATGCTGTTTATTTTCTAATAAAAGATTATTTGATGGCATCGAAAAAATAAATAAAGGTAACAGTAGTTTACCGCTGTTTGAAATTCATAAATCGATAGAGAAAAAACAAATCCGGGTTACAAACTAAAACTGAGGGAAACGTATCAAATATATGAGAACTATGACACAAAAGAAACACAACATTATAATGTAACACACACAGAAACGAACTATAATATAACAATGGCCAATAAATACGATCGCGCGAACAAAATCCAATTCTGAAAAAAACGAAACAACATACACATCCCCTTTTTTTAAGTTAAGTGGTTGGTCCTTTATGAAAGTCATCTTAATGATTTGCAGTAGTTTAAAGATACTAAGGATTCTCGATTACGCATTAGAAAACGTAGGCTGTAGCAGCGTGCTTCCAGACGAAGAAAGGATTGAGATGTTAAGAATCATTACATTTCTATCTTTTCTGTCTGTTTCAAATGGTATTTTTTCTCCAAGAAGTATTTAGCAAAGGGAGGGATAATGTTTAGTTTTTATGTCTACGTGTATTGTGACGGATCTGAGATTCTAGACAAGAAATACAATTTACCTCACACTTTTTATAGTAATGCATTTATGAGTCAATCGTTGTTTGAGTAGGATCAGTGGCAATTATTTCTGTGTACGTCCAGCCGATTCTGTCAGACCTCTTCAAATGAATTATGTGTTCTACAGTGATGATGCTTTGAGTCTTGATGAGGGGTTGATAAAGCTGCGTAAAGTTCTTTTGAGAACAAATAAATATATCAAGTTTACACAAATATTTCTGTAAAGAATTTTTTTATTAATTGTTATAAATATCAATTTAATTTTAAAATCGTTTCTTCCTTAAATTTACATGGTAAAATTAATAATATTCTAAATGCATAGTTGTATGACTATCGACTGCATGTAGACAAAACATGATTTAAACTACATGTAAACATTAATTTTTATCTCAGCTCAAGGATAAATGACAAACAATACGATCTATGACATAACCCAGGTTCATCAACTATCTGCTCAGACACTGTCCTCAATGTACACATGTCCCAACACAAATTGTACATTATCTACCTATACACAGATCTGCACCACATTATAAAAGTATGTGGGAAATGTTTTAAGACTACATTAGTTTTTAAAGCAATTGCTTTTATGCCGTCGCGTATGGCCATCTTTGTGACCCAGATCAGAGACTCCGCCCAGATCAAGCCATAGTATTTTGTTAAACAGGCTCCTGGTCAGTCATTCTTTAACACCTATGTATGTTTTCTAATGCAATACATAGCTTGAAACTTTAAAAAAAAGTTAGTGGATTTAAGAAGTTTCAGAATATGTTCTTGTAGATGTATTTTTGTATTTAAAGGGTCAACCGTTTGACTATCAAATAACATAGAAGTCCGAGTGAAAAAAAGTACATTTTTATAAATGCGATTCCGTTTTCCGCCGTTCGTACGATGTTTCAACAAAATATGGATTCATTTCAGTTGTTGATTTAGTATTGAAAATTTAACTGAAACGGTTTTTTATGTTTAATTTGTGTTTCTTTAAGAGGTCAGGTGCTCTTGTTCATTCATAAAATTATCGTTCATTCATACATTTATCGTAAAATCAAAATCACTACACAGGTTAATGCGTAGTGTCAAATTATTACCTGTAATCTAAAAATAGACAAACTTTATTTGCGCAAATAATTTAGCGGAACGAAACCCTTGTTGAAAACACATAACAATAAGTACGTTTTCCTTTTCTGTCAAAACTCCGTAATATTTATCGATCACCTTACTAATGAAATGGACCCGTCCAAACGTAGTAGATGCCAAGTCGGTCCAGATGAAGAGATATTTACAATTTGGAATTTTCTAGTTTATTAATACATAGATTGAAAAAAAGTACGTCTTTTTAAATATCATGATCAAAACTGGGTTTGCATAACAAATGTCAGATGAAACCATTATCCTCGTCTTTTCAGTGAACAAGTCTACTACGTTTGTTGACACTCGACGGTCCACCGTGTTAGCAATTTTATTTCACATGTTTTCGAAATATTGAAGATCATTCTTTGCAATGTTTCCTGAAAATTGATAAATATCAAAGCAACGTAGAGCTGTTTGTTCTTGTTCGTATAATAAAATTGAGAATGGAAATGGGGAATTTGTCAAAGAGACAACAACCCGACCATAGAAAAACATACAACAGCAGAATTAAGGTCACCAACAGGTCTTCAATGCAGCGAAAAATTCCCGCACCCGGAGGCGTCCTTCAGCTGGCCCTTATACAATATATATACTAGTTCAGTGATAACGATTTAATGTCATGTTTGTCTGTGATGACCCCCCTTTTCGGGATTGCATGAGAATTGTAGTTATCTCGTACCCACATGCACTTGTTTCTATCCATAGGAAGGTCGACTATCCATATAAAACTATTTATATGGATAATCGACCTTCCTATGGATAGAAACAAGTGCCTGTGCTTGACCGCATCAGAAGGACACATATCAACTGAGCAATAATGTTTGGAACTTAGTTTTAAAAATGATGACAAAGTAACATTATGAAAATATTTTTATTAAGCTGAAATATACATTTATTCTTTACATGTTTATGTCTTGTAAGATATTTTATTTCTTTCCCGTTTTTTAACATTTGCGTCTGGAAAGATGAAATGTTTTTACTTAATCATTTGTGTTAATGGTTAAATATAAATTAATAATGAAAATTGTTAAAATTAAATCAATAAAGGAAATTATTGCCAAGGAAGTTACAAACACTACCAGGGGATAATCCATGATGATTTCTTTTTGAGTTATATGTTTCAGCACATGTATATTTGACCCCAACTTTAGCCTGGTAAACGTGTTGTCTCCTTGTGAAATATAAAACATATTAAAAATGACTTTCTGCTGAAGTCTTTTATTTATATAAAGTTAAAACCTTCTTACTTTTAACTAGACAACACTCATGTCAGGTTTAATTCTTGTATATATGTGGATGAAAAATAAAAGTCCCCAAACATTAACATGGCCGCAATTGCTTTTACAGCCTTTAAGGCTTTGATTATAAGCAAAGCTATGATAAAACAAAAGAAGAGGATGATGCTAAGAAATGTTTTATTGATTGAAACATTTTGTCCGGTTTACAATTGTAATTGATAATTATTAGTTATACAGATAATTGGTTTACATATATGGTTATTATACACAAAAGAGAACTACAAACTATAAACATAATATTTGTTAGCAAAACTGTTATTAATTGACTGATTTAGGTAATTCTGCAACTTGATCATTATATTGGCAAATAAAAAATGAAGAACTCGTTTTTCCATTCATGAACATTGCAACAAAACCACTATCTAAAGGAGATATATGCATCACGTT
Source organism: Mytilus edulis (assembly GCA_019925275.1). Taxonomy (NCBI): domain Eukaryota; kingdom Metazoa; phylum Mollusca; class Bivalvia; order Mytilida; family Mytilidae; genus Mytilus; species Mytilus edulis. The sequence goes on along the minus strand of CM034356.1, from coordinate 923,442 downwards.
GCTCGCTTTTGTATTGTTAATGCTAAAATAAAAAAAAGAAAAGAAGCGGAGAACTTGAAATTATGATGAGTGACATTTAGACAAGGAGTTTCACTTTCATCTTATAAATTAGAATACTAAATAATGTCCTCACCAAAAAATCGTTTTGTAGAAAACAGTTAATCATAAATCTATACAAAATGTGTCTAACGAATCCTTAACTGTATTACACATGCAGGTTATCATTTTATTGACAAATCATAAGTCAAACCTTTAAAGGCATTTAACGAGGATCGTTCAACCAGAAAAGCAAGCGAGCATTCTAAAAATGACTCTTTGAGATCCTAATATAAAAAGCTTTATAAAATTAATAATATATTATGAATCGATAGTTGAGTTTTTTTTCTTTTAAAAACGACTGCCGTGTTAAATAAATCCTGTATTTACATGTGCATGCATTTCTTTCGTAAATATTGTTTTCTTTTCTTGCATTGGAGTTTTGTTAGGCCCAATAAGTGACAAAATAACAGGGAGAAAAAAAATTGCCTGGCCAAGACCGAACAAAATTACAAGAACCATTACTTTAAAAAAAGAAGTGAAAACGTAAGATTCAGAAAATGCTAGCATGATTATTCCAATTAATGATGACATGGCCCCATTAAATATTGGGCCACCTGACAAAATGATTGCTTCATTTACCCGCTCATTTCTGTTTTCACCATCAACAGTTAAAAAAGCATGACATATATGTGCTGTGTAATCAACAGAGAATCCGACACTCATTATTAGATGAATCATAGTAATCGAACTTAACGAAAGTCCCCAAAGATGCATGAAACCGAAAATTCCCAACATTATGAATGCCATTGACAAGGTTACTAACAAAATGACTAATGCATTTGACAGGAATATACTAGTTACAATAAGAACAGCAACCACTGATATACCAACTGTCTGAAGTGTATTCGGAAGAATGGCAACATACTGCTCAAAATAGATAAAAGCAGGCGAGAAAGAAAATATTCCTAAGTTTGAACTTTCCGTTAATTTTCTTATCCTCAACATCAACTCTCCTTGCATATATGAGTCTTTGATATCATTTGTTATCATATGGACTCTTGAATGGGAAATGGTACAGTTATCATTAAATATAACATCATTTGAAAACGATGAATTCAAAATAAATTTTTCTAAATTCAAGCAAAACGAGTGATCAGATGAATTGTCATATATATTTGACGATCTATATGAAATCATCCAGTTTATTTCATTTTCTGTATTTATGCCTTGATCCTGTCTGATTTTAGTAAAAATATTTTCAAATGCATCTTGAGATTCAATTGATCCATAATTAACATTTGAGGGAAAAATCAAGGAAACGATAAATTTTGATGGAAAATGGTCATAATCCCAGATACTGTATGAATGGTAATATGATGATTTTGACACCAAATTACGAAGTAGAAGACCATGCTTTAAGTGAACAACTCCCCAAATTGAGGATCCCAAATAAACCAAAAAGCCTACTATTACTAAAATTTTAAATGGAAGCCATAAGACTAATTTAGGAAATGCAATTGATGGAAACTTTTGAAAAAAACTTTCTTGCTCGCTTCTCGAGGAAGGCGGGGATCCACCACAACATGTTGTTTTTAAACAACTTTCTCCTTCGCTGTTCATTTCTTCCCTGCTTTTTGTTGTAAGGCATGTAATGCAATGTCTTTGAGCTGCAACTCTTCGTTCATGTATGCTCATACAACCAAGAAAAAAAGTCATCTGATTGACATAACACAATAGCACAGCCAAACCTGAAATAGCAATTGTATGATTGACATCTTGCTTTATGTCAGCAAACACACTTATATCTAAAAATTGACACATTTAATTTCAGCTGGAAAGTTTAGTTTGATGTTTTAATACAATACAATCTTTATTTCTGCTAGACCTATTATAATCAGGTTATTTAAGTACGTAACGTAACGTAATGATAACAATTCAACATTGGATGTTGGTTTTGTATTGACTGATTATTCAGTGTAAAATGTCACATGTTTCACAAAAATTTGCTTAGAAGTAGAATTTCTGTTGGGTTGATACCTTTTCTGAAACTGTTTACCTACATCTTCCAAGAGATCAAATAAAAAACATGTCATCCATCTCATTTGTTTGTAAAATTGCTTCGGAAATTGTCGTGCGAAAAAAAAAAGTGTTTGTAAACACTACAATAATTTCTGGACCTGTTCTTGCTAAAAATACGGAATGTCAAACAGAAAAAAGCCCATAAAACATGTGAAAAATAATCTTGTGTTTCTTTGAAGAATTTTAGTCATCAGCGGTTTAAAAATGAATTTTATTGCACAATAACTTTAATGTTTGGAAAATCTACCATGGCCAAAATGAGAAACTGCAATCCTAACCGTATATTTCTACCTTACATACATGATTTGTAAAAACCTTTGATTTTTCAACACTTTTTACCACTATTTCACATACTAAATTTAAAGTTCGACTGAAAGAAATCGTCAGCTCATGTTTCTTTAACAAAAAGGCACTAGACGTTTAGAATATCTAGTTTTGGCCTGGAATTCAGCTTACTTTGTGAAAAAGCATACAGAGTCAAGGAAAAATTATACCGACGAGGATATAACTGCCATGCTGGACTTTTTAATTGACAACATATTTCTTGAATTTGGAGGTTTGGTCTTCCAATAGACTATTGGAATCCCAATGGGTACCAATTGCGCTCCTATACTTGCAAATTTGTTTTTGTATTCCTATGAAGCAGAATTTATCCAAAGGCTTGTACAGAAAGGAGAAAAGAAATTAGCCCAGTCCTTTAATCTCACCTTTAGGTATATTGATGATGTACTGTCTCTTAATAATAATAGATTCAGTGATCACTTACATTTAATATATGCAAGTGAACTTGAAATTAAAGATACTACCGACACAAATAAATCTACTTCATATTTAGACTTTTTTTCTCAAAATGACTACTGATGGTAGGTTAAATACCAAAATTTATGACAAACGCTATGATTTTAATTTTCCTATAGTCAACTTTCCATTTCTGTGTAGCAACATCCCAGCGGCACCAGCATATGGAGTATGTGTGTCTCAATTGATACGTTATTCTAGAGCTAGCTCAAAGTACGTTGATTTTGTTATATTCCTATATTCCTGTGCTAAGACAGGGCTATGAATCAATTAAATTAAGATCATCACTCAAGAAATTTTACGGTCGCCATCATGAGCTGATTGGCCATTTTGACAAAAGTGTGTCAGAAATCATATCTGATATTCTTCCTCAGTCATAATAACCTTCCATCATTACCGAGCTTAACAAAGAAATAACACGACGGGTGCCGTATACGCTGCAAGAAATGCTTACCCTTCCGGAGCACGTGATTTCACTCCCGGTTTTTAGTGGAGTTCGTGTTGTTTCTTATTTATTATTTGAAACTGTTGATGTAAATGTCCTTTGGTTTTGTGAGTCTTTGTTTACTCCTTGATTTGATTGTTATTGTCTTGTTATGTTAAATTATTATCGGCTTCAAACTAGCTATAACTGCAAGTATACTCATATCTGTACTTTTTGTAGTTTGTTTGCTACCACATCCACTCTGTGTTTTTGTTAGATGTAGTTCAGTTTTGTTGCGATTTGAATAGTAACGCCCTTTTAACGAAATTTTGATAGGTTGTTCTTAATTTGTACTTTAACACCACTGTCCTATGTTGAAGGAGGGTTGGTTCCCATGAAACAAGTTCCCCCGCCACATTATGTATGTGCATGTTCCTAATCGGGACCCTGTAATTTAGTAGTTGCCGTTTGTTGTTGTGTTACATTTTTTACGTTCATTTTTTCGTATATACATTAGGCCGTTAGTTTTCTCGTTTTAAATTTTTTACATTTATCATTTCGGGCATTTTATAGCTGACTATGCTGTTTTGGTTTTTCTAATTGTTGAATTTTGAACGGTTGATTTCTGTTTTAGCTGGTTTCTTCTGGAGTTGTCTTATTGGCAATCATACCACATCTTCCTTTTAAATATATAGGAAGACATGTGGAATTATCATCCTGAATTGAACTACAACCATACTTTGGGTTTGCTCATAAAGATGTTGATCTTGTGTGAATGAAGAAATAAACCCCAAAAAAACAACAATATAGATTATTGCAGTTGCATATATTCTTTCAATCTGGTAACACGATTGTCCTGTTAGTTTAAAGAGAAGTTGTTATATTCTTGTATAATAATGTTGAATTTAATATTTCTCAATTCAAATATACACCCTAAATATAGAGTGCGATTACCAGTATTTTCAAAATGCTGTGAACCATTGACCGCGGTACCGTAAGATCAACTGATTTTATAAAGATTCATCTCATTGATGTTTCTGTTTTATTTGATACGATATACATCACAAAATGTGTAATTAAAAAGTCATCAAATAGCTCGTTATTTTTTACGCCAGTAGCACTTTTTATTTACATTAGACTCGTCTACGGCGTTAAATAATATCAGCTCGTACATCAAATCATTCATGAAGTTAGAAAGCATATAATACATAAAATTTCAAAAACGTTGTGCCAAATTGGGCTAAACCTGTCAATAGTTTAACTATTTAACATATTTGACGACTTAAATATTAAATCAAAAGTGCTTATTGTAAATAACAAACTAAATAGAAGATAACATGGAGATAACATGTGAGTAATGAAAAATTTACCAGAGTAAAAACAGAAGTTTCTGACGCTTTGAAATGATGACAACACCCCTACTGCAAATGCTGTAACATTTGTCAGTGATGTTATTGTGATAGCTACTCCACTTGACTGCATAGTTGTCCCAACACGGTCTTCAGTTGATTTGCCTAAAGGTGCAGATGCTAGTCCTGACATTAGAATAAACATATCATCCACACCAATACCTAAAAGGATAAAAAAAAAAAAACGACAAGAAAAAGTACCGATTACACATTTTTATGTTTGAAGAAGGTGCTTATTAACTTTGGTTGAAATATGAATTGGATATGTTGTGAATGAATACATCTTGAATGTTTTTAACTTTTTTTTTCACTCGTTAAACAACATTGACGGGTCGAAACCAAACGTGCAATATAAATTAAATATGTTTATTTTGCATTAATTATTGATGTGTATTTTGTTTGTTCGTCTCCCGTCACACCGTTTTACTTATAGTTCTAATGTATTGATTACTAATATGAATGTATATACAGTATTTTAAAGAATTAATTATGAATCCTAAGCCAGTTGGAAGTTAATAGCATTGTTCCCCCTCCTCTTTTGTTTAACGTAAGCAGCCAACAAATTTAATACATAATTCTCAAAAAAATCAAATGTATGCATACCAATTATGAGAAATGGCATGACTCCAACGATGTTTACAAATTCCACATGTAAAGCACTGCCAAGTCCAAAGGCACCTAAAATGGACAAACCACTAGCAATCACTCCCGCACGACCTAAATGTCCAGTATTCGATACACAGTTCCCACCAGCTGCCACGAAAGAGGCGTATGTGATCATCAACGTAAACGTTAAAGAAAAGTATGAAACATCACCACCAGTGTTGGCATCTAGTTCTTTGCCAAGAGAGTCTGAATTGGCAAATGCAATACTTACATTTTGATTGCCTGCACTAGAAACAAAAGACTGAAATGTATCAATGAATTTCTGTTCCCAATTCGATGCTAACGCATTGCTTGCATGTAAGTCTTGCCTTAAGTAGAAATTTATTTTCAAAGCTGTAACAAATACTACAAGTCCATCTGCATTTGTTTTAACACCACCAAGTGTTTGATCTAGTATTTCCTTCTTACCATCGTTTGTCATAAATACAGGGAAGGTGACATTTCCCAGTGCAACCTGTTTCCAAAAATAGTCAGAAAACAATACTGAATAACTGGCGACACAAGTACCATTACGAAGTGCACATAAACTATCATATGAATAAGTCTGATCTTCGTGTTCGATTGAAATTTCTTCTACCGTTTTTATAATTGTATTTATATATGATTGAAATATTTCGTTCAATACATTTCCATCGTTTGGTGATTTTATGATGATACTTCCATACCTGCCAAGATCAAGCAAGCTTTGTTCATAGAAATTTGTACCAGTAAAATCGGGGAAAATGTTTCGCACCAACGCACTATCTTTGTATGCCTGGCTATTACTAGGGGTATAAACTGTCAGATCACTATTGGACCTCATCCACAAAATGTTTATGCCCAAAAGGCCATTTAGCATGATTGCAAACACTATTGCTGGAACAGGATTTCTTGCTATTAGCTGTCCATACTTATGAAAAGTACCAGCTAGTCTTTCTTCAAATAAATTGGATAGAAACATGACCACTGAAAAAAAATTAATTTAAAAGCAAATTAATTAATAAAGCATGTCTAGTAGGATGCCACAGGAATATGAAAAAAGGCATTCTTGTGCTCAGGTAAACAGAAAATAGGATGATAGGAGTGTATCGTTCAATCTTTTGCAGTAGGGATGTTGTCAATATTTCAATTCTTTTCTTTGCTAATGTTGCAAAAAAAAAAAAATGGGGTGTGGGAAAATAAGCATTGATTGATCCTGAAAATTGTATAAAAAAGTAAGCTGTCCATTTAAAAGAATGCTTTTTTCCAGAATATAGAAACCTATTATCTGTTCACCTAATTGTTATATTCCTGCGACCTCCTGGACATGCTTTCACTTATCCAGTACACATTTTTGTTTGGAGGCGAACTAAGTCCGCCTCCGGGTGCAGGGTTTTCTCACTGTCTTGATGCCTATTGATGGCCTTTGGCTGTTTTCTGATTTTGGTCGGGTTGTTGACTCTTTGACACATTACATGTACCTATGGCCATTCTCAATTTTATCTATTAATGTACCTATTTTAGATATACATATTCACATAAAGAAGTGTTTGAAATTTAAGTATTAGCAATATTGCCTTCCATATATGATATTGAACTCTTATCAAATGAATATAACAAAAAAACAATGTACAATTGAATTGAGTTTTGCATGAATTAAACTTGTGTAAGATTTGTTATTCTTCTTGAAATGGTATAGAGTATATGTTGATCAATAAATTTTGAGTTCGAAAATGTCAAAGATGAAAAAATAAAAATGCTAGCTATAAAACTAAGATTAACATGTCTGGTAAACTAGTTCTTATGAATTTTATGTAAGACAGTTAGTCATAATTTATATGCATAACCAAATATGAAAACTAATATTCAGTTTTATCTAGAATGAGAAAAATATTTGATGTTTGAACAAATGAGGGGCAATAGATACCGGAGGGACAGTCAAACTAATAGATTGAAAATAAACTGACAATGCCATGGCTTAAAAAGGGGAAAAAGACAAACAGACAAACAATAGTACACAAGACACAACATAGAAAACTAAAGACTAAGCAGAACGAACTCCACCAAAACTGGAGGTGATCTCAGGTGCTCCGGAATGGTAAGCAGATCCTGCTTCACATGAGACACCCGTCGTTTTGCTCATGTTATTACAAACCCAGTTAATGTTTTAACATTAAAAAGACCAATTCATAAAGATGATAATTAAGCTACCTATTTATCTGCAAAGTTATAATTTAGTTAGTTATCCTTTTATAATATTCGCAAAAACCTTATAGATTTTCAAAACATATTTTGCACAATTAAATATAGGGATACCAATTATGGTATAATTCCTTCAGGATTGATCCATTTATTTGAGATAAATAAACTAGCATGTACAAAAACAAAGAAAGAAAAAGAAGAAATAAGCAATAAATTAAACAACTTATATTCGTTATAATTTATCTTTCATTGTAAAAACTCACACAATTAAAGAAAGTAATGTTAACATACTAAAACCTGAAAAATTAAATCTGCAAAAGTTCACACAAAGAAAAAATAGTTGTATGTTAAAAATGTAATATTAATTTATGAATCTTAGAATGATGCAACACGAGAAATATATAGAATTATAATTCGACCTCACATAAAAAAAAGTAATAAGCAGGAAAGAATTCCTCAAAGGGAAGATATACATTTTGAAATTTAAGAACAATTTGATATCATTATTTAACAACCAAAATAGAACAAAATTGATATATCAAATGGAAATTGCTGTAATAGATGTAACTATGTAAAAAGATATTTGAAAGCTTGAAATAATTTATAAGCATTATGTTAGAAATGCAATATTGTAGAAAATAAGGATAAAATATATTTCATCACTTACAAATATTGCAAAGGATTTTACCAAACTATTAGATTATTTCTTGACAAACTGAAACTCTGCATCATATTCAAGAAAAACAATTGGATGAAAAGTATTATGAAATAAAATAATTATAACTGTTTCATAATTTAGCATCAATAAACTCTACTATTTATCAAAAAGTATGTTCATGCATTCTTTATATTCAATAATAAATTTATCATAAGATTTAACGTTAAGAAAGTATCTATACAAAAATTAGATTTCATAAAACAGATATCTGTCAAATATTCTCATTTTTTTTTAATTAATGCCTGATTCACTGTACTTGTCAAACTCCTTACCTAACTTTCAGAAACACTAAGGAAAGATTAACTATTAACACAGGTAAAAACAAAATACATAAAAATTAGTTAATACCGACATGAAAAGGTACAACGTGGATCAATGTCAAATTTTGTGATAATTTTAAAAGCAAAATTTATAACTGTATTTTTTTATTATTCTAACGCTTACTCAAGTTAAATTAACAATATTACCTCTTAAGAGAAAATTTTATACAGATTTGATTACAGCTTAAATGATATAAAAATCAAATGTAGTTTTGATTTTTAATAAACGTACAAAATCCTGACCTGAAATATTACAATATGATTAGGTTTTCCCTCTTCCTCGTCAAGACAACCTCAACAGCTTGTTTATCTAATCGTGATTGGACTTCCTAGTACAGTTCTTGGTATTATAGATATGCAACCTGTCCAATTTAAAAATGTTTGTTCTTCCAAAGATTTTGCACAAGTGAGCTTATCATTCATATAACGTTGTAAGTGTCTCCTATATGAAGGGTTTTATAAACGAGTTCGATGTTGATCATTTTAAAATGAAATAAATGATATACAATTCAATTTGAATAAAGATGAAATCATGAAAAGAAATAATTTTCACTCGAATCAATATAAAACAAATAAACCATATTTTCTTATAAAATAGAACATTTAGATACAACTCACACAATAAGTAGCGAAGTTCCTAAAATAAAACATAAAATAACAAAGTATCGAACACCAAGGAAAATTCTTAATAGAAAGTCCATTATAAAATAAACATGTATTTTACTTGTTTAAATCGAAGTTAACTATTTTTAAAGTTTTAACTTCGATTTAATTAATTACTCCCGTGCTCCATTCCTGTCCATTTTCTATACAAATAAGTTATTGTATTATGATAACTCATAACATAACAATTTCAGTGTAAAACAATATGTAGGTTATAGCAAATATAGGTAAAAAATTAGCAAAACCAATACCGTATATATAGTAACAAATAAAAAGCCACGACATGACAAATAAATTAAAAAAAAAATAGCAAAAAATACTAAAATTATAGGGAAAATTCACACAGAAAACTGTTATAAAAATTCAGAAGCTAAAAAACATCAAACGAATGGACAACAACTGTCATATTGCTGGCATTCTACAGGCGTTTCTTGATGTTACAAATTGTAGATTAAACCTGGTATTATAGATAGCTAAATGTCTAATAAAAGTCACATAGAATGTCTTTTTATTAACAAAAAGGTGTCACCAAAACAAGCAAACATAATAAGTTAGATTACCAAAAATTTGGATAATTATTATACATTTCATAATAAAACCATACAGCATGACGATCCAAACATCTTTTAAAAAACAAAAGAAAGGAAAAAAAAATAAAATAGTTAGAAACCAACGTCTACTTACAAACAGGCCCAGGATTTGAAGAGACATTTTAAGAATATAGCGTGTGAAATATAATAGATGAGGGACATTTTCAGAAAAGACGCTTCGTTTTTCACTTTAATGCGATCCCTTACATACAGCGATAGGTGAACATCTGAACTTCATTTTTGCCCGGTCTTGAAAAAAAAATCATATGGTGCGGTTTTTTGAAAAAGTTGAATGAGAGTCCAGAAATATTTTCAAACTTTAAGTTTATTCAAATGATTAAAAAAAACGTCCCTTCTTTTCGGTTTCTTTTTGGTTTTTGTTTACATATTTGATTTGTTTTAAAATAGAATCGTATCTAGTAATCATTTATTTTAATAATGCATTTTAGGTAAAGTGTTTTAACTGAATTATTCTTGATTTTTACAAATTAATTCCAAATACCGTTTCGATTCGATTCCTAACACCACTAAGGAGACATTGAATCTCGAAATTCGGATATGGTGTACTTATGGTGTACTTATTTTTGTACCTTATGTTTGCAGTATACTATCGTTTCCGCAAGTTTATTATTTTCTGTTTGGTATTTGAATAATAATTACGATTCATTTTGCTACATCTAGTGATCTGCTTATTTGGCAATCGCCGATGGCAGTCAGCAGGGTTTCAGAACATCTGTAGTTCGATCAGCTAGTCAAATGTCTTTTGTTAATAAAATTTACTCTTTCACTGTTTTTTTGTCTTTTGGAAAATGTTGTTTGTGATGTATTCAGACGCCTTTACCAAGAAATTTATTCTGCGTGCATACTTTTAAAAATTACGGTAAAGTATTCTTTAGTCAAGACGTGAATAATATATTTAGAATTAACTAAGCATAAAAAAATACAATTGTTAAAATTTGAGCGCTTTAGTCACTCGTGAGACGTTATCTCGACATTTTAAATGTTTCTGTTACCCACTGTATTATTACATAGATTTTATTCATTTTTTTTTCTGTTTTTTTCCGATTTTTTGAAACTGTTTGAAATCAGACCAAAGAATATTTACATGATTGATTTTGCAGTTTGTTGGGGTTTTGTGTGCTTTTTGTTTCCCGATTAATTTTTAAAATCGCGAAATTATTCAATGTTAACCAATATTTATAATTTTGATTGATATTATTATAGAATAAAAGGGATTTTTTAAATATATATTCTGGTAATATCATGCAACATATTTTGCTATGGTAACATACAGTATTGCTTCACTGTGGTATACACATCAACATAACAAATACATTGGTTAATGTTAAAATATGAAATACTAAGATCAACACAGTTTTCGGTGGGTTAGTGCTGCTAAGTATTTAGTTTTCTATGTGTTGTTTGTTTTGTGTAAAACCCTGCAGAAACAGTATATCAATTTTGATAACACATGATGTAAGCTATATGACAAGATTGTTAGATAAACAATTTATTGGTTTTTTTTTTGTTTTTTTTTTAATTTATTTTTAATAAATGTTTAATGAATAAATGCACGTTCAAACCTCAATGGGGTTGAAGGCATACATAAACCAACAAAATAATTTTACAATACATTATAAAAAACAATAAATGATTATCGCTTTTCTTCATCATACTTGTAATAAAATTAACAGTACCAATTTTCTTGCACCAGATGCGCATTTCGACAATACATTTCTTTTCAGTGATGCTTCATGTCTCTTCAGTGTAACTTATGAGTCATTTAGAGCATTGCGTAGGTTAAAAAAGTCTTCCAAATATTATTATTTGTAAAGCATTGTTATTGTTAATAAGCCTGCTTTGTTACTGAATTCTATTGAAATTACTTCTTTTAGTGTTTTTCGTTTAATTCTTTGATTAACCATTCAAATATTTTATGCCAAACTAATATATTAGTAGCGCACTATGTTGTTGATCCATACTACCGTCTATTCAAAGCTTTTTTCGTGTAATTTGAAGTTTGGGTTTTAAGTTGTTAACCGACAGGTCGATGTAACTAAGGATACACTTATGGTATCACCAGCCAAGTGTAGAATAGCATATCATTGACATGGCCATGAATGATAACATCACATCCATTGTTTTTTTATTCTATATATTGACTGTTTATTGATAAATATTTACGGCACCAATTTTACTTAAGGTTGAATTATTCGTAACACCAAATTGTGTATACCCGTAGAATATTTGACGCATATAGTTCTTCAGCTTTGTATTTGAATTAGTCATCTAACTGTTTTGTAGCAGTTGAATCCAATTTAAAGAAAAGAGTACAACATTATAAACCTATTGGATGAACTTACAATATTATTTATATATGTGTCTGTCCCAAGTCAGAAGCCTGTAATTCAGTGGTTTTCGTTTGTTTATATGTTACATATTTGTTTTTCGTTAAAAAAAATTTATACAAATAAGGCCGTTAGTTTTCTCGTTTGAATTGTTTTACATTGTCATATCGGGGCCTTTATAGCTGACTATGCGGTATGGGCGTTGCTCATTGTTGAAGGCCGTATAGTTGTTAATGTCTGTGTCATTTTAGCTCTTTTTGATAGTTGTCTCATTGGCAATCATACCACATCTTCTTTTTTTAAAATAATCGTGTGAATTCATGTGTTTACGATGTGAAAATGTTAGCATGCCAAGATATTATATATGATTCCATATTTTTGTTTTAATATAACTTTTTATAAACTATTGCGTTATAAGTAATTAAACGAGAAGGAAAAAACTATGTCGAATGTCAAAATCTTCCTATGCAAGATCGGTATAAAACGATTAATCGATGAATAGGCTGTAAATAAAGTACCCTTTGACATTTAGTTTACATAAGGGTAGACACGAATATGAATAGTTGTAGGAAAACCTTATCAACTTCAAGAAATTTCCAATTTATTCTATTTTTCTTTTCTACTTTAAACAGATAAACATTCAAGTGAACAGTTGATTCGTTGAAATGTAAGCACCGAAAGGTGAAAGAATATCGTAAATAAGCTAGCTCCGTCAAAGTATGCGATGTGAAGATAATATAAGATAAATCAGATACGGAAACAACTTGTGCGTATAAAAATAGAATATTTAAGTCATGTTTATTTTACTTTCAAATGAGATCTGATTAGATTTCGTTTTATGTTGTAGAAAATTTTGCCCAGTGTGTTTGGTAAGAATCGCCAAAGTGTTTGCCTATGCGTTTAGTATCATATTGAAATAAAGGTGTCTAAAAAATTTGTGGAAACCCTTCTGTTATGTCTGAGATCAACCTTTGTTTTTGGTGGGATCCGTGTTGCTTAGTCTTTAGTTTTCTATGTTTTGTCTTCTGTACTATTATTTGTGTTTGTCTTTTTATTTTCAGCCATGGTGATGTCAGTTTATTTTCAATTTATTTTGACTGTCCCTCTGGTATCTTTCGTCCCTCCTTTTCAACATAACAATTAAGAAATTTTCGGGAAAATATATTAACGAAAGCAATTTAAATACGATTCTTTCAGGAATTCAAGATTATGAACGTTCGTTTACAGTTCTAAACATTAGAAACATTTAACTTCGCCATAAAATAATAGAAACGTCATTTTTTACATTTCATGAGTAAAAGATGCTTCTATATATTTCCTGTTTAAACTTTATATTGATTAGAATAAATCACAAAAAAATATCACCAAGTAAAACCTTCTTCTCTTTTCATGGCTGTTTATCGAAGCGCTCTTAGGGCGAAGCATTTACTAAGATCATCATTTAAAAGACGTATATTTGTCTGAAAAAGAGAGACGAAAGATACCAGAGGGACAGTCAAACTCATAAATCGGAAATAAACTGACAACACAATGGCTAAAACGGGAAAAAAACACACAATAGTACACATAACACAACATAGAAAACTAAAGAATAAGCAACATGAACCCCACCAAAAACTGGATGATCTCAGGTTCTCCGGAAGGGTAAGAAGATCCTGCTTCACATGTGGCACCCGTTGTGTTGCTCGTGTTATAACAAATGCGGTAAATAGTCTAATTCGGTAGGTCACATTTATCAAAGGGAAGGGGATTGTAGTTACGACGTAAGGAACATATCCGATATCAGTTGTGAAACGGTTATTCCATTACGGTCAACCAACTCGTGATGGCGTCCATTAAATTTACGAAGGGATAATTTTAACTTCACCATTTGGAACTCTTGGTTTAATAGCTTCCTTAATAGCTGAAGTGCGTTTATCAAACATGTTGTAACCAAATACATAACAATCGTCCGAACAGTAATTGGATACCTTAGAAGGTGTTTTATGATGGCCTTCATAGTCGTACGATGGTCCTAACTTCAGGAAAAAATTTATGATGATTAATTTGTAAGTACATATGACCGCCAATTTTCTAAATATTTTGTTCTACTTTCAATTATTCAATTGTTTTTGCTCTTATCTGAAAACAAGTGTATATATAGGACACCAATCTGTTCATACTTTCCTCCTAGGTAACAAGAACGAAGGGGTATTATAATTAAAAAATATTTACGTTTAAAAAAGTTCAGAAAAGGGGGTTCATCACCAAAGCGCACTTGATCAATAATGAAATAATTTATGTATTCCGTAGTTTATGTAAAAGATGCACGAGATTAGTCTTTGAAATCTGTATAGTATAAAACCGTGACACTTCGGATTAAACTCACTCGAAAATATATATAAATTGTTAGCGATTGTCATTTACAAATTTTCACTGTTACTGCACATTGTGATCAATTATTTTATAAAACGTTGCTACATTTTGTGTGTTTTTTGTTTTTGTTTCAATAAGTTTGAATGAACAATTGTTAGATAAATAGTATATTTTTTTCTTTATGGTATTACAAATTATATTTCTTAGTTTTAATCTTTTGCTTCTGGTGACCATTCCCAATAAAAATTTGTCAATTATATAACCAAGATCATGTGAATCGGTGCTGGATATTTAAACTTAAATTAAAATTTGTAAAAACAATAGTTTACGATAACAATGTGATATTGTTCAGAAAGGGTCTTTATCAAACCGTTTCCAGCCCGATTATCTCCTTTCTCAATCCGACTTTCACCCGGTTTGTTATTTTTGCATGGTCAAATCTTTTCCTACAACGTCTCGATTCAGATAACGGTCAGACATTAAACAGACAGTGAACCGACGACGACGGACGATATCTATTAGAAAACTGTAACCATATTCGAGATGTTCAGGTTCTGTGAAAACGCAATTCTGTGCTGTGCCGCTTTACAAATGGCTTTGTCTAGACTCAATTGTCTTGTGTTCTGTAATTGTCTGGAGACTGACGTGAAAACATTACTGAATTTTATATTAATAACGGTATCGGCAATGACGGATTGCATTCGGCAAGATATGGATGCATTCTGGAATCAATAGTTAAAAAAAAAAACAAAAAAAAAAACAAGGACAAATTCCTTTTTCATGCTTACTCTACAGGAAACCGTCAAGAAAACACAGAACTAAGTTGCGATTTTGATCAGATATAGCAGAATCTGTTACAACATAGTCACGATCTTTTTTTGACTGGACAAAATCGGCTGAGTTAACCTCAATGTTACGGGACGCATTTAACTGTTGAGGTGCTTGGCCGACCTCTCCTGACCATTCCGGGTCAGTAGGAATCTGTTACGAACATATTCTACTGCGGTCAGACAATAAAAGGACATTTTCGATCATTCTGGATAATAGCTTCGTGTCCTAGCAATGTGCGAACTTAAACGGGAGCAATAATCGGCTCTTTTGTGTGGGAGAGGTCCTATGGCAGATCATACGACAGTTTCAGTATACAGGTGACTTTTAGTAACCAACAGGTATGATCAACGTACATACAACGTCGTAGAGTAATCCTTGTTCGTAAATGTTAGGAAGTTGGCAAGCTTGTTGACGAGAGACGCCTCCACCATTTCTTGAACTTTATATCGGTCTTCCAGTCTCTCCCACAGTCTCTGTGTCCTCTGTGTTCTCTTGTTTGGTTCTTGCATTTGAAGAATGTATACTTATGGCATGTTTGTCAGACTCTGGCCCTAGCGACCTAATCAGAAGGTCTATCTGTTTCGAGTCCGAAACTTGTAATTGTCTATGACGTTTCTGAAGCATGCATATGGGAAGCTTCTCTCCGGTCGTTAAAGCATGTTAACTGTGAGAACAGCTGGTTCTTACGCCAGATAAATCTGGACTGATTTGTTGCAGGTGTACAGCATGGGTTTCCTCTATTCCTTATTTTTTGGTGTGAGACAAGGATCTCCCCTGAAACGTCTTGTGTTTAACAAAGACCTCCTTTAAAACGCCTAGTTCTATTGAGCTAGTGACTGTTCCAAGATCTCTGATTTTTAAAGTATCTTCTGGTGACTTAGCATGTGTAGGCAAAACTGCAGGTGTCTGTGATAGCCAGTTCGATGCTACGGAAGACACGAACTTAGATGCTTCATGACTAACCTCAATCTGAACCGAAGTTTATTTTACCTTTTGAGGTGCTGTCACTTTCTGTATGGCAGTTGGTTCTTGATGTTTATTGACGAATTCTTGCACACGTTGAAGCGGTTCTTCGATCTCGTAAGGAAGTTCGCCAAACGATTGGCTATCGTTGTATTCTTAGATACGGGCCTTTGCTTCTGCGGCTGCAGCTTCTCTATGTGCTTCGAAAATGTTCAATACAGCCTTAGATTCGGCTTTTTCTTTGACCGCACGTGCAGCTTCCTGTTCCATTTGAATTTTCCTGCGAACGGTCTCCAGTTCTTTTTTAGCTTTGATGTGCTCCTCTTCCATATCAATTCGAGCTTTCAATTGAGCAGTCTCAAGTTCCATTTGAGCTTTAATGTGTGCAGCCTAAGTTACTCTACGTGTGGCCTCTTGTTCCGCCTCGGCTTTTCTACGTGCGGCCTCTTTTTTTGCACGGATGGCGTCTTGTTCTATTTCGACCTTGATTTATGTTTTTCTGTAAGGGGACTGTTCTTTTTATACGAAATCATGCTTTAGAAGAGTAGCTTCTTGCTCGAAAAAAGCTATCTTTGGTCTAACCGAATCTTTCTCCGTGCTAGGCTTGACATGTCAGCGACATTATAGCTCTCACTGTGAGAGGTTATCTTATACTTAGATGTATATTGAGACTTTGTCAGGGTGAAGCGATGCTTGTGTAAAGTTAAAATTGCCAAGTCAATTTTGGACATTCGGATATCTGTTGAAAGTTTACCTGTATCAATGTCTTAAAGACTGTCTAACGTTCTTTTATTTGTTTTAGCGATTTCAAGTACTCTTCTGAGAGTCTGCAATAATTAGTACAGGCTTATACAATTTTATGTCTTGGTCGGGAGATGTGTAGACAAGCTGTTATCAATTTACTGTACATGTCAAGGAATGACGCGTTCTTGCAGGGCTCAACATGCAGGTTGTAGCTGTAGAACTGATGTGAAGTGCCGTTATCTGTGAGACACAACAGGCAAGTTGTAAAATGATAGAAATTATTATAAATTAAGGAATGTATCTCCCTCATGCAAAGCTCTGATTCCTTTCACGGATTTGGCTATACTTTTTGGACTTTTTGGATTATAGCTCTTTATCTTTTATATAAGCTTTGGATTTCAAATATTTTGGCCAGGAGCATCACTGAAGAGACATGTATTGTCGAAATGCGCATCTGGTGCAAGAAAATTGGTACCGTTTATTTTATTACTACCACTGGGTCGATGCCTCTGCTGGTGGACTATAAGTCCCGGAGGGTATCACCAGCCCAGTAGCCAGTACTGATCAGTACTTCGGTACTGGCATGAAAATACGGATGTTTTGTGTTATTAAAATTTGCTGTTACAAAATGATAGAAATTATTATAAATTAAGGAATGTATCTCCCTCATGCAAAGCTCTGATTCCTTTCACGGATTTGGCTATACTTTTTGGACCTTTTGGATTATAGCTCTTCATCTTTTATATAAGCTTTGGATTTCAAATATTTTGGCCACGAGCATCACTAAAGAGACATGTATTGTCGAAATGCGCATCTGGTGCAAGAAAATTGGTACGGTTAATTTTATTGTATACTTTTTACTGTATTGGCTTGATCACTAGGTTTATTCGACGATTTGGCTCGAGCAGAAAAGACTATCAGGTGCTGATAACTTTATCAAGAGTCAATATAACAATTTGTAATAAGCTGAAAATAATTTTTTTTCAATTTGTTTAATTACTTTTATATTGTTTGAAGGTCAAATGTAGATAATAGCACTGTGCATAGAACGTGAAATAAAGCTGAAAATACAAAGATTAGCCTGTCTACCTGCCGTTAAATTTTAAAAGACGATAACAGGAAATTGAAATGGGCAATGGAATCACAACTTTTTTTTCACGAGACACAGACAACAATCTTGAACGGATGTAAATCTTAACTGATTTCCACCTTTGATTCTGTCATTTGAATTTATTTCTTATAATAGGTACAATCAT
This sequence comes from Mytilus edulis, assembly GCA_019925275.1. Lineage (NCBI taxonomy): Eukaryota > Metazoa > Mollusca > Bivalvia > Mytilida > Mytilidae > Mytilus > Mytilus edulis. The sequence goes on along the minus strand of CM034356.1, from coordinate 905,079 downwards.
TTTATTGAACAAAATCATTCCTCTTCGCCGCATAATTTATAGATGATGCATAGTGATGCTTGTTGACTGAATATGAAAGTGCATATGTAGTTGTTTCCATTACTAGTATAATCAGTTTCAGAATGTTCATTATGTTATTGTTATTTCCCTTGTTTAATACTAAAACTGTCATGTTTCTGTATTTAATGATTTACGTGATGCTTATTCAGTTCATATTTGTGAAATTTAATAAATATTGGTATTTTGAATTATAAAAAGATATTTATTTTATTCTAAAGTTTATTTTTTGCATCGTCGCAAATCATTTATAACCTTCTTTGAATGACTTAGGCCTATACATTTTATATGACTGGTTTGGAATAATTATATTAATATAATCTTAATTTGTCATATAAGTAACATTATTCTTGTGACATAACCAAACAACAATAAAATAACTGAGTTAAACACACATACAATGTATCTATATATATACAAGTAAAACAAGATGCCGCATGTGTAAGCCGGGAATAGGCAGAAATAAAAGCAAAATTTAACCTTCTCGAAGCACAAAGAGAATACGCAGTCGAGGTTAGTATTCTGGAATAGAACGACAGCCAAGCGTTTGGTGACCTACCTGCAGAAAACAGAAGACCCGCTCCAACGTGTGCAGGATTTCGTTAACACAATACCCTGTAACAACTGCCGTACATTAATTGACAGACCCTCAAAAGAAAAAAAACTCCTGTTTAGACCGCACTAAGTCATGAAGCACCAGACTTCATGCCATCCATGGCATTAAACTTGCCCCCACAAACACCTGCTGTTTTGGATTCTGAGAAGAATATAGACCTACTGATTAATTGGCTACGGCCAGAGTCTGCCAACCATGCCATCAGTATAAGAAATTAAATAATAACAACCCAACAAGAGGTTTACAGAGACTAGTGGAGAGACTGGACGACGGTATGGGATTCTAGAAATGTTGGAGGCGTCTCTTGTAAACACAATTACTATTACAAGTCAACTTCCTAACAATGACAAACAAGGACATCGCATTCCAGTGCGATTTGTCAGATATTATCTAAGAAATAAAACATCACAAATAAACTCCCAAGCCTACGATTGTTTGTCTAGGATAAATCCAATTGTGGAAAGAATTCCACATTTAAATTTGAAGTTTACACGAAGATAACTAACGTTTCAATCACTCTACCAGAATAACGTATTGCCTCAGGACAGGAAATATCCACCGAGACGTGATTCTAATCGTTGGTCAAAATACTTGAGTTCGAATGTCAAAAATGAATTCCATACTCCTTGAGTGTACTAGAATTAGTACCAAGTCTGGAAGATTCATGAATTTCTCTTAAGAGAAAGCATTTGTGTCACAAAAAGTAGAATCTGTGACTTTTATAAGAAATTGAATGGATACAGAAAATTTGAGTCTGAAAAACAAAATCTGAAGTTCATGGAAAAGAAATAACTGCAATCAAAAACCTATTCCGAACAAGGACCGATTGCCAATCTCAATCTACCTATGGAAAAGGAAGAAGTACTCCGAATAGGAAGGTGTATAGTCAAATATGAAATGAATATATCTGAAAAGGAACAAGTGGTCCAGTCTATTTTCAGACATTTTAATTCAACAAAATCAAACATCGAGAACGCCACTTCACAGATAGTGCGACTAGATCCGGAGGATAAAACGTTAGAACGAAACGCTTAATGTCGTCTGATAATCAGAAATATGTGACATTTCGATAACTCAGAAGAGGACCAAGTATTAACTCTCGTCGGACTCACCAAAGGACTATCGTAACCTTTATCGCTATCTTTTAACGTCGACGAAGATAGTTCCTACCGTCGTAACAGCAATAATGAAAGATTCTACAGATCACAGCGATCTTCTTAAAGAGAGCCTTTTTCTTAAGGACAAGATACGGTGCCGAACCCAATTTCACGTTGAATGAATTCATTGAAGAAATTTTACAGTGAAAAGTTGTAAGTTGGGAACTTATAATTCTCAACAGGGCAATAGTGGACATTACTTCTGTATATATTCAATTATGTTGGGATTCATTTATTTGTATTATGTACATATGCAATTTTTTTTTTGAATACTAATATCAGAGAGACATCAGACGGGGAGTATTCTGTAACCTCGTTCCACAATTTATATAGTTCGACTGATTACATTCCTAATCTGTGTATTTGTTTCTGACCTTCAAAATATTTAAGAGGAATATTAATCGTTAACCTGTTTGGAACTATCAACGTTACCTTTTCCCTTTCTTACACGTATCTTGATCTGATTTGCATTGTCATCACAGAACTGGAGAACATTTTAATGACAAAAGTCAACATGGACACAATTTGTGGCCAACCACAGAGTGAGTTATATTGATAACTTTGTATTTGAAGCCTTTAAATCGTTCATATTTAAAAAAAAATTTATCCGTGAATTACTATAAATTGACTGTTCTTGAAAGTGCAACATTTTCTCGCATTTAATAAACTGTGCTATCAATTATAGATGACATTTCGTTCAGCATAACATTTATTAAACACATTGTAAATTTGTATTTTATTTTTGTATTTCAGCATTAAATTAAATATAAATATTTGTTTATAGTAGGCATGTCTCATAACAAATAAACATAAGCTCTTTCAACATTTTACCATTCGTTAGATTGACTCTTGATTAAAGTATCAGCACCTGATAATCATTTCTGCTCGAGCCAACTCGAGGTTTATACTGAATCGTCAGTCCATTGCACTGGATTTTTTTTTAATTGAAAGTACATTATTAAGGTTTTCTTTTCACATTTTATCTTTAAATTTTTATTTTTTTTATCACACATAATTTGGTTTACAATGCATAGTCTATACAAAATGTGACAATTTTGTCCAACCCGTTGAATGAATACAAAACTCGTGATCAATACTTTTTTTTATTATAATTTAAAAACAAACATGATATAACGTTCATTTTTGACGTTTTTTTTTTTTAATTTTATAGATTTTTATTTTATTCAGACCCCCTATCTACATTGTACCTTAACAGTTAAAATATATAATTATGTATTTTAATCAGTAGTGTAAAAGTGTAAAGGAGTATATAAGACATTAATTATATTCTCCCGCCATAAGGTAGTATATTTTAAGGAGTACAATAAAAGAAAAAATTGCAGAGTCTTCACCTATATGGAGTCCCTGATCTCTTTCCGGGTTTTTATTAACTTTCTTTTCGTCATATTTCTTCTGCGTAGGCCGCGAATTTGTCATCGACTTATGAGTAATGATTTTTCACTTGGTATTTCTGCCTCTTATTTATCTTTACGGAAAAGTTTTTCCTCAGAAAACTGATTTTAAAAAAGAAACGTACTTTGTAGTCAACCCCTTACACCCACAAACTATTGTTAGTAGTGAAAAGAGGGGTTAGGTGAATTCATGTTTACATTTTTACTTAATTTAATATGTACTTGTATTTAGTTCACCAACCCTCTTAAATTTTATGATTAAGTAAAACTATCGTTCACTTGGTGACACCGATATTTATGGCCGACAGTAAAGATTATGTAAGTACTCAAAGACCTTATTCTATTATTTTTTTAAATGAGAAACAAACAAAAACGTTTTGTTTCAAGATAAAAAAAAAATGTAATCTATGTGCAATTTGGACTTGAATAACACTGTTTAAAAGCAGATGAACTATTTTAACTAAATAAACAAAGATAGTATGTGACGTAATTTATTAAACTTTATGTAAACATTACGTAAAAACATTTTTCCATCGATAACTGTTATCAGTTTTATCTAAAATGAATTTAATATTCAGATTCTAAATGACCATGTGTGTCATGAACAGTATATACACGTACAAACATGAATCGTTTAAGTAATTTTCTTTCTGGCTGTTTTCCAATTTTTAGGCAGAGTTTGAATATATTAATAAATGTTAAAACGGCAACCGTATGCGATGTATTAAGAAGTGTTCTTTTAAAGACTATAGATTTATATAAGACGTTAATCTTTATTGAATGAAATGAAAACTCCGTCGTTCGTTATTAACCATATAAACACAAATTTTGAGATACAGGTATAGAAATCATACTTCAAAATAAAGACATTTCATTATTACCATCGTTGTATTGTTTCCATAAAGAACAAAACTTAAGAAAGGTACACTTTGACTTGCTTTGTGTAGGAAACTAAAATTGACTAATGAGAATTTACTTTTAATCCCTTTCTTTAAGGATGTACACCTCTTAGAAGCCAAAAATTTCTAAAATTAAACTTTTTTTCTTTACCTGATTTTTGGGAGTAGTTGGGGAAGTGGGCATTCTGGGCCACTTTTTCTAATGTAAGGCCTATGGGGAAAAGGTAGCCTCCTAAGAGGTAGCCTCCCGATGTGAGGCTAATTTTTATGACGTCATTTTAAGTGTTACGACATTAACTAATTAATTTCTTTAGATAAGGTCATTATTAAGTGTTACTAATTACGGCTAATTAATTGGCGTTATTGAATAAGTATATATATATATTTTCTATATATTTGATGAAAATTCCCAGTCTATTAATAGGTACACAGGAAAACCCCACCTTTATAGTGTGTATTTACAGATCATTATTAGATGTCTCTGGAATTACATCCCAGCTCCTTTGTTCTAACAGGGGTGATCTGAGCCGGATCACCCCAACCAGATCACCCCAGTTTAAGTTTCTTTGTTATGCATGCTTTCCTTTGTTCTGTAACATTTTGGCGAGCAATCATATTATAAATTCAAGATTAAATAATAAAAACAAATCACCCCATAAATATGAAGATATACTATTCTAATTAGTGCCAATAATATAACGATTTAATGATTTGTATAAGAATTCAATATGGTGAATGTATTGACACGTATCAACATGTTAAAGGTCACTGCGTACACTGCTGGACAAGTTTAAACACGCTTTCAATATTGATTTAATAATCATGTTATCAGAGATAGATAGCCGTAGGTGAATATGTAATTCCAGAGACATCTAATAATGATCTGTAAATACATACTAAGGTGGGGTTTTCCTGTGTACCTATTAATAGACTGGGAATTTTCATCAAATATATAGAAAAAATATATATATACTTATTCAATATCGCCATTTAATTAGCCGTAATTAGTAACACTTAATAATGACCTTATCTAAAGAAATTAATTAATTAATGTCGTAATACTTAAAATGACGTCATAAAAATTACCTCTTAGGAGGCTACCTTTTCCCCATAGGGTTAACATGAGAAAAAGTGGCCTAGAATGCCCACTTCCCCCACTACTACACAATTGGTGAAGAAAACATCATATGGTGGTGCACTTCTTTTTTTGCTACGGCCCTTTGAAAATGCCAAATTTTGATAATTTTCCCATTTTCCATCGATTTTTACCTATTTTTGGGCTATTTTCGTGAAAAAATCACAGTTCCACAATTAAACTTTTTTTCATACTTTCTATAAAGATGAAGTGGACCAATCTGAATAAATTTTACTTTAAAAAGCTACAGTTAGGAGTTAATATAAGAAAGTTTTATCATATTTTGACGCTTTTTTGTGTTAAATTTACCATGCTGTCAATTTTGTATTTTTGTGATTTTTCTCAGTTTTAAGAACAAAATGCATATTATTTCATCTTTTTTGTTGTAAATGATTGAAAAAATACATATCTAAGAAATTTGAAAAGATCAAAATGATATGGATTGTACATGATTCTTGTAAAATCATTTTTTTGTTTTTTTGTTTTATGAGTTTTTGTTTACTCCTTGGTTTTAATTGTTATTAAAGAATTATATACATACGACGGAGTTATATGTTTGTTTCTGATGAGAAAGGTAAAGTTAAACAATTAATGTTGACATGATTTTTTAACAAAGAGTATAGACTCATATATTGTCCGTCGATTAACTCGGGAATAAAAAAAAGAAAACTTTAGTTACAACACTATCATGTGATCATTGTGTATCTAATATAAAAAAAAAAGAAGATGTGGTATGATTGCCAATGCGACAACTGTCAACAAGAGACCAAAATGACACAGACATTAACAATGAGCAATCCCATACCGCACAGTCACCTATAAAAGGCCCCGATATTACAATGTAAAACAATTCAAACGAGAAAACTAATGACCTTATTTATATAAAAACTGGTTTGGATATTTAATCATATTCCTTGTGCGAATATAGCTTTTGATTGTTAATGTCTTACTGATTCTTTGCTTTGAAATAATTTCGTTTGCACGTTTTTCATGAATGTTAATCCAGAAATGCGATTCGGACAAGCAAAAGTTGTTAATTGAATTATCTTCTTTGATTTGATACCAATCAAATTAACATAACCCCCACCACACAAGACTGAGACCACGAAGATCCCACTGCGATGTATAAAACATAAGATTACGGTGAGACAGAGGCATAGTCGACTTTAATGTTAGTATTAAATATTTCAAAGGTTTCATGTTCACACCACGACCTTTCTGTAACTCTGATAAAATTATGGTACAACTTCGGTACGACAGTAGCATGTTCTTGTTACGATTATGGCACGCTTGCTACATCCGATAAGACGTTAACACGAGTTACACGATCTTTGTATGCTTCTACCAAGACCCTCCGATCGCATTACGATCTTAATAAGAACGATCGAACCACGATTCCACACATTATCACTACGTTCTTCGTCTGTATAAATATCTTTTTAGTAGAATCGCAGTGAAGTCGACCTAAAGGCGATAAGGGCGTAGTAGAAGCGTATTATTGTCTTCTTCATTATATATAGTTTAATCGCATCAAAATCATAGCCGAAGCGTAATAAAGACGTAGTCAAATTGGGGTATTCACAATGAAATCGTGGTAAAAAATAAAATCACAAAAATACTGAACTTCGAGGTAAATTCAAAATGGAAAGTCTTTAATCAAATAGCAAAATCAAAAGCTCAAGCACATCAAACGAATGGACAGCCACTGTCAAATTCCTGATTAGGTACAGGCATTTTATTATGTAGCTATATAGAAAACGGTGAATTAACCCTGTTTTCATAGCTAGTTAAACCTCTCACTTGTATGACTGTTGCATAAAATTCCATTTTCACTACAATATGTGAACAAAACAAACAGAAATAATAGGTAAAAATGTCAAAAATAGCTGTCAGCATTGTGTTACAGTCTTAAATACTATAAACGCAAACAAATATGTCAAACATAAAAACAAAAGTGTATATAAACAAAGCACATTAACAAAACGAAGACAAGAGCACATAATTTTACGGTAGCACAATATCACAATGACGGGATGTATAACCCGAGCCACGTCAAATGGATAAAACCAAAACTAGACTAAACAGTAAAAGAAATAATTTATAAAGACAAATAAGATGATTAACAACATCTGCACCCAAATTATAAGTTCGTATCATTTTGAAACAGCTCTCTGTAGACAAAATGAAGAATACTGGATTCGAGAATCGGAAACTGCGATAAAATATGGTTGCAGTGACAAAATTGATGGTAAAGGTATCCTATCTTATCCTGCCTGAAGCTCGGCGAATGTGATTAACTCTACTCTTGGACGAGAGGCAGTCGCAATCATCGTAATTTTACATAGATAATTACCTGCTGACAATCATACAAAAGCCGTCTGATATTTTACTACATTCGCACAAAGTTTTATTCACTACACCTTCCACTTTATTCTCTGTGTAACTGATGTTTGGAAATCACTGGTATAAACCCACACTCAAATCAATCCAAACATATGGATATCATCTAGGATATTGACGGTCAAAGACTTTTTAATCCTTTCGTATGGGGAAAGTTGAAAAGGAGCAAATATCATTTCTTAAACTTTCTGTTGACAATACCGGTATCCATGCTATCAACTTTGAAAATATCCCTTGTCATGAATCAGTTCATTAAAAACTTAAAAGATCAACCTGTACCTATCAATTATTATCTCAAACTTGTCGCCTTAACATTTACAAATACGCAGAATCTCAATATTGACTACTTTAAGTCAATACCTGCTAATTGCACCTTTGTTAGTTCCCGACTCATATGTAATGTGACTTGTCTTATTTTGACGGGAGACCTAAACATTGGCAATAACACTGTTTGAAACACAACTTCAAAGTACATTTGGATTCAGTCGGGGATTATATCAGGCAATGGGTTAAATGGGAGTAGGAGGACGTAGACACTTACGAATGTATTAATGCTGTGGGGTCGTTGATGTAAATCAAAATAAAACAATTACATGCATATAAGAGTACGCGTACTACATCACTCTTTATAGACCCAAATATTGAAAGGCAGCTATCGTTCCTCCATGACGAATATGTTTTTTTCCCCGCAGATAGAGCTCCAAACAACATCGTTTGTCTGTGTAAATCACATAAGCAGCTTGATAAATGAATTAGGTATTGACACTTCATTTTTAAAATACAAACCGCACAACACTTACAAAGAAGAATCTCCAGGATAATCATAGGTCTCTTCCATGTTCCTCTGGAGTTTCAACCAATGATAAAGAATTGGATTTTCCGTCACTGTATTAGACACCAAAATTACACAAGAATTCAAACATGCAACATTATATTACTTGATCTTCCAATTGTATAATGAAACCTTTTTCTTAACTATTAGCACCCATGCTATCAGCTGTCAGAGATGGTGTGATCAGATGTACATAATACACAAATCAGATGATCTTTAATAGAACATAACACAAATTTGATCTTGCGATGGTATTAAAACGTTTGATTTTTCTACACTTTACACCAGTTTTTCCCATTCAAGTCGTTTTTTGGGATTCACATTTTATCTAGACTTTTAGATATCCACTTAACATCCTCCACTTTTTGTTATCTACCAAGTTTCCTCAGTAAAATGGTTTTAATGTTGTAAATTTGGGGTACAGTTGTCAATATTGTGTTATAATCTAAATCATTGTTGAAACAAACAACTATGTCAACAAAGAAAACTATACAGACACTCTTTAGACAAACTGAATGGCCAAAAAATGAAATACAAAAAATAACCCATAGAAATGACCATAGGAAAATAACTCAATGGCGGAATGTATAAATATTGAGCCATGCCAAAAGAATATTACCAAAATGGACAAAAAAGTAAAGGTTAAAAATATACAAAGACAAATGAATCTTCATATACACTATAACACGTTATCAAGAAGAGAAGATAAGTAACGAGAGTAGCTAGAAACTATACTTTAAAGGGGCACTAGCTACGAGATATATAAAAAACTAAAGTAAGATTTTTTTTTGTTCAATCAATAATGAAAGTGAAATAGTGAAATAATAATTCGCTTTTAGCATCCAAAATGGTTCAATTTTGTCAAATTAAGCGAAGAAGCATTGATAATTACGCATTCACTTGCAAGTGAATTAGTCGACCTCATTAAATCCGTATGCATGTGAACTTCAATTTAACCCCTTGCTAGAGATTGACAACGCATGCATTGTACGTGTACTGGTTATTTAAAGAAAAAGAATGTCAACAATGAAAGTGAAACTATGGTAAATCATTTGATTACTGATTCGATCCATATAAAATCATTCTTATACGGTTAAAAACATTGAGAAACATATATTTTTAATCTATAAAATAAACTCAAACAGACCTTAAAAAAAATCCAATTGCACGTGTTGGTTTAATCTATTCATATCTTTATTTATTTTAACATCGCTTATATGGTCATCTGAGGTCAAATCGATAGTTAATTAGATGGCGTCTGGACTAAAATACACATGAATCGAACCTTCATATTATCTACCCAATGCTCTGTAAACTGTTTATTTTAAACTTTTGGTAGTTAGGATGAATTTTTTACATTATTATAAATCAAATATGAGAATTTGAGTCAAATCGGTGACCACGAATTTGACAGCTAGTGCCCCTTTAAGATCATAATGTATTATTTCTGAAATTAATACGAAATATTAATCAACAAGGTCTTGAATCATCTATTTGAAATTCTAAGGCTTTCCTACCTCTGGAATAAATTACACTAGCTGTATTTGGCAAAAATTTTAATAATTCGAACTTTGTTTGGCCTTTTAACATTTTGTTTTATTCGAGCGACACTGGTGAGTCTTTTGTAAACAAAACGCGCATCTAGCGCAAATATTTAATTTCAATCCTGTTATCTATGATGAGTTTATTTTTTTCACAAAAATCTTTTCACTGTCAAATTTCAGTTTTTTTAATGTGGGATTATCTGACAGCTCATTTATTCACTATATTTTACAAGACACTAGAACGATGAACAGACAAAAGCAATATTATTTGCAGTTTTCTCCGCAGAAAAAAACCAACACATTTATCGTGAAAAGATAATAAATATTTTACATCTTCTTCTCTAACAACAATGTATGTATGCATCCCTTGTCAAGTGTATAATTCCTCAAACATTTTAAACATATAGCTAACAGGTATTAACAGAGGCTCTAAAGAGCCTGTGTCGCTCACCTTGATCTATGTGAATATTCAACAAAGGACACAGATGGATTCATGACAAAATTGTGTTTTGGTGATGGTGATGTGTTTGTAGATCTTACTTTACTGATCATTCTTGCTGTGTACAATTATCCCTATCTATAATGATTGGCCCAGTAGTTTCAGTGGAAAATGTTAGTAAAAATTTACTAATTTTATGAAAATTGTTAAAAACTGCATTTTACCCCTATGTTCTATTTTTAGCCATGGCGGCCATTTTGATTGGTTGGCCGGGTCACCAGACACAATTTTTAAACAAGATACCCCAATGATGATTGTGGCAGAGTTTGATATTATTTGGCCCAGTAGTTTCAGAGGAGAATATTTTTGCAAAAGATAACTAAGATTTACGAAAAATGGTTAAAAATTGACTATAAAGGGCAATAACTCCTAAAGGGATCAACTGACCGTTTTGGTCCTGTTGACTTATTTGTAAATCTTTCTTTGCTGAACATTTTTGCGGTTTACAGTTTATCTCTATCTATAATAATATTCAAGATAAAAACCAAAAACAGCAAAATTTCCTTAAAATTACCAATTCAGGGGCAGCAACCTAACAACCAGTTGTCCAATTCATCTGCAAATTTCAGGGCAGATAGATTTGACCTGATAAATAATTTTACTCAATGTCAGATTTGCTCTAAATGCTTTGGTTTTTGAGTTATAAGCCAAAAACTGCGTTTTACCCCTATGTTCTATTTTTAGCCATGGCGGCCATCTTGGTTGGTTGGCGGGGTCACCGGGCACAATTTTTAAACTAGATACCCAAATGATGATTGTTGCCAAATATGATTTTATTTGGCCCAGTAGTTTCAGAGGAGAAGATTTTTGTAAAAGTTAACGACGACGGACGACGGACGCCAAGTGATGAGAAAAGCTCACTTGGCCCTTCGGAAAACTTCTCATATATGTTATGATGGTATGCTACTAAACCCCTAACGGGAAGGATTCTTCCTGATACTCATATGATGAAATCATAATCTTTCAATCAGTTTAATTGAAGTCTGGAGCTGGCATGTCAGTTAACTGCTAGTAGTCTGTTGTCGGACTTCTCTTGAATTGAATTTTAAATGTACGTATTGTTATGCGTTTACTTTTCTACATTGGCTAGAGGTATAGGAAGAGGGTTGAGATCTCATAAACATGTTTAACCCCGCCGCATTTTTGCGACTGTCCCAAGTCAGGAGTCTCTGGTCTTTGTTAGTCTTGTATTATTTTAATTTTAGTTTCTAGTGTACAATTTGGAAATTAGTATGGCGTTCATTATCACTGAACTAGTATATATTTGTTTATGTGGCAGCCTAAGAATGCCTCTGGGTGCGGGAATTTCTCGTTACATTGAAGACCTGTTGGTGACCTTCTGCTGGGTTTTTTTCTATGGTCGGGTTGATATCTCTTTGATAGATTCCCCATTTCCATTCTCAATTTTATTCAAATGTAATGTATCCCTAATGAAAGATCAAGATGTGAAAGAAGACAGTCATAACTTCAAGAAAGCTATCTAAACTTTGAAGGTTTCTTTAATACATCGAGCCGATGGTAACGTGTTTTGCCATTTTTACAGCACTCATGCTACTCCTTTGATGTTATCATTGCAACCATATGTCATTGATATATAATCATACTAGTTTTTTGTAAAGCAACTATTACTCTGTTTGGTGTTAAGACCATCCCGGCATTCTTTTAATGGCTTAACATTTTTACATGTTGCAGACTTATGATATTTAACTGTGCATCAATCAATTATCTTGATATGTGTTATTCCATTACTGTTCAACATTTACTCCAATCCTAAGGAATAAAAAGAGATATGGGGTATAAGTCTATGAGACAAGAATAACTTCAAGAAATGTCAGTAATATCGTCGCAAATCAATTTGTGTATAAATTTAATATCGAGAATCAATAACCTGCCATTAACTTGTTTCATCAAAAATGGAAATAAATGTTGATACTTGTCTGGCATAACAGATGAAAATCTGGTGGAGTGAAATTAGTCTTCTAAGATCTCAGCTTTCTCAAATTAGAATCAAGAAAAGAAGCCTAATAATATTTAAATATTATATCACAATAAAATCTAGAATAGGGAATTCATTGATATTGCATCACTGAATTTTCCTAAGCTCTATCAGCTCAGATCCGAAGCCTTCCCGATTTACATATTTTTATTTTGGTTTTATCAACATCTTAAAATTTAACTTTTTCCTTTTAATAGCAGCTTAGCATTAATCATCACAAAATTGTGACCGATTATATAGCGTGGAAAATAATAAAAAGCTGATGAATTCTTTATTGAATACTATTACATACATGATATAATTGAACGATACTTCTTAAACTGAAGTTGTATGACTATTACAATCAAATCCTTCAAATATTACAAAATCAGGTTAATCAGAAATTTAAAAAAACATACAAATAATTGGTTAACACAATGATTGCGCGGAAAAAAAACTGTAAATGAGTCTAAAATAAATATAAGTCATAGAAAAGATAGCTAGAATTAAACAAAAGCTTTTTATGTCATGGTCAACAATTTTTATGATATGATAATTAATTCTTTATTGTCATATAAGTAAAATGATAACATAAAGAAAAGAACAACAACAACAAAAAATAACTAATTTGAACGGAAAGGGCAAATTTAAATATATCCTTTTTTTTAAATGTGGATCGAAGATAATATTCCGCGTGAACCCAAGGGACATTGTTTTATTGAACTGTAGAAGTTGACTTTAAATAGGAGGTGAAATTCGGTTGCATGAATATGATTCTGTAATATATACAAAAAAAGAAAAATCACAAAAATACTGAACTCCAAGGAAAATTCTAAAGTTCAAAAACATCAAACGAATGAATAACAACTGTCATATTCCTGACTTGGTAAAGGCATTTTCTTATGTAGAAAGAAAATGGTGGATTGAACCTGGTTTTATAGCTAGCTAAACCTCTCACTTATATGACAGTTGCATCAAATTCCATTAAAATGTCACCGATGCGTGAACAAACAGCCATAAAAGGTCACGGACGGACGGATGGATAAGTCTTTCAGTGCTATTTTACAATATTGACTAAAGAATCAACGATTAGAATAAATAAATTATTTAATAAACAAACAAAAAAAATAATTAAGAAGAAAATATACATCAAATTATTCTAAACATTAAAGTTCAAATAAATAGTTCAACAGCTTCAGTAGTTTGTATATCCAGATTACTTCCCTTTGTATCGTTATGACGGTTATGGTATCGTTGTGACGGTTATGGTATCGTGCACGACAGTTCCACTATAATATGTAGATATGTTGTTTGATGAATTATGTATGAATGCGTTCAATCCATATGACCACTCCTTAACACCGCAGCATTGTATTACTCTGGTGCAGGCTGGAACCTAGTAATAATATAATTGTACAAACTCTTTAGTACGATTATCAATTTAGATATGCCTTTTACTTGCACGTTCATGCAACATAAACATGAACTCTATAATCTCACGTTCATAAAATGAACATATATATTCTATTAATTTACGTAGATAAAATACGCACATACATTTTATATGTAGCAAAATGTGTCATACTGTAATAAATATCATAATTTGCATGATAGTTTCACGTACATAAGGAAATTCGGAACCTTGTACACATAAATATCACGTACATTCAATTTGTACCCGTAATTAACAATCTTGTTATTGTTCACTAGTAAAACCGCAAATATCTGAATATAAAACATGGTTTTCATATCTTTAAATCCGTTTACAAAACATTATAAATTGAACAATTTACATAATGGAAAATTGTCTGCAGAAGTCTGAAAGTTTCGGAAATTTGATAAACAAAAGTGAGACACAGAAAAGTATAAATATATGTAAGAATAAAACACTTACCTCGGAATTGATGCACTAATACAGTAGAACCACTGTAGGTTAAATTTAGCTATCAAATATGAAAATGCTCTAACGAGTGTGGCATCCTTCCACACGAAAATCCCAAGCAGAAATAAAATTACAACGTGTCCAAAGAACTCATCTGACCACTGTTTAAAAATAGCCAAACCTGTCCGAAGAACTCGATTGACCACTATTTAAAAATAGTCAACAGGTGTGTAAATAGGCCAAGCCTAATCAGTGTGCGTCTAAACACAGGTGAACCAAACTTAGGCCAAACGTACATATATACATAAAAGCGTATGTTAAAACTATGTATAAAATAAACTGTGAAAAAAGGCGTCCTGCGCAAAGACTGCAAGTGCAATTCTCTGATCATTACGACAATTTCGAAATCATTATCTATATACAAGTTTGACTGAATAAATATGTGAATTACTCTATAAAATTCATCTGGATCGTGACATCACCTCCCCAATTTAAGAAAGTATTCTTACTTTCATTTATCTCCACGATACTATATACGACTCAAAAAATCTGCTCCAACGTTGTCCTTTCTTTTGATGGCAACAATCCTGAACCTATACGGCTGTAACAAGAGTGACCATCTCATCAATCGTGCATTTGTAATTTTAGACTTTTGCAAATATATCAACGGTTGATGGTCCGTCTCCAATATAAATTGTTTACCATATAAATACCTTTGAAATTTGCTGATTGCCCATACAATGGCTAGGCATTCTTTCTCGATAGTGGAGTAATTTCGTTCACTAGCTTTCAGTTTTTTACTAGCGTACGACACAGGCAATCTAGTATTACCTTCATCCTGTAGCAGTATAGCGCCTACTCCGTTATCAGAAGCATCAGTTTGAAGGATAAATACCTGAGAAAAGTTCGGCAACTTTAAAACAGGAGCTTTTACTAATGCATTCTTCAAACTCGAAAATGCTCTTTCATGATTAGCTTCCCAACGTACCTGATTTGGTTGTCCCTTTTTCGTCAGATCAGTAAGCGGACTAGCTATATCTGAGAAATTGGGAACAAACTTTCTGTAAAATTCAGCCATGCCAATGAAACTTCTGACTTGTTTCTTTGTTGTAGGCCTATGAGCATTTTTGATTACCTCAATTTTATCTGGATTTGGTGAAAGACGATCTGTCCCAACAATGTGACCTAAAACTTCAAGACTGCTATACGCTATATAACACTTTGAGGGTCTTGCTGACAAATTAGCAGATGCCAACCTCTCAAATACACTCTCCAAAACCTCCATATGGTGATTGAAAGAACGTGTGTACACTATAATATCGTCAACAAAGTTATCAACGTTTTCCAACCCTTCTAAAACTTTTCTCATACAACGTACAAAAGTAGCACCACTATTGACCAGGCCAAATGGCAGAACCTTGAATTGGAACAATCCTCTAGGGGTTTGGAATGCTGTTTTGGGTTTTGCAGCATCCACAAGACTAATTTGCCAATATCCCTTGGTTAAATCAATTTTAGATATAAACTGATAACCAGACAACTTTGAAAACATCTCTTCTATATTACCCATCGTTTCTGCATCGAAAATTGTAATACTATTTAAACCTCTGAAATCTATACAAAACCGATTACTCTGATCTTTCTTCTTCACAATCACAAATGGACTTGAATAAGGACTATCTGATCGCTCGATGACATCCATTTCTATCATCTTATCGACTTCCTTATTTACCGTGTCTAGCATAGCATATGGTATAGGATAAGGTTTAAATCGAACAGGATCATCAGAAGTCAACTTGATATCGTGCTGTAGTACATTTGTCCTACCTGGAATATCTGTCAACACGTGTGAGAACTTATCTAGTAAACACTGTACCTTAACTGTTTCATTTGCTTTTAAAGCTTCGTTGATATGAACATCTCGTAATGTCTCCTTAGCAACTGCAACAGGCGTTTCGATTAACTCACTTTCGTAATTGTCCACATCGTCTGTATCTTCATTTTCGAGATCTATAACTGATACTGTAGCAACAAAACTTACCTTGTGATCTGGTGCACTAACGCACACGTTAGTTTGCTCACGTTCAACATACAGTTTCAACATGTTGACATGAAACATTTTAAGTTTACCTCTCATATCAATTCTGTAATCAAGATCACTTATCTTTTCTACTATAGAGAATGGTCCTTTCCAATGCATCAGCAACTTATTTGCTTTAGTAGGTAGTAGCACCAATACTTTTTGACCTACCTTCATCTTTCTTGAACGTGACTTTCTGTTATATATACGTGACTGTTTACGTGAAGTTTTCTCTAAGTTTTGTTTAACCAATTCACAAGTCGATTCCAATCTTTCTCGTAAATTGATAACATACTCGTATGTGGACCTCACTTCAGGATCAGTAATTTCTCTAGTCCACAATTCTTTAAGAATTGTCATTGGACCTCTGATTGGCCAACTATATACCAATTCAAATGGGGAAAATAAAACACTCTCCTGAGGTACTTCTCTGTAGGCAAATAATGCTGGTCCTAAATACTTATCCCAATCTCGCGGACGCTCTGCACATAGTCGTTTCAACATCATCTTCATCGTACCATTAAACCTTTCAACGAATCCGTTACACATAGGATGATACGGTGTAGTAGTAAGCTGCCGAAGAGAAATCAGTCTACTCACCTCAGACATTAAATTGGAAGTAAATTGTGCGCCCATATCTGTCAACATCTCTCTTGGAAAACCTACCCTACAAAATATATCAATCAATGCTTCCGCTACCCTTTCTGTCTCGATAGATGGTAACGCTACTCCTTCTGGATACCTTGTAGCGTAATCAACAAGAGTTAGTATATAACGATTTCCTTTATCAGTTACTGGTACTAAAGGTCCAACTATATCTACAGCTACTCTGCGAAAAGGTACATCTATGATAGGGGTTTTACCCAAAGGGGCTCTCACTTGCTTACCTTTTGGTACAGTGCGTTGGCAAATATCACAGGACTGGCAATACCGCTTGACATCGGATTCAACTCCTTGCCAGTAAAACTCTGATAATACACGATATACTGTACGTCGTGTAGCCATATGTCCAGCCATCAATGACTCGTGTGCTAATTTCATGACATCGCTTCCATAAACTTCAGGAACGACCAACTGACGGAATAACTTACCATTTTCTACTTTTGGTGACATAAATTCTCTATACACAAGTTTCTTCTTCACTATGTAATTTACTTTTGTACCATTGGTCTTCTCAAAGTTTCTGCCTTCAGCAACATACTGTCTAAGCTTCGACAAACTTGCATCAGACTGCTGTTCATTCTCAATGTCCTCTAGACTAACATCCTTAATACTTCCTGGAACTTTTAATTTCGGATATGGATTATCTCTATTCTTCGCTTGCTGTCGAGTTACTACACTTACCGACGGAGATATATCGGGATCATAAGGCTCCCTAGCACCATCTATGTTTCCTATAATAACATCATACAATGGTTGTTCCATACACCATGCTTTTACTTCACCTTGATAATAAGGACTGTCTATAGTAATTATAGCTATAGGTACTTTAACACTCGATCCATCAGCTAATACGCATGTCTGATAATCATCTAGAAAACAATCTATACTTACCAGACTTTTCTTTATAACGACTCCATTACATCCTGTATCGCGAAGTACTGTCACAACACGGTTACCTAACTTACCTTTAGCTACAGGCATTTTGATTGGTTTCTTTTCACACTGTTCAGGTATTGTAAGACTACTAACCTGTGTAGTAATAATGCTATCAGTTAGAGTAGTAACATTACCGCAAATAGGAGTTTCCTTTACCCGTGAACCACTATTCTGTACATTACCAACTTTGTTTTTTAATAATGGACAGTTCGATATCAAGTGATCTGATTTGTTGCACTTAAAGCACTTTCTATCAAATCTGTTTCCACCACCATAACCTCCTGTATGTCTATTTCTATCTCTGTCACTTTGCTTTGGCGGTTCTTGGTTCCGTGCATTGTTGGGTTTTTGAGACGGCTGTGGCTTACCTTTTTGAGTCTGATTTGTAAGTGATACTATATTTACTCGCCTTGCCTCCTTAAATTGATCAGCGTACCGAGTCATATCATCTATGGACTTCGGTACTCTCTCTTTCAGAAATAACATTACCTCGTTATTACATATGTGTAAAAACTGATCTCTTAACATAAGATCATAAAGTCCATCAAACGTCTTCAAAACATTAGACATATCAATCCACCTACTAAAATAACTACCCAAACGAACAGAAAACTGTTGAAACGTTTCACCAAACTCTGGACGACAAGATCTAAACTTATGCTTAAAACCATCTTCAGTCATGTTATACCTCTTCAACAAACATGTCTTAAGAGCATCATAATCTAATGCTTGATCTTATGGCAGCAAAGCGTACACATTTAATGCATTACCTTTAAGAAGTGCACTCAAATGAGTAGCCCATATTGATTTGTCCCATTTTTGCGATATAGCATACCTTTCATAACGACGCAAATATGCATCCATATCATCAGTACCTTCCTCAAAAGGAGGTAGTTTAGGTACCTTTGAGGGGTTAACATTACCTTTTTCTTCCCTGTGTTTTTCAGTTTCAAATAAACGAGTATTATCTAGCCTTTTCAATTCCAATTCATGTTCTAATCTTACCTTTTCAACTTCCCATTCTTCCTTCTCTCTTTCTCTTTCAAAACGTCTATCATCGCGTTGTTTCGCCTGTTGTGACTCAATGAACCTAATTAAATCTTCATTGGCTAACCCCAATGACTCACCATACTGTCGTAACTCTTTTAGACTCTCCATGATTGATTCCTGCTAATATGACTTGCTATGTAACAATAAACTAGACCAAGGACAATGCTAAATATATCACATATCTATATCTCGTAACACTACGCTTTAGTATCACAGTTGACCATAGCCTGGTCCACAAGTGTCAATCGCAACACAAAATAAACAATAGCCTTAGTCTAAATTTACTCTAAATAACAATACCTACATTAAATCTACTGTTTGTACTTGCAGCGTGCAACAACACCGAGGCAATGTAGTGTAGAAATTGTACAAATTCTGAGGTTCCAAACTATCAGGATTCTGTCGACATTACAGTTTCTGAAAAATACAATAGTAAGCTTTACTACACGTTATAAATGTATATTCAATGTATAAAACAAATAATAATTCTTCTATAGAAAATATAAATTTAACTTCAAAATGTATAAGAAAAAAAACACTTCAGACTTATCCCACTTCTGACACCAATTGTCACGGACGGACGGATGGATAAGTCTTTCAGTGCTATTTTACAATATTGACTAAAGAATCAACGATTAGAATAAATAAATTATTTAATAAACAAACAAAAAAAAACAATTAAGAAGAAAATATACATCAAATTATTCTAAACATTAAAGTTCAAATAAATAGTTCAACAGCTTCAGTAGTTTGTATATCCAGATTACTTCCCTTTGTATCGTTATGACGGTTATGGTATCGTTGTGACGGTTATGGTATCGTGCACGACAGTTCCACTATAATATGTAGATATGTTGTTTGATGAATTATGTATGAATGCGTTCAATCCATATGACCACTCCTTAACACCGCAGCATTGTATTACTCTGGCGCAGGCTGGAACCTAGTAATAATATAATTGTACAAACTCTTTAGTACGATTATCAATTTAGATATGCCTTTTACTTGCACGTTCATGCAACATAAACATGAACTCTATAATCTCACGTTCATAAAATGAACATATATATTCTATTAATTTACGTAGATAAAATACGCACATACATTTTATATGTAGCAAAATGTGTCATACTGTAATAAATATCATAATTTGCATGATAGTTTCACGTACATAAGGAAATTCGGAACCTTGTACACATAAATATCACGTACATTCAATTTGTACCCGTAATTAACAATCTTGTTATTGTTCACTAGTAAAACCGCAAATATCTGAATATAAAACATGGTTTTCATATCTTTAAATCCGTTTACAAAACATTATAAATTGAACAATTTACATAATGGAAAATTGTCTGCAGAAGTCTGAAAGTTTCGGAAATTTGATAAACAAAAGTGAGACACAGAAATGTATAAATATATGTAAGAATAAAACACTTACCTCGGAATTGATGCACTAATACAGTAGAACCACTGTAGGTTAAATTTAGCTATCAAATATGAAAATGCTCTAACGAGTGTGGCATCCTTCCACACGAAAATCCCAAGCAGAAATAAAATTACAACGTGTCCAAAGAACTCATCTGACCACTGTTTAAAAATAGCCAAACCTGTCCGAAGAACTCGATTGACCACTATTTAAAAATAGTCAACAGGTGTGTAAATAGGCCAAGCCTAATCAGTGTGCGTCTAAACACAGGTGAACCAAACTTAGGCCAAACGTACATATATACATAAAAGCGTATGTTAAAACTATGTATAAAATAAACTGTGAAAAAAGGCGTCCTGCGCAAAGACTGCAAGTGCAATTCTCTGATCATTACGACAATTTCGAAATCATTATCTATATACAAGTTTGACTGAATAAATATGTGAATTACTCTATAAAATTCATCTGGATCGTGACATCACCTCCCCAATTTAAGAAAGTATTCTTACTTTCATTTATCTCCACGATACTATATACGACTCAAAAAATCTGCTCCAACGTTGTCCTTTCCTTTGATGGCAACAATCCTGAACCTATACGGCTGTAACAAGAGTGACCATCTCATCAATCGTGCATTTGCAATTTTAGACTTTTGCAAATATATCAACGGTTGATGGTCCGTCTCCAATATAAATTGTTTACCATATAAATACCTTTGAAATTTGCTGATTGCCCATACAATGGCTAGGCATTCTTTCTCGATAGTGGAGTAATTTCGTTCACTAGCTTTCAGTTTTTTACTAGCGTACGACACAGGCAATCTAGTATTACCTTCATCCTGTAGCAGTATAGCGCCTACTCCGTTATCAGAAGCATCAGTTTGAAGGATAAATACCTGAGAAAAGTTCGGCAACTTTAAAACAGGAGCTTTTACTAATGCATTCTTCAAACTCGAAAATGCTCTTTCATGATTAGCTTCCCAACGTACCTGATTTGGTTGTCCCTTTTTCGTCAGATCAGTAAGCGGACTAGCTATATCTGAGAAATTGGGAACAAACTTTCTGTAAAATTCAGCCATGCCAATGAAACTTCTGACTTGTTTCTTTGTTGTAGGCCTATGAGCATTTTTGATTACCTCAATTTTATCTGGATTTGGTGAAAGACGATCTGTCCCAACAATGTGACCTAAAACTTCAAGACTGCTATACGCTATATAACACTTTGAGGGTCTTGCTGACAAATTAGCAGATGCCAACCTCTCAAATACACTCTCCAAAACCTCCATATGGTGATTGAAAGAACGTGTGTACACTATAATATCGTCAACAAAGTTATCAACGTTTTCCAACCCTTCTAAAACTTTTCTCATACAACGTACAAAAGTAGCACCACTATTGACCAGGCCAAATGGCAGAACCTTGAATTGGAACAATCCTCTAGGGGTTTGGAATGCTGTTTTGGGTTTTGCAGCATCCACAAGACTAATTTGCCAATATCCCTTGGTTAAATCAATTTTAGATATAAACTGATAACCAGACAACTTTGAAAACATCTCTTCTATATTACCCATCGTTTCTGCATCGAAAATTGTAATACTATTTAAACCTCTGAAATCTATACAAAACCGATTACTCTGATCTTTCTTCTTCACAATCACAAATGGACTTGAATAAGGACTATCTGATCGCTCGATGACATCCATTTCTATCATCTTATCGACTTCCTTATTTACCGTGTCTAGCATAGCATATGGTATAGGATAAGGTTTAAATCGAACAGGATCATCAGAAGTCAACTTGATATCGTGCTGTAGTACATTTGTCCTACCTGGAATATCTGTCAACACGTGTGAGAACTTATCTAGTAAACACTGTACCTTAACTGTTTCATTTGCTTTTAAAGCTTCGTTGATATGAACATCTCGTAATGTCTCCTTAGCAACTGCAACAGGCGTTTCGATTAACTCACTTTCGTAATTGTCCACATCGTCTGTATCTTCATTTTCGAGATCTATAACTGATACTGTAGCAACAAAACTTACCTTGTGATCTGGTGCACTAACGCACACGTTAGTTTGCTCACGTTCAACATACAGTTTCAACATGTTGACATGAAACATTTTAAGTTTACCTCTCATATCAATTCTGTAATCAAGATCACTTATCTTTTCTACTATAGAGAATGGTCCTTTCCAATGCATCATCAACTTATTTGCTTTAGTAGGTAGTAGCACCAATACTTTTTGACCTACCTTCATCTTTCTTGAACGTGACTTTCTGTTATATATACGTGACTGTTTACGTGAAGTTTTCTCTAAGTTTTGTTTAACCAATTCACAAGTCGATTCCAATCTTTCTCGTAAATTGATAACATACTCGTATGTGGACCTCACTTCAGGATCAGTAATTTCTCTAGTCCACAATTCTTTAAGAATTGTCATTGGACCTCTGATTGGCCAACCATATACCAATTCAAATGGGGAAAATAAAACACTCTCCTGAGGTACTTCTCTGTAGGCAAATAATGCTGGTCCTAAATATTTATCCCAATCTCGCGGACGCTCTGCACATAGTCGTTTCAACATCATCTTCATCGTACCATTAAACCTTTCATCGAATCCGTTACACATAGGATGATACGGTGTAGTAGTAAGCTGCCGAAGAGAAATCAGTCTACTCACCTCAGACATTAAATTGGAAGTAAATTGTGCGCCCATATCTGTCAACATCTCTCTTGGAAAACCTACCCTACAAAATATATCAATCAATGCTTCCGCTACCCTTTCTGTCTCGATAGATGGTAACGCTACTCCTTCTGGATACCTTGTAGCGTAATCAACAAGAGTTAGTATATAACGATTTCCTTTATCAGTTACTGGTACTAAAGGTCCAACTATATCTACAGCTACTCTGCGAAAAGGTACATCTATGATAGGGGTTTTACCCAAAGGTGCTCTCACTTGCTTACCTTTTGGTACAGTGCGTTGGCAAATATCACAGGACTGGCAATACCGCTTGACATCGGATTCAACTCCTGGCCAGTAAAACTCTGATAATACACGATATACTGTACGTCGTGTAGCCATATGTCCAGCCATCAATGACTCGTGTGCTAATTTCCTGACATCGCTTCTATAAACTTCAGGAACGACCAACTGACGGAATAACTTACCATTTTCTACTTTTGGTGACATAAATTCTCTATACACAAGTTTCTTCTTCACTATGTAATTTACTTTTGTACCATTGGTCTTCTCAAAGTTTCTGCCTTCAGCAACATACTGTCTAAGCTTCGACAAACTTGCATCAGACTGCTGTTCATTCTCAATGTCCTCTAGACTAACATCCTTAATACTTCCTGGAACTTTTAATTTCGGATATGGATTATCTCTATTCTTCGCTTGCTGTCGAGTTACTACACTTACCGACGGAGATATATCGGGATCATAAGGCTCCCTAGCACCATCTATGTTTCCTATAATAACATCATACAATGGTTGTTCCATACACCATGCTTTTACTTCACCTTGATAATAAGGACTGTCTATAGTAATTATAGCTATATGTACTTTAACACTCGATCCATCAGCTAATACGCATGTCTGATAATCATCTAGAAAACAATCTATACTTACCAGACTTTTTTTTATAACGACTCCATTACATTCTGTATCGCGAAGTACTGTCACAACACGGTTACCTAACTTACCTTTAGCTACAGGCATTTTGATTGGTTTCTTTTCACACTGTTCAGGTATTGTAAGACTACTAACCTGTGTAGTAATAATGCTATCAGTTAGAGTAGTAACATTACCGCAAATAGGAGTTTCCTTTACCCGTGAACCACTATTCTGTAAATTACCAACTTTGTTTTTTAATAATGGACAGTTCGATATCAAGTGATCTGATTTGTTGCACTTAAAGCACTTTCTATCAAATCTGTTTCCACCACCATAACCTCCTGTATGTCTATTTCTATCTCTGTCACTTTGCTTTGGCGGTTCTTGGTTCCGTGCATTGTTGGGTTTTTGAGACGGCTGTGGCTTACCTTTTTGAGTCTGATTTGTAAGTGATACTATATTTACTCGCCTTGCCTCCTTAAATTGATCAGCATACCGAGTCATATCATCTATGGACTTCGGTACTCTCTCTTTCAGAAATAACATTACCTCGTTATTACATATGTGTAAAAACTGATCTCTTAACATAAGATCATAAAGTCCATCAAACGTCTTCAAAACATTAGACATATCAATCCACCTACTAAAATAAGTACCCAAACGAACAGAAAACTGTTGAAACGTTTCACCAAACTCTGGACGACAAGATCTAAACTTATGCTTAAAACCATCTTCAGTCATGTTATACCTCTTCAACAAACATGTCTTAAGAGCATCATAATCTAATGCTTGATCTGATGGCAGCAAAGCGTACACATTTAATGCATTACCTTTAAGAAGTGCACTCAAATGAGTAGCCCATATTGATTTGTCCCATTTTTGCGATATAGCATACCTTTCATAACGACGCAAATATGCATCCATATCATCAGTACCTTCCTCAAAAGGAGGTAGTTTAGGTACCTTTGAGGGTTAACATTACCTTTTTCTTCCCTGTGTTTTTCAGTTTATAATAAACGAGTATTATCTAGCCTTTTCAATTCCAATTCATGTTCTAATCTTACCTTTTCAACTTCCCATTCTTCCTTCTCTCTTTCTCTTTCAAAACGTCTATCATCGCGTTGTTTCGCCTGTTGTGACTCAATGAACCTAATTAAATCTTCATTGGCTAACCCCAATGACTCACCATACTGTCGTAACTCTTTTAGACTCTCCATGATTGATTCCTGCTAATATGACTTGCTATGTAACAATAAACTAGACCAAGGACAATGCTAAATATATCACATATCTATATCTCGTAACACTACGCTTTAGTATCACAGTTGACCATAGCCTGGTCCACAAGTGTCAATCGCAACACAAAATAAACAATAGCCTTAGTCTAAATTTACTCTAAATAACAATACCTACATTAAATCTACTGTTTGTACTTGCAGCGTGCAACAACACCGAGGCAATGTAGTGTAGAAATTTTACAAATTCTGAGGTTCCAAACTATCTGGATTCTGTCGACATTACAGTTTCTGAAAAATACAATAGTAAGCTTTACTACACGTTATAAATGTATATTCAATGTATAAAACAAATAATAATTCTTCTATAGAAAATATAAATTTAACTTCAAAATGTATAAGAAAAAAAAAACACTTCAGACTTATCCCACTTCTGACACCAATTGTCACGGACGGACGGATGGATAAGTCTTTCAGTGCTATTTTACAATATTGACTAAAGAATCAACGATTAGAATAAATAAATTATTTAATAAACAAACAAAAAAAAAACAATTAAGAAGAAAATATACATCAAATTATTCTAAACATTAAAGTTCAAATAAATAGTTCAACAGCTGCAGTAGTTTGTATATCCAGATTACTTCCCTTTGTATCGTTATGACGGTTATGGTATCGTTGTGACGGTTATGGTATCGTGCACGACAGTTCCACTATAATATGTAGATATGTTGTTTGATGAATTATGTATGAATGCGTTCAATCCATATGACCACTCCTTAACACCGCAGCATTGTATTACTCTGGTGCAGGCTGGAACCTAGTAATAATATAATTGTACAAACTCTTTAGTACGATTATCAATTTAGATATGCCTTTTACTTGCACGTTCATGCAACATAAACATGAACTCTATAATCTCACGTTCATAAAATGAACATATATATTCTATTAATTTACGTAGATAAAATACGCCACATACATTTTATATGTAGCAAAATGTGTCATACTGTAATAAATATCATAATTTGCATGATAGTTTCACGTACATAAGGAAATTCGGAACCTTGTACACATAAATATCACGTACATTCAATTTGTACCCGTAATTAACAATCTTGTTATTGCTCACTAGTAAAACCGCAAATATCTGAATATAAAACATGGTTTTCATATCTTTAAATCCGTTTACAAAACATTATAAATTGAACAATTTACATAATGGAAAATTGTCTGCAGAAGTCTGAAAGTTTCGGAAATTTGATAAACAAAAGTGAGACACAGAAATGTATAAATATATGTAAGAATAAAACACTTACCTCGGAATTGATGCACTAATACAGTAGAACCACTGTAGGTTAAATTTAGCTATCAAATATGAAAATGCTCTTACGAGTGTGGCATCCTTCCACACGAAAATCCCAAGCAGAAATAAAATTACAACGTGTCCAAAGAACTCATCTGACCACTGTTTAAAAATAGCCAAACCTGTCCGAAGAACTCGATTGACCACTATTTAAAAATAGTCAACAGGTGTGTAAATAGGCCAAGCCTAATCAGTGTGCGTCTAAACACAGGTGAACCAAACTTAGGCCAAACGTACATATATACATAAAAGCGTATGTTAAAACTATGTATAAAATAAACTGTGAAAAAAGGCGTCCTGCGCAAAGACTGCAAGTGCAATTCTCTGATCATTACGACAATTTCGAAATCATTATCTATATACAAGTTTGACTGAATAAATATGTGAATTACTCTTATAAAATTCATCTGGATCGTGACATATGTGTTATTCCATTACTGTTCAACATTTACTCCAATCCTAAGGAATAAAAAGAGATATGGGGTATAAGTCTATGAGACAAGAATAACTTCAGGAAATGTCAGTAATATCGTCGCAAATCAATTTGTGTATAAATTTAATATCGAGAATCAAGAACCTGCCATTAACTTGTTTCATCAAAAATGGAAATAAATGTTGATACTTGTCTGGCATAACAGATGAAAATCTGGTGGAGTGAAATTAGTCTTCTAAGATCTCAGCTTTCTCAAATTAGAATCAAGAAAAGAAGCCTAATAATATTTAAATATTATATCACAATAAAATCTAGAATAGGGAATTCATTGATATTGCATCACTGAATTTTCCTAAGCTCTATCAGCTCAGATCCGAAGCCTTCCCGATTTACATATTTTTATTTTGGTATTATCAACATCTTAAAATTTAACTTTTTCCTTTTAATAGCAGCTTAGCATTAATCATCACAAAATTGTGACCGATTATATAGCGTGGAAAATAATAAAAAGCTGATGAATTCTTTATTGAATACTATTACATACATGATATATTTGAACGATACTTCTTAAACTGAAGTTGTATGACTATTACAATCAAATCCTTCAAATATTGCAAAATCAGGTTAATCAGAAATACAAAAAACATACAAATAATTGGTTAACACAATGAATGCGCGGGAAAAAACCCGTAAATGAGTCTAAAATAAATATAAGTCATAGAAAAGATAGCTAGAATTAAACAAAAGCTTTTTATGTCATGGTCAACAATTTTTATGATATGATAATTAATTCTTTATTGTCATATAAGTAAAATGATAACATAAAGAAAAGAACAACAACAACAAAAAATAACTAATTTGAACGGAAAGGGCAAATTTAAATATATCCTTTTTTTTAAATGTGGATCGAAGATAATATTCCGCGTGAACCCAAGGGACATTGTTTTATTGAACTGTAGAAGTTGACTTTAAATAGGAGGTGAAATTCGGTTGCATGAATATGATTCTGCAATATATACAAAAAAAGAAAAATCACAAAAATACTGAACTCCAAGGAAAATTCTAAAGTTCAAAAACATCAAACGAATGAATAACAACTGTCATATTCCTGACTTGGTTAATGCATTTTCTTATGTAGAAAATGGTGGATTGAACCTGGTTTTATAGCTAGCTAAACCTCTCACTTATATGACAGTTGCATCAAATTCCATTAAAATGTCACCGATGCGTGAACAAACAGCCATAAAAGGTAAAAATGTCAAAAATAGGGGTACAGCAGTCAACATTGTGTTATCATCTTAATCACTATAAAAACAACAAATGTAACGAAGAAGCACATTAAGGCATACATCAAATTTAACATCCTCATTTGCTTATATTAAACGGTTTTATATAGCTATGTAAATGCACCCATAAAGGATGGAAGTTTTTAAGTACCGGTGTAAAATTGCGCGTTTGAAATTCGCACAGGCAGACATAAATAATTTTGTCGTTCAAAGTATGACGGGATACATAAATACAGTCACGTAAAATAGATTTAACAAACAACAGACTTAACAGTAATAGTTATACTAAAAAATAAAATAATTTTGTCATTCAAAGTATGACAAGATACATAGGTATAAACTGGACCCCTGTTGTGTTCACTTATCGCTACACTGACAACAGGTATGGCCTAAATCCCGTGGTCTGAATTCTGACCACGAGATTTAATAATTCGACGAGACTAGTACATCATGGGCTTTATTAAATTATGTATTATACTGATAGCAAATCAAAGAAAAATTAGCACATTTATTACCCTACTGAGTTCTTAAGATAACAAAAGATACCGGCTCAGTTTGTCAAGAACAACACGCTCGTTGGTCATTTATCTGCGCTACTACCATGGGATTAATTAACAAACACTTGTTTATTTGCGGCATCGCAGTATTAACATTTGAGGTCAATTTCCTGTCACTTTAATTGGCTAATTTTATTAGCGAATCGTTGAATTTGTAAGACTCGTCCAATTAATGCCAATGTGACAATAGCTCCAACCCGTTCCTTCGGTGCGAAGCTGTAGATAGAGCGGCGGACCAGTTTAACATAGGTACAGAGTCACATCATAAAATAATTTAGTCGTTCAAAGTATGATGGGATACATAAGCACAGAGTTACGTCAAATGGATATCTTAAAAAAACAGACTTAACAATAAAAGTAAAATTAATAAAGACAAATAAAAGAATAAAATAACACGTTATTAAGATGATAAACAACGTCAGTACGCAAAATCTATACTTCAAGACTATCGTGTATTATTTGTGAAGTTGATACAATCTACCGCTAGACGTTTCTATAAGGTAACGTCACAAGTTGTTACTATTAACGATAACAATCCTGCCTGATCAACCGTAGGCGGTGCGGTGAAACTGCTAACAAAACCAATATTCGATTTATAATGTGATTTTCTGTACCAAGGACTTTTTATATTCATATACTTCATTATCTGGCCATTTCTGTTTTTTTTTATTTCTTATGAAGTTTGGTATACCTCTTACATGTCTAAGTGTACAAGATTTTTCTATTAAGTTGAACAAAGCTCAATACCCGCCTGATCTATTTCATTTTGACTTTCAACATATTTCTTTGTTTTAAAGTTTATAAATTCATTAATAAAAAAATAAGATTAGAGGTTTTGGATAATGAAATGAATGAAATGTGTTAGGCATTTTGTCGTATTTAACTTAATTAGCTGTCGGAAGGCCTTAAATAATTACGCAATATTGTGAAATCAACTTATTAACAGCATTCTTTGAAACACGTAGCATAACAGTTCAGACTCAACTTAATATGACGATTTGTGTGATATTGAATAATAAAGTATCAAAATAAAATCAGTGGTTTCTGGTGACAACGATAGAATAGTTGGGAAAAGTTTCTTGCAAATTATACAGCAAAACTATTCAAAAACCTTTAATCAATAATGGTGAATTTCTGTATAGTCACATTGAAATATCATATATACACATCTCTTCTAATTTTGTTGTTGTTAAGAATATGACAACAACTTACGTATATATTACACAGCTGAACAGATAAGGGAACGACAAATTAACATAAAAAGGGGGATATACTGGTCAAGCAGCAGACCAAAAAAATATTCTGAAACAAAATAGTCCCTATACCTAACTTGATTAATAGCGTTGGAATTTTAAACAATTTAAACAAAAATCTTCGATCTTTGCACGAAAACAAATCTGATTCAGACAAAAAACATAAATCCCCTTGAAGTTAGATTGTTAATACCTACGTAATAAGTTTCCATATTAATATTCATATGATATTAACTGATTCAAGAAACGATAAAACGCATTTGACGTAATATAAATCAAGACATTTTCATAGATTCTATTACAAAAGGGGCAATATATGATATTAAAAAAATCTAAGATTACAATAAATCTACATGCATCAGAAAAAGAGAGGATAAGATATTCTACTAGTTGTACATTTAATTTAAAAAGTGAACAAATTTCATAATGTATTCATATTCTTATCCAATCTGTAATCCGAATTAAATATTCACAATGTTCGTAACATAAAAAATAACTTTTTATAACTATGTTGCTATCTTTAACATCCACTTTGCAACCCTCCTTTTACTGGAGGCAAATGAATGTTGATAATAAGGTTAAATAAATAAATTAAAAATGATTGGTTTAATAAAGTGTTCGTCATCTTATCAGAAGAATGTTAACAGCAAGTATAAACATTGCATTTAAGGAGGCTCGAAGGGGGAAGAAACAGCAAAAATTGAAAAAAAAATTTCCATCACAAATATTATTTATTACACGATACGTTGTTACTTTGTGATCTGTGGGTAATAATGTTAAAATTTACCTACAAAGTGAAATTTCTTTGTTTTAAGTAACTTGCAATACATTTTTAATTATGAAATTTTGCATTAATTTTTCCCAGTGTCTGACACTTGTGCAACAACTGGAATTTGAGACGCGACATATTTTAGTTGCCTGTATGTCCTATAATTTTTACCGTAAACATGGTTATAAATTCAGTTCGGGTATTGTTCACTCCTTAAGTAAAATGTTCAGATGAAAAAAAATGATAAATTTGCCAGCTGGGGTTTGGGTATACTTCTAAAACATTTTTTGCTAAGAAATAATTGAAGATTATTATTCTTTATTGTAAAATATTTCCTAGTAAGAAGTCTATACATCGTATGTGTCATGACTGATTTCAAGTTTGTAGTTGCATTCCAGATTTTAGGTTGCTCTTTTGTGTACCCTACTTAGGTCAATGTATCTGAACAGTGTGTTTATTGGACTAAAAATACAGTATAAACTGAACATACTTTCCGAAACTGAGGGATGAATCAGGTGTAGATAAATATGATTTCATTTTACAAATGAATTTTTGAGAATTTTGTATTGACTGCATGATAAAAGACATAAAAGCACTAGTGGCCTTAGGTTTTTAAAAATAGCAGAAAAGTAAACGGTCATGATACATATTCAAATTTATTTCTGATGAGTATAATGAAAGTACTTCAGTTAACTATGTTTGTAGAATTTTTCGCAGTGCTAGAAAGTGGTGAAAATCATAAAAAGTCTATCATTATCCCTTATGGGCCAGAAATTATACCGTGCCACCTATATACATAAACAAACATATCCTATTAGAAGAAAAGAAAACTGGATTATTGGCCGTCATTTGTTTTGATTTAAAAACAAATCTAGTTTAAACCGAAAGTAGAATTTACCAAACAAGCATTGTTGGGCACATGGCTTGACAAATAATTTCATAAAATGGTGAGTAGTTTATTACAGTCACCAAGTCACTGATCAAATGTGTAAATTTTTAAACCTAGAATGATCGAATATTTCAGGAAAGTAAAAAATGAAGTATATAAAAGAGATCAAGGAAGGAGCTATTGACCCCTGATCTTGATTGATTTGTTAAATTATTGATTGATTGAGTCTTTGTTATTTAAATACTTTTACATTTATTTAAGGTATAATTCTAATAAAACAATACATATAATCAAAGTTCGGATATTTCCTCTTAAATTTTCTCAAATATAGACTATCTGGATGATACTACATTTGTGTTTCAATTTCACTTTTCAGAACTGACAACATATTCACAAGTTTAGTTCTCTTTTCTGATAAATAAAAACAATTATAAATCACAAAACAAATCATTGTTTTAACATGATTAAGGTAATTATATTCAATATATTCAAAAATAAATTATTGACCTATACATTTACATTTCAAGAAATAATGATTATAGTTATCACAGTTGGAACAAATCACACAATTTGGATTATCAGATATTTTCAAACGGTACAAATTATGATTAATTGCTGTAATATTATGCAGTAAATTCCATCCAAACATGTTCATTCTATTATCTTTTAAAAAATGGAATGAAAAAGTAAGGTTCTTCTTTATAAAATAAGAAACGTTTTCAAAAGTGAAATGATTTTTCCATACATAGAATCCTACTGGGATCTCTTTATTTGATTTAATTATAATATTATATATTTCTTTAAATGAAACTTTGTCCAGATTGTAATACAATCCATGGAAATTCATCTTTATATCTTGTTGAATATGATTGTTTTTGTCTTCCTGCCACCATGTTTCATCCAGCATTATACAATTTCTTTGTAAAAAGTGGACAGGTTTTTAATGTGTTCTAATGATTTATGAGAACGAACCCAGATTCATTTTAGATATATGGCTTTTATCCCCAAACTCACTGAAATAGTAGGTATGAATTTTCCAGTTTGCTCAAGTTTCATCTGTAAGTCCTTTAACCTAATTTATTTTCATTGCTTCAATGTAAGAATCAAGATCTGTCATTTTTAACCCCTCTTCTAAATAGTCTTTTCTTAGCACTGAGTGCTTAATATTCTCACTACCACCCTCCCATAAAAATTATATATCATTTTCTTAAACTTAGATATAGTTTCTTTTCAATGATGTATTAGTGATGCAATATATGTTATATTAGGTATAACACGTGTTTTGATGATAGTAATTTTTGCAATCATGCTTATTTTCTTTTTTCCAATCGTTTATTCTTTTTTCTGAACTTTCAAACTGTTTTTGGGATCTATAATATTTCAACAACTTTTTGTTCTCAAAATAATTTTTCTTTAATATATATTTTATTAGCAGGACATCATTGGCTTTTAATGATCAGGTTGTATTTTTTCCCTCACATTTAATTTAAAATCTAGATTTTCTTTGTTGTATTGATACCTCCAGCTACTACAAAAACAAACAACATGTGGTATAAATTGTGGTTAATAAAAAGGATTTCATTCATCAATTTTCACTAATATGATTTTAAATAATTTTTTAAGAAAGATTTGCACACATATAATGTCTAAAACACAAAAAATGTATAGTTACGCCATCAATATTCATCAAAATCTAAAACGTAGTAATCAATGTTTGTTTGAAATTGATTGACTGTATTTTGGTTAACTCTACTCCGTTCTCAGAATTTGTATTTGTCATAGACAATTCGCCACCAAAAGCTTCGTTCTTGTAAGAAGTCTTCATATTGCTTCTTGGTTGATTCTTGTTTCCCTTTTCTGTTTGTGATGATATTTTTTCATCATTACCATTATTTTTAAATTTTGGGCCACACAATGAAAGAATAACGGGTAAAAACAATAGAGAATGCGATACCCCAAACAAAACTATCAGTAACATAACTTTAAAAAAAGATCGAAAAATGAACGAATTTGAGAATGACAGCATTATAATACCTAAAATAGAAGAGACTGCCCCATTGAAAATTGGCCCACCAGCTCTTACTATCGCTCCTTTTGCCCCATCATCTCTATTCGATTTAGCCGATTCCATGAAGCCGTGGCAAACATGTGCACTAAAATCGACAGAAAAACCAACGCTCATAATGATATGAATCATTGTAATTGAGCTTAATGTGAGGCCCCAAAAATGCATAAAACCAATCAAGCCTACAAGGATCATTGCCAATGTCAGGGTAACAAAGAAAACAAGTACCGGATGAGGCAAAAAGATAGCCGTTACTATGAAGATAACGACAGTTGCAATACCGAGAGTTTGAAGGGTATTTGGTAAAATAGCTACATATTGCTCAAAAAAGATAAAAGCGGGAGAATATATAATTGCCTCTGGTATAACAGAGGAAGATGCTGTCTTTCTAACCCTTTTCATTAACTCTCCTTGATCAGCAGAATCTTCGACGTTTAAGGAGAACACGTAAAATCTGGAAGCAACAATCGTTGCATTTGACGTATCAAACTTTATATCATTTTTGAAATGTGGATTCACAGGTAAGAAACTTGAACGTAATGCCGAAATAAAATTTATTTCCGATGAATCGTCGTAAAAAGTTGAATTTCTAAATTCCTCAAGCCAATTTAAACGTAAGTTATTTTCTATTCTTTCATCTTGTTGTAACAAGATTTGAAGTGCCAATATCTTATTCCTGGTCTGAACGTCAGAATATTTCAAAGTGTTTGGAATGTTAACAGAAATTGCAAAGCTTGAGGAAAAATATTTTTCATTCAACTGACTGTAACTGTAGTAATACGAGTCCTCTGTTACCAAATTATTAAGCGTAAGGCCTTGTTGAAACTTGGTAGCACCCCGAATTGAAATGCCCAAATAAACTGCAAATCCCACAAGAATGATTACCTTAATCGGTTTTTTAAGTACTAAGCGAGATATAATTTTAGGTGGATATTTTTCAAATGGCCCTTCAACTTCACTTCTCTTTGTTGGTATTGATCCAGTACACATACAACTGTGTGGTTGTCCTTGTAGACAATTACTCCTTCCCTCCTTTTTGCTGTGGGATATAACTTGACATGTACAAGCATGGCGGCTACCAGCAACACGTCTCTCGTGGATTACCATACAACCAACAAAAAACGTAACATAATTCAGATAACAAAACAGGACGGCAATACCTGAAAATTAAATTTGTAATTATCAAGCATTGAATAAAATAAAGTGTTTGAAAATAAAGTTATTGCAAGTATCATCAAACAATAACTATGACACTAAGAAGCAGTTGCATGCTTGCTAATGAGACAACTCTCATAAGTGTAACAGTACAAGATAAGAACAAACTATGAAATCAACTGATAAGGGCCTAACTCGTCAAATCGATTATAAAGCAGAAATACATATAAAAAATGTAGACGTGAATGGGTACTTGTACATCCACAAAGCAAAAACTCAGCATTAAGTGCAGATCTGATAGTACTCGCAGTTACTGACAGCCAACAAAAACTACTAAAAAAACATCAAGCATCTAAGACTCTATTATCAATCAGTACACAACCAACATCCAATGAATTAATTGTAAATACGTCGTTAAGAGTCAGAGAAAAGTATGGCGTTGTGCAACGTTAAGATATAGGTATCAATAGATTGTAGACCCATAAATGTGCATATGCATATGAAATTAATTTTGGTTTACTGACAGCAAAATTATTATAAATATCAAAACAAACAATATTCAAAGATCTAATTAAAGTGTTGAATAAGTAACCTTTTGAAATAAGTTCAAATAAAGGATCGATAAGTTTACCCGGATCGTATCTAAATTTCCGGGCTCAATAAACAAAATCCCCGTAAAATAAGGGTGTATTATTTCGTAACAATACTTTGTATAGTATTAAACTGATTTTGTTGCATGTGTACTGAATGATAGTCTTTTCCGTGAAGATATGATTTATTCATTTGCTGTTATATGACCAGAACTAGCTTTCAGTTACTACGAGTACTCATACATCAGAAATGATATCTTTTGCATTTCTGTTATCTGTTTTTTGCCTGCATCGTACCGATTTGATGAGTCAAGTCCTTCAAACTGCTTAGTCTTACCGTTACCCCTACTGTCTAAGGTGTGGGTGTGTCAGTCCTCACAAACACCAGACATATTCTTTATGTGCCTGTATCAAGTCAGAAGCATTATAATTCAGTGGCTGTCGTCAGAATCTGTCTTTTGACTGTTTTCTTGTCATAAATCAGGCCGTACGATTTTTGTTTTGGCTTGCATTGCTTCATTATGTTGGTTTCTTTATACTTTATTATACGTTATGGGTTTTGATAATTATTAAAATCCGTAGAATTACTGAATGTTACTTACATCCACAATCTTTGACTCATTATATTGACAAGCATAGTTATTAAATGAAAGCAAACCTGTGTATACGCAAAAATTTCTGACGCTTATGAAAGACGACGATGCGCCAACCAGAAAAGCTATAAGGTCTGTCAGAGATGTTATGGTTATTCCTACACCACTGGATCGCAATGTCTTCTTTATACGGTCTTCCGGTTCTATTGCATTTTTGCAATCATATGTTTCTGCAAGACCAGATAACAGCAAAAACATGTCATCAACACCAATACCTATTCAAACAAATAAAATATTATGTACTTTTTCAGTCCCATATAAAACAATTCATTATATTGAATAAAAATTATAAGAAAAAGAAATCATTTCTGATGATAAGATACATGTATGATTGGAGGAAATATATTATTTTGACTACAGATGTTTGATTGACTCCTAATTTTCAATCATTTTTCAGATACTACACAATGTATTCTCTCTTAAGTAGATTGATGAAAACATGCTACTCCTTTTGACAACGAGAGGCATAAGATACCAGATGGACATTCAAACCTATAGATCGAAATAAACAAAAAATGCCTTTGTAAAAAATAAAAAGACAAACAGACATATAAAAGTACATAAGACCCAACATGGAAAACTAAAGACTATGCAATCCGACCCCAACCCAAAACTTGGGGTGAAAAACATAGTAATACCTTTGTACTATTAAGAATTTAATTGCAATTGTAAAACGCAGAATTACCAGATTATTATGGACCCATTTTTATCTTATGTTCCTTGTGTTCCAAACAAAAATTAAAAACGAGTCATTTTTACCAATAGCAATTGAATTCTGAATACTATGTCTGTCAAAAGGAGTAACATGTTTTATCAATCTATTATTTAACTATTCAACAAAAGTTAAATATAAATAAAGCATCTGAATCTCTTAAATACACTAAAACATAACAAACAATAATAGATAGTAAAATCACAAAAATTCTGAACTCAGAGGAAAATTCAAAAAAGAAAGTCCGTAATCAAATGCCAAAATTAGAAACATAAATACATCAAACGAATGGGTTGGTGTTCATTGAACAGGACAGCGCTCTCATAATTTTGTATTTTGATGAGTGATCTGTGAAAAACTGTCAAATACAGTTGTCTCTATAGTTCGAATAATAATGGTTAACTTTGGTTCTAGCATGTACAAAGAAATATTATTTAGAAAGAAGTGATATAACAGAAAATGTTTCAGTCCGGAGTTAAAAAGGAAAGTAATTAAAGCCCAATGCATATATCTGAGTTTATCTGAGTTTATCCAAGTAGCATATTGGAAATGTTGATACATAATAACAAACTACCGTACGACTAATGCAAAAAAACACTGTCTTTTTCGAGTTTAAGTAAATTATTGGATATTGAATAAATGTGACTAACATTCCAAAAGCGGGAATGTATGTTCGTTCTAGATAGGTAGCAGTGTTATGGTATTAAAGGTGTTACCTATAATAAGAAACGGCATTGTACCAACAATGCTGACAAATTCTAATCCACAGGCAGCAATAAGTCCAAAAGATCCAAGAATAGCAAATGCCGCCGCTAAAACTCCTGCTCGACCAAGGTTCTGTCTGTCTGAAACACACTTATAATTCGATGTAGCTGTTGTAGCGTAAACAATCATCAGGGTGAACGTTAAGGAAAAAAAATACTATGTCTCCCCCAATATTTGCATTGAGCTCCTCGTCTAACGATTCAGAGTGTGCATAATATATGTTGGTATGGTTCGTCGTTATTTTTTCCATTTTTTTTTATATAAGAAGCCATCCACAAAATGTTGTCGTCTTTATTTGTTTGGGTTTCATGTTTGAGATGATATCGCAGCTTTATAAACGATGCATTTGTCAGAATACCATTTGAAACAACAACATCACCGAAAATTCCTTGCAAGGAAGTAGCCCCCGATCCAGGATAAGGAATGGTATTAGCATTGAGGTTGGACTGAAACCAGGGATTGAATATCGTTTGGCCGTCAACTACGCATGCATTGTCCCTTCTTGCACACACTTTCGACAAATTAGATAACGAACCAAAGCTATCTGTAAACTGTAATGATGATATCTTACCATATACTTCTTTTATTTCTGATAAGTATAGGTTACCTAAAATATTTTTGCCTTGTTTTGCTTCAAAAATAATGTCACCATATATTCCCGATTCAATCTGGCTTTGCGAATAGAAATTTTTGACAGAAAAATCTCCAAATATTTTTCGAAGAGTTGATCTGTCTTTTGACGCCTGACTATTCATCGGCGTATAGATTCGCTCGACATCGTTATCACTTTTAAGATTTACCAAACCTATTCCTAAAAGGCCATTTAGTATCAATGGAATGAATATAAATTTCCATGGATGCTTACAAACAAATCCAGCATAACTTTCAAATTTGGTTCCAATGAATTCCTCAACTTTATTATAACACGTCAAACATCCCATAATGTTAACTGAAAGTGATTAAAAATATTTCAATAAAAATATTTAAAGTAATAATCAAATAGAAATCAAAATTTAAGACAAACATTTTATTAGAAAAACAAAAAATATGGCGGTAACTCAGGTATTTTCAATTTCGGCATTTTATTGCTTGTATCGTGCTTCGTAAATACCATTATTACCAATATTATTTCAACTGATCGGGTGGAGCTTTCGTTTTAATTTGCATAAAAACAGTGATTTGAAGACGTGTGGGATAAGGATGATGGTCGTTATAATTCATATGATTTCTAATCACTTATTAGGGTCACCAAACTAATATGCAAATGAACTGAGTGTATGATATGGGACGAATATATGGACACTACATTGATGAGTTAATTCAGACACACCTGTCTACAGATGCACTTGTCTGAAATAAACGAACCGGTTAAGCTCCGCACAGTCAAGTGAAATAAATCAAGTAATACCAAGTCAGAGAATATCACACTTGGTGTTTTACTGTTAGTAGAAAGAGTCTAGCTTTAATTTTTGTGAGGATAAATTGACTTCCCCCTTTTTGAATTTAACTTTGAAGTCTGTAATATTTTATTGCAACTAATTAGGTACACTCCACTTCAATTATTGACACATTGTTGTGACGTCATTGTATTGGTGTACCCGTTCTATATTTAAGTGATTGGACTATCATTTACCTTTAAGAAAATTTTAACTGTCCAATATTATTAAGAATAACCCTCGTCTTTCTTAAAAATATTGGACAGATGGAGATGACAGAAATAATTTTAAAGGTGAATAATAGTTCAAGGACTGATAAAATCCATAAAATCCCAGAATAAATTTTATCTTTTAACAAAAATTAACAACGAAAGAACACATGACAATTACATGAAAATTCTTCTTTATTTGGTTCTCTTACGAATACAATAAGTTTGAAACTCATCAAGGTGATTTCTTGATCAATTTAAATTCATTGTCTCAGTATCAGCATCAATACTATTTCACTGCCATTTGTTTCATCTTTATGGTTATCTTCTTTAGCACCAATGTGTCTTTCAATGCTCTTTATAATTTACATGTATGTTGTTGGTGCTTTGAGATAATTTCTTTTCGCTTTTTGTTATCCTCTTCCGTATTTTGGATATATTTTCTGTATTTTCCTTACATCGTTTTCAGCTGAAAGGAAAATGAAAATAATTTTGAGTAATACTTTTAACGCTTGATAGATCATGTCGCAATACGAGGGCGACAGGAAAAATAATTTTATTATTATCATTTAATGTGAAATCGTATGTTTACTAATGCTGATGTACAAGCAACATATTGTTCCGTGGACAAAATAGCCAACAGATTTTACAGTTGTCAGTGTCGTCGTTGATTTGCTAATTCGTCAATTAAACAAATCTTATTTTCGGATTACTTACGACGTCGATTTAAAAAAGAAATAGAAAAAAAAAGAATACGTTTCTACAGGTTAATGAAATCAATCGTGTGTCCGATTCGAACTTTGTTTTTAGCGATCGTTAATTTTTGGAACCGATGCAGTCTCTTAAAATTAAAAAAAACGTTGGTGCTAAATTTAATCATATGTTTGCTAATAAGTTTTGTTTCTTCAGTTTGTAATTGTGTTATATAATTTATCATAAAACCGTTTCCTCCATTGAAATAAGTGAATAAGGGAGAGTTATTAATAAATGTATTTTTGTAATATGTTTACCTCAAAATACGAATAAAATTTAGTTCTTTCAAATTTATTTATGAATATTTTATAATCCTGGTACTTTTGATAACTATAATCAAACATTTAAGGTCTCAAAAGTAAAATATATTGATTACAATATAAAAAAAAAGAAACACGAAGCATAAAAACAAGGAAATGTAAACTTACATGCATTGTTTTGAAAGAATAAAAAAAGAAAGCGTTGTTTTCAAAGAGAAACTGATGGATCAATATATATTTCGAGAACATGAAAGGAAAAAAAAGCAGCAACACGCAAATAAACCGAAATAATGAGTGACACGAACCTTGTCAAACCTTGATACGAATGATAGAGAAAGGGAGGAGGTCCTTTGAGTAACCTGTTTGTCGGCTTTATAACAATAACCGCCGAGTAAAGGTCAATCTCTTTGGAACAAGGATGAACAGAGGTGGCCTTCGTCATATGGGGAAATTTTGAATCAAGATTTCTCTTTTCATATATAGTGCTTGTAGGTGAATACGTTTACTCGATGTCTTGATACCCGGATATTCCATGGCGGAGAATTAAGATATTAAAACTATATTAAATATGTTTTGCAAGTAAAAGATATACCATTTGGATCATAAGTTTCTTTTAATTCATTGAAATAATACACTTAAGAGGGGCAATTTTGATGAGTAGAAGTATAATTTAAATTGCATTGTATTCACACTTGTTATCTGTTCATGAGTCCTCATTCATTATTTTTTAATATAGCTGTATTTGAAATAAAATCGACTGCGGTGCATTCAATATTGGTAAAACAGTTATCAAAGGTACCAGGATTAAAATTTAATACGCCAGACGCGCGTTTCGTTTGTTTACATAATACTCATCAGTGACGCTCATATCAAAACAGTTAAAAGCCAAACACGTACAAAGTTGAAGAGCATTGAGGACCCAACATTCCAAAACGTTGTGCCAAATACGGCCAAGGTAATCGACTCCTGGGATAAGAAAATCCCTATTCTGCGACTTGAACATTTCTTCAAGCCTCATATGTTT
Source organism: Mytilus edulis (assembly GCA_019925275.1). Taxonomy (NCBI): domain Eukaryota; kingdom Metazoa; phylum Mollusca; class Bivalvia; order Mytilida; family Mytilidae; genus Mytilus; species Mytilus edulis. The sequence goes on along the minus strand of CM034356.1, from coordinate 863,484 downwards.
TTCATAAATTTAATGTATGAAAATTAAACCCTAGGAGAAATGGGTAATTAGTAGGAAAGAAGAGATTTTAAAATAATATAAAACTTGCCATCAATAGCTGCTATAGCTAAATCCTCCTTGTTGTCCACTCTGCAATTGGATATATATTTGAACACAGATTTGATTTTAATTCAAAACGACATCGTTTTCTTCTTTTTGTTAAACATATACCTTCATCGGTTTTATCCATTTTTAGACAAATAATGAAAGAAAAAAATTCACGAAAGATTAATAATGTAGTTCTAGCGTACGTATAAAGCATACATATATCCTTCGTCTTCATGTTCACGTAGCTATACTTGTAGTTTACCATCACTGTCTTTATTTTTTTTTCTTCTATATTTTCATTAAATTAATGTTAAAAGCGGTCTACGTGTAGGATATATAAATATAAATAATATTTGAATAACATTTTCCAAGACAGTTTATTGACTTGAAAAACATGAATTTCAACAAAATTTTGTATTTATTCACGTTTTTTAAAGATATTATATACAATAGAGGGGACAAGACAAGTTTAACAATGTTTTAAGTATAAATTCGAAACACAAAACAAACGATTGAGCAACAATTATCATTCTAAATGTATAAACATACATATTTATCTATACTAAAAGAACATTTTTATAGAAATATACAACATCCTCTCTATAAATCTCTTTCTGTTTGGAATTCATGGTTCCTTAATCTTTGTCGATGATCAGATAATGCTCTTTCTCTCTGGTAGTTTGAGAGATATATCCTTACATGTGAGTGTTAAAATACTTACTGATGAAAAATCCATCTTCCATCGCAGAAGTATATTTAGATTTTGACAACAATGAACATCTGAATACCAGTACAATAAAATTGAGAATGGAAATGGGGAATGTGTCAAAGAGACAACAACCCGACCAAATAAAAAACAACAGCAGAGGGTCACCAACAGGTCTTCAATGTAGCGAGAAATTCCCGCACCCGGAGTTGACAAATTATACATACTATACATTTTGTATGATGTAGCATTACCTTGTTACTACTCTTATTACTGGACGCTTGGTCATTTTGGATGTACGGATATTTACTTTTTGGCCATCATATCATTTGAAGTGTTGCTGTGCATGTTCTATTTTATTCAATGTATATGCGGCTTGGTTACTTGTAATTATAGTAAGTTCCCTTTTACTTTATATGCCAAATCGAATTAAACCAGTTAAATTGTTTCTAAAGTAAAAGTAAGATTGAGGTAATCTATGCTCTTTTTTCTAAAACCACTTACAGGAAAGGATTGTTAATCAATACTTTGTTATTACAGTTAATCTTTCAATGTTCACAAATAAGCAAAGAAAAATCCTTAAAACGTAATCGTCTTTCTGGATAATAATTCGACCTTAATCCTATCACTGAGCATGCGACCTATGGTGTTACTTGGGTTGGAAATAAATCCTAATGTGCTCATAATGTTCAGTTGTTGTAAAGGAAGGACTCTTTGCTGATCTTACCCGCAAACAAATTTTTCTAAAAAAAATATACACACAAAGTAAGGAAACTCGATTAAGACTTTACAAGATAGTCGAAAGTTGATTACAGTTTCCGAATCAACTTTTTCTCATATAATTTCTATCTCAATTCATTTATGGTATTGCCTTTGTAACGTATTCACAATAAATAAAGAGATGTTTTTAACGTCGGAACAACATGGTTCAAGACTATATTAATGCATCTGTCAAAGTTGACTCACAATAACTTAAATATTGATACATGTGGTACATATTGAGTCTGCAATTGTTAAAAGAGTATATGCAAACACAGGCTGTTGTACATTTTCAATAACTCAGATAAGGGTTTCCCCTGGGTTAATTTTCTATTTTAGCTACCCATTCACAAAAACAACATTTGTTCGCAAATGTTTTTTACCCTCTGCAAACAAGGTTAATTTTCAATTTGCAGTCTTCTTATGTCAATCTGGGTGTAACATTAAGTCACAATGTACATAATTTCAAAATCACTATTTTATAATTAAAGTGTATAAATAAACACTAATTAGAACAATAATATCCGTTCACATTAAAATTACGCTTCAAAGCAAATGTTGATCTATTACCATGTCACATAAATGAAAGTTGGTATCTTTCGTTTGATCGGTTTGAGAGTTTGATCTTATCATTTGCCTAGGGACTTTCCTTTTTGATTTATTTTTGGAATTCGGCATTTTTGTAACCTTCTTTTTATACTAAGTAAAACCCATTTTCGATGTCTTAGGAGAGCCAATTATTGTATACAAAATGAAGATGTTTAATTTTCGATGTCTTAGGAAAGCCAATTATTGTATACAAAATGAAGATGTTTAATTTAAAACAATCTATTTATCGGATAATTTAATTTTCGTTCAATTGTTTTTAAATTTCGTAGCTTGTTTAATTTAAACATTTTTTTTCCGGTTAATCGTGATCAGATAAATCGGAAAACTTATTTGGAAAAAGGAACGTTAAAACGTTTGCGAAATGTCGCGGCTTTAATAAGTAAAAAAAAAAATAGTACCGATATCCAAGTCATATCACTTATAAAACTAGTATATAGGTTTTGAATAAGTGGTAAGATCAACTAATTAACTTTTAAGTGAAGGCATTTGTCAAAAGAATTTTAATAAAACAATAAAACTAACACCTTTCGTTTATTGTTTAATCACAAAAAAGTAAAATAACAATAAATATCAAACTCTGAGGAAAATTACAGGAAAGCCGAACTCTACGGAAATATCTTAAACAAATTCAATGGCAAAATCAAGAGCTCAAACAAATCTAACGAGTGGATAACAACTGTCATATTCCTCACTTGGTACAGGCATTTTCTTATGAAGAGAATGATGGAATGAACCTGATTATATAGCTAGCTTAACCTCCCACTTGTATGACAATCGTATAAAATTTCATTATATTGACAACGATGTGTGAACAAAAACAAACAGACATAATAAGCAAAAATGTCAACAATAGGGGACCAGCAGCCAACATTGTGTTATAATCTTAATAACTATAAAAAAAAAATGGCATATAGACAAAGAAAATAAGGAACACGAAAGACAAGAATACAAACATTTATCATAGCACAATAACACTATGATGGAATGTATAAGTACCGAACCACGTCAAATGTATATTACTAACATGGACTCTACATAATTTTTTTTTCATAAAGTTATAATTGTTTTTCACTGTCCATAATTTTATAGTTGTGGTTTTATTACTGCGGCAGTTTCAGTTTTGTAGTACTATGTGTTTTCTCGTAAAGCGACTCTCTATATTTACGTTTACGCAATTATTCTAGGGAATTACTGAAAGATTCCATATTTTGTCTATTTTATTCTTCAGTAGTTAATTATTTTATCCACATGGTCCAATCCTTTATAAATGCATTTGACAAATAAACAAAACCTAAATATTTTAAACAGCTGTATTTGTTTGATTCTGCAATTGTTCAAATTGTGTAATCGATCATAGCTGTCTGTCATTTTTTAAACAAAGAATACGACTGGGGTGTATGCATAAATCAATATGATCTTCCACATAAACATTCTTCTACATAAGAAACAATGGGTGTGCCAAGGCAGGAATATGACAGTTGTTATCTTTTCATTTGATGTGAAGCTTTTGGTTTTGACATTTGCATATGGGACTTTTTGTTTAGAAATTTCCTCAGAGTTCTATATTCGTGTAATTTTTTATTTTTTTTTTCGAAGGATTCACGAAACCAATATCAGAAGTGTACAAAACATTTAAATATTTCACAAAGAGAGGCGTAAGATACGAAAAGGAGATTCAAATTTTTAGATAGAAGTTTTTCTGACAACGCCGGAACAAAAAAAAACCACAAAAAAACGTTAAAAAAATTGACTGATCAAAACTATCCTTTTCAAATATTTGGGTGATCGCAAGGTCTCTGAAAGGGTAAGCAAATTCTGCTCCTTATGTGGTACTCGTGTTGATGAATTTATTTAATTTTTCTTAATTAAGGAAATATTCCTTCATAAATGTACCTGATTTTTTTTTAATATTAAAAATAACAAAAATAATATTTTGTTTGTATAAACCAAAAGTATGGACAAAAAAAGCCTAGCAATGAAATTGTGACAAGGAATTAGTAATATGTCAAAGGGACAACAACCTGACCGTAGAGCAGATAACAGACCAAAGCAACCAATTTTTTCTTCAACGCATCTAGAAATTCCCGCATCCCGAGACTGACTTCTGATGGCCTCCTAAACGAACAATGTGTACAAGTTCAGTGAAAAAATGGAACTCCGAAACGTATAAATTAACTAAAATTTAAAAAAATACAATACTAACAAAAACAGAGGCTCCTGGTTTTCGAAGGGCGCCAAATTGCGGCGGGGTTAACATGGTTTTGTGATATCTACACCAATCGCTATTTATCCAGCCAATATAGAATAAACAAACACACATCAATACGCACAGTTAAACTCAATCAAACATTAGCCAGATTCAGATGTCAGAATAGGTAGGAGTAAAAAGTAAGTAAAATGACAATGATACACGAATTAACAAAGGACTAATAGCAGTTACTGACATCAATTAAATTGACTGTAAGATTATGGTCGTCATCATATAAAACCCAATTTTAATGTTTCCCGTTAGGGCTTTACCTGGTACCTTTGTCAACTTTTATTATCCCTCATATTACATATGAGAAGAACATAACCATAATTTGTATTTGTCAACATGGTACTGATAACCCGTAACATGTTGACAAATGGTTTTTAGAATTAATGTGTTTAATTCTGAATTTATTTGCAGAATTACGAGTCGCTGACAATATTCTCATTTGTATATATGACTTTGTGAATATAAACTGATATAATTTGCTTAAAAAACGGGACAGTCAAATTTAGAATATAACATGCTGCCACATGAATGATGATTTTATTAGAAATATATGAGACAAATAAAACAAATGTATTCAAATTGGCAAATATAAATAAGATAACTGTAACGATGGAATATTTCGTACGATAACTATTTTGTTCCCTCATTTTGAAACCCACACATATTTGAAGATTCAATAACGAATTTGTGTAAGGCAATTAGTATCTTAAAGTGCATTTCTTCCCAATAATTTGTTTTTTTTCTGCTCACAATTACTTTCGTAAAATACAAAACATACATGTATGTCTTTACTTCAGGAATAGCGAAAATTCATTCATAAGCAGGATTATTTAAATAGTGAGGTTAAGGGCATACGATACAGTTACAGGGGAGGTAATGACGTTGCTAACGTAAAATGTTATTTTCGCGACGTCAAACTGTGACATATCGGGAAAAGATGCATTTTACGACTGATTTTTAGCATTCAAACTGTTTTAATTCGAAAACGAGTGCATAGACCCCCATTTTTCAAACCGATATTTTGTTTCATTTTGCAGGGAGATTATGTGGACCAAATTTGATAAAACTGTAAATAGTGCAATTTTTTTAATGTTGATAAATATACAGCAAAAAAATACTGTTTTTTTCTCAATTCATGACCAATTGAAAAATATGCGTTATTTCTGAACATAAAAGGCAAAATTTTTTAGAATACTTATAAAATACAGAACTTACAAATTATTTAACAGAAAACAATTTGTGTTTATCTTTTAAAACAAAAAAGTTATGTCTTTCTTTCTAAAAGGAAAATACGGCCACAAATCCGAATTTTGATCAAATATACAAAATTTCGACCTCATTTAACTCAAAAAGTAGCACATGAAGGTATATTTTTTATTACATATTTGATTTAATCAGGTAAAAAATAGCCTATATGCAAATTTTCATCAACTTGTAAATACAGAATAAAAACTGTATCGTATGCTCTTAAATTCAAGTTCACATTTGTATTCTACATATCAGAAAAGGTAAGAAAAATAATAACTATTTGATACTTAAAAATTAGGAGACTTATTTCAATTATCCTCTGAAACACTAGATTATATTTGAAATTATCACTCGTGATATGTCAGTTTCTTAATATTACAACATTGGTATATATATAATTGGAAATGTGTTGAATATAACAGATATACATCAGTTGTACTGGCATTTATTTTAAGAAGACTCGTATTTTTTTTTAAATTTTAAATGATTTCTATAATTCATGTTTTTGTCAATAAATTTTTCTATTCTAAAGATGATAAGTTGTAGGTTTCATTTGCATGATTTATGAAACATCTAAGGCAAACATTTCTATTTGAAATTTATATGTGTTATCGTGTCGTAGAGCAGCTGCCTCATTGACGTATTACCAATGTAAAAAGAGAAGGATTAGGTAGGATGGCCAATGCGATAACTTTTCACCTGAGACCAAATGGCGTACGAGTTAGCAACTATATGTTCCGTACGATCTTTAGCATTATAAAAAAAAAACTATATCGCATTACAAACTAGAGAACCCGACATGAAAATGTAAAGCAAGTCATATATTTCTTTTTTCATATAATATCAATATTATTTTCTACTGAGTTTAGTTGTAAACGATCCGAAGACCTATATATACCCGACGGGGAACGATAAGATAAAGATAAAGATAAATCCAAAATGTCTTACCGTATGAACAAGAAACCAGTTGATAAAATATTCGAATGCTTAATTGTAAGATTTACCATTAATGTTCTAGTTCAATTGTAATAATGTGACTTACACTAACATAATGTTCCTTGTAATGTTTCTGAATTCAACGAATTGCAACTGGAAAGCAGGAAATAGTTCTTAACAAATTACGTCACACATTATTTTTATCAAGTAATAAATGTGTCACAAATTGTGTAATGCTAGATACGGTAAAAACTGATCGATACATGTTTATATGTGAATAGAGCAACAGATAAAGTTTAAAAGGGATTATCTCAAGATTTACAATGATCGCATGCATTTGTGATAACGGTATCTATTGATTATTTAGTATATCTTACATACTTTAGAACATACTCACCCCTTCTCGTCTAATGCAAAGTCATTTTTACCCTCTAATTTCCATAGTACATGGATTTCCATGCACTATGCAATGCTTTACATGAATGAATTTTCATTGTAAAGTAATTATGAAAGTGAACTCTTAAAACTGCACTAAGGAAGTGTACAATCCTCCGAGGCATTTTCCCTGGGAAAAAAGCTTACTTAAAAAAAATGAGAGAGAAAAGATAAAAAAAAAATAAAAAATATATAGAATTTTGCAAATGTTGATACATTTTCTGATGGTACACATATCTAGAATAAACAGGGAAAAAATGAAATGGAGGTAAGGATGAAGGTAAAATAATAATATATTTATATGCCTGACATTTGAACAATTTTTTTTCTTTCAAGAAAACAATGCGAGACTGCTGATATATAAAGCAAAGGATTTTTTTTTAAAACAAAATACATAAAAATTCATCAATAAAAAGTAAGCATTTAATGTTGAATGGTCTTAATTCGAATATTTATACAGTGGGTTTTACAATTATAAAAAAATTATCAAATTTCAAAAAGGAATTTATCTTACATGGTGTGCTTTTTATGATAAAAAATTTCAAGATGTATAAGTATTAATTTTTACCTGAAGCAGAAGAAAAACAATTTATCCTTTTGGTCCTTACTAACCATCTCAGTGCTATTTCATTCCATCCATTGAATTGATCACTACCTATGTATTACATTTAATTCATTATAAAAAGTGAACTCTTATTTAGGTTTGAATATAATAATTGAAAAGGACAATTTTGTAAGTCACTCAAAAGTGTGAATATGTAATAATTTGGTCAGACAATACTTGGTCTAACCTATAAGTATAGTACCTGCAGTTGGCTTAATAGGTACAAAGATATACAACTGAATTAATTTTTCATTTTCATGGTGCTGTAACATTTTCCTATACATAGCTGTTTAGGGGTGCATTTCTCGGTTCAAAAAATTGTGTTTCAATTGTTTAAAAATATATGACATTGCAGAAGGAAGGAATGATGTAGGGTGTGAGTGCTAGCTTGCATTTCAATTATTTTTATATAAATTTGATATTTTAGTGTCCTTAGTTGGATAATTTTATTTTAAAAACAAATTATTCAAAAATTTAGATCCTAGATTTTGCATTATTGTAGCTGCTTTGCTAATAATGAACATGTTCTAGTGAATCACTGATAATGTTATTAATAAATTACAGATCAATATAACACTGATATGGAGGTTAAATCAACACCACTTGCATTCTTATTTACATACAAATTCGATTTATATCTTTTTACATAAAACAAAACAAAAAATAACAAAAGTAATAATCACCAAGGTAAAGTTAAAATGGAAAGTACCTTTTCAAACATCCAAATAGCAACATCTAAATCTCAAACACACCAAAGGAATGTAAAGCACCATATTATTTCATTATAAATTTTCTTTGAGACAAAATTTACAGAATAATTGTATGGTATTATGAAGATCAAAATTTACAGGTAAAATATTAACTCTGGACCGGGACACTACAAAAAACAACTTTTAGTTTTTGTTGAATGCATTTTCAAAGTTTAATTCACTTCACAGTATAAAAGTTGAAAACAATAGTCAGAAAATTGAGAGGGGAAGTAGTTTATGATGATTTAAAAATGTATTCATGAGAAAAACAGTCAACTCTATAAACATGATCTCATCAAAGTTAGAGGGTTAGCGCTATAAAACCAGGTTTAATCCACTATTTTCTATATTTGAAAATGCCTGTACCAAGTCAGGAATATGACAGTTCATGTCTATTCGTTTTTGATGCGTTTTGGTTATTTGATTTTTCCATGTGATTATGGACTTACCGAATTTATTTTCCTCTTAGTTCAGTATTGTGATTTTACTTTTCACTAAAACCAAATAATTTTTGTTTTAAATTTCAATTCACCAATTTTATGTTTATTATAACACAGCATTCCTGTCTGTATATTTTTTTCTGGGTAAATTGGAAAATAAACATTATGGTAGTTCGGCAATTCATCTGAAAGGTTAAACATATATCGATAGCTCCTATCTTTTATATAAGCTTTGGATTTCAAATACTTTGACCACGATCATCACTGAAGAGACATGGATTGTCGAAATGCGCATCTGGTGCAGGAAAATTGGTACCTTTAATGTTATTAAAAGATTTGCATGAGCGTGGTTTTGAATAATTTCAAAATTTTTATATCAGCAAATTTTCTCGACACGATATTCGTATTTTCAGGCCAGAACCGAAGTCCTGGCTACTGGGATAGTGATGCCCTCGCTAAATAACAGTTCGTTACCATGCGAATTAACCGGTTGTAGTAATACCAATAAAGCAAAAAATTTACTGTATCAGATGCGCATTACGTCAATGAATGTTTCTTTAGTGATCCTCCAGACCAAAATATTAAAACTTCATATTTATTAAATTTGAAGATTTTATGAAACAAAAATGATGCATGTGTACATATTTAGTACCGTGATTATATAGATTTGAAGCTATAAACAAACATTGAACGTCGAAAACCAGCGCCACTGTACCCTGTACACATATAAAAGATGTAAAACCCCGAGGAAATTTGCGGATGAGAACAATTAAATGGTTATTTAAATTGCTAAAATCAACATTGTCAGTGTCTAAAATTTAAAATAATAAAAACATCTGTTTCAATAGATGTATAAATATGTACTATTTTTACCTTGCTTTTTACACCAGACATTCAAACAATAATATATTTTTGTAAAGTTCTTGCATATCTAGAAGAGATGAGAGACATTGGAAGATTTTTAAAAAATCTCCTGCAATTCATGATGGCATTGTAAAAGTGTATAGAAGAGGGACGAAAGATACCAAAGGGACAGTCAAACTCATAAAACTGCATATATCAAAAATATACCGACAATCATAAACATATCTCTTCGTATTCTATCATAGATCATGAAAAAGTTATCCATTTTGTAGATGCGATAAACATATATTACGTTTCAAAAGAAAATTTCATCAACTTTTAAGATAGGTGCAAATATTGGAATTCGGAATATGTTGTAGTGTTTTATTCATTTTCTCCAATTTTACATTAAATGGTTATTGTTCTATATATTTCGTTTCAAACGTAACGCTACGATTCCTTCATTTTGCTTAGACAAAAAACTCTTTCTTAAAGTTTACTGCATTTGCTTCTGTTATGAATGACACACTTGACGATTGACATCAATAAGACGATTTTTTAAAAACCAGTTATTTTTTATTTGTGTTATTCTTAAATGTTGAGTGATCTTTTCAAATCAGTACAAAATTTATCTTGAACAAAATATTCACTGCTTATTTATTTTCTTCATTTAACCATAAAAGAATCAATACACGAAACAATACAATAAATTCTCCTTAACCCTCTGTCATAACAATCATTCTATGTATATGTACAAGGAGGATCTGAATAGCTTAGGTGAAGAAATTATAATTTGTAATACAATGAGGTTGGAAATTTCATCATATGGAAAAGCAAACAAAAAAGTAAAATAGCATAAATACAGATCACCAAGGAAAATTCAAAACGAAAACTTCTTTCGCAAAGGACAAAATAAAAAATTCAAGCAAATCAAACAAATGAAAAAATATGTCATAAATGTGACTTGGTACAGGCACATTTTCCTGAACATTGATGGTGATTACAACATGGTTTTATAGCTTACTAAACCTCTCATTTGTATAACTATAATTACCATTGCAACAATTATAAAATAAATTTACAAGGATGGCTTTCGCAAGCAGTTTTTTTAAAGGGTGAATAAAAGACCTTATTCGTAAATCATCTATCAATACCTAAAATGGCACAAACACCCGTCCAATTGACATTTTATATTTGAAAATTTTCAAATATTTCGTAGATTCTCAGAAAGAAGAAGTATTTAACTGTAATAATCACTCTTGGTTATATTTTTTGTTATACATAAATACAACATTCTTAGATGATTGAACTCACAGGTGGTTAAAAATGTGTAAGTTTTGGAATTACAAAAAAGAATTAATTTATTAAGAAAAATCGATTTACATTATCTTCAACAGAATAATAGTTACAAATGATTTGAAAGACTATTTACAACTAATAATTGTATAGAATTATGTCTTACCTTTACTTATAAAACTGGTAACCAGTTAAGATACAAATCAAAGCCTTTTTAACAATAATATTACCAATCTGGTTCTATCTTAAGCATATGCAATATAAACGGGACGTGTATCGTGATAACAATTTCCTTTTTATGTTTCCGAATCTTGTCAAATAGAGTTAATAACAATACAGTTACTGCACAATAAATTAAGCACATTTCTCCGAAAATATGGTCGTAAATCAAATAACTAAAATTAGGTGTTTTAGTTGACTCGTTTCCGAATTGTTTGCGTGTACCGATAAACATAATTCAAACATTGGAGATAACATAAGATTGATTTATCATTAAATGCATTTACTGTTCAAATACTCAACGAGAAAATTGCATAGCGAAATGTCGAACATTACCTATAATAATTTAAAATAATATGCATAAAGACGATGCGGGGTACTCGTTGCTGATATGACAGCAACCCACGACATTACTACAAACAATACAATAGTAAAACACTTCTTGACATGTAGAAAGAGTAATCATTATATGCATGGTCTTACAAAACATAGCTGGAATTGTCACCGACCCCTTAGGTATGGAATACATTGAAAAAGAATCGTATAGGTTTGTTATACACAATAATTTCTGATATAACAAAACTTGATTTTGTTGCATACATGATGACATATTTATCTAATAGAAATATCAAGATATATATATGGTATGAGTGCAAATGAGACAACTGTTCATCAAGGCCAAAACTTGTAAAATGTAAACCAGTTTAGGTCAAAGTACGGTCTCCAACACGGGGCCATGGCCCAAACAGCAACATATAAAGGGCCTCCAAAAAGACTAATGTAACATTATTCGAACAAGAAAACCAACAGTCTAATCTATATTAATAAAACGAGAAAGGATAAACACTTATGAACCACATTAACATACAACAAGCACAGAACAGTAGGTTCCTTATTTAGGACAACTGCAAATAAATGCAGCGGGTTAAAACTTAATTAATGGCACAAAAACCTGAACTTAATCGGGGACGGTGGTGTAACGCCATACAACATAAGACTACACAATTTAAAACAGTAAACGAAAGACAAATGTAAGAAACAGCAAAATGCGATAGAACAACTAAACACAAACTTAATGAATAAAGTTGATCTTTAAACAATATAAATACAATTTGACACATTCCTCATTTCCATTCTCAATTTTAATATATAAAACAATATCAAAAAGATTATAACCTGGGACAAAATGGCGTCTAATAAAATGACGTACACAGGAAACTTTAAACATAAGAACTTTTTGTTAGGAGTACGGAAATATATTTTACAAAATAATTTTGTTGTTCATAGTATGTGAAAATGTATCGTATTATTAAACACTTAACAAAGGTAGTACATATAAAAAGAAAGTTAGATAAGATATAACACAAAAACGAGCAAACCACTGAATAACAAAAAAGCTTTTAAAATTGTGTCAATAGTTCAATAAAATTGAGAATGACAATCGGGAATATTCCAAAGAGAAAACAATCCGATTAAAGAGCATATAACAGCCAAAGGCCAGAAATGGGGTTTCAGCGCAGCGAGAAACCCCTGCACCCGAAGGTGGTCCTTAGCTGGGTCCCAAATAAAAATTAGTATAAATGGATATCATACTTTACTTCGAAACATATTTAAGAACTAAAACTAAAAAACATACAAGACTAACAAGAGTGAAGGGCTCCTGGCTTGGGACAGACGCATGTTGTGTTAGACCTGAACACTCCCGCTGTACCTTAGGCCAATGAAAAATAAAGCAACACACAGTCATACGAAAAGTAAAAATCAGTTTAAGGGAGGTCCGAGTCCGATGTCAGAAAGGTTACAAAAGAAACTAAGCAAATGACAATGATACATAATTTTACAAAGAAATACTAGCAGTTACTGACATGCCAGCTCCAGACCTCAATTAAACTAGCAGTTACTGACATGCCAGCTTCAGACCTCAATTAAACTGATTGAAAGCTTATGTTTTCATTATTTGGTTATCGAGCGCAATCCTTCCCGTTCGGGTTTTAGTGTCATACAATTATAAAATATATGAGAGGAATATAACTTGTATCATGACAACAACTGTTTTTAGAATAAATGAGTTTGTTTCCGATACAAAAAATCAGTGCATTAATATGAATACCGAAATATGCAATCCTTAATGACCTGAAAACAGCATCGTAACTATACTCATTCCGAATAAGTCTGTTTAAAGATTTGATTAGTCTTTTAGGCACAAATTTGTGAATGTTTGGTTTTAAATGCTCTTCAACCTCGTTTAAGATTTAAGATCTCAGATGTTTTTGATGTGAACGCCACTTGTGTAGATGAAATGCGCGTTTTGCATTACAAATAAGAAGTTTTGTATCTTTTGCACGAAAATTCGGATATTTTGGTGGTCAATGCTTTTGAATTTGTTTTTTTTTTTTGTTCGAGCGCGACATATAGTAAAAAAGAATCTTGACTTATACACTTTGGTGTTTAAGGAAAGATAACTGCATATATTTAAAAGCTATCAGCATACGTTATATCAAGCGCGGTTGTTCCATATATTTTGTTCTATTATGATAATAAAATCATTAGATCACAGTTCTTATCTAGCATTCGATATATATATTCTAACATGTATACATGTAATCCTATAGTTCTTTTTTTACTTATATATTCTTTAAAAAAAGAAACTATTTGGTATGCTTTAACCTAAAAACATAGTCAGTGACATATTTGGAATGCACATAACATATGAACCTCTTTTTGTATCATGTAGACTCATTTATTTTTTTTGCAATATCCATAACAACATCAATAAAAAAAAAGAACGAATTCTGATCTACTGTTTCTAAAAGTGGACACATTAAAATCAAAAGAATTCGTGTCCTCGGATTCCCAATCCGTGAGCTAGGATTCATTCTCCTTCATAATCCAGGTGGCATCCGATTAAGAATCGAGATTTCGATATCCAGTCCTACGAAATCTACGATTTACAATACATTATCCGTTTCCGAATCCGTGATATCAGACAATTTTAAGAGAGTTTGAGGAATAAAAAAAAGCAAAACGGACGGAGATATATGTACAAGGAAGTAGAGTATACGTATTTGAAAAAAAAAGAGGTAACGTCACTGTATAAAAAATACACATATATATACATGACTAGAAGTGCCCTTGTTAATTTTAAGCGAGTTGAATTGACCCCAAGTGATTGCAACCGCATCATATACCCATTACAGAAAAAGAATAAAATTCAAAATACTGTAATACAAGTCAATGAACTTCAGTCTAAAACGGTCGTTCTGATCTTAACATCATCAAAAAAGTCTGAACAACAATTTATAAAGTCATTCATTTTGTACTGCTAAGAAAAATCGTTACTGTTGAGTGAATTTTGTAACTTTTCAGACAGTTCAGCATCTTACAAGTAAATAACAACTACTGAATAAACTGAACATTACACGAACAAATGTTAATCGATTGTAAATAAATGGTCTGAATTGAAAACAGAAAAATAAGACTTCATATTGTTCAGTCATTTAATAGATGCTCAGATCAAATTAACCTTTGTAGACTAAGATTATGTTTTCATTGTGAATAACTACAATGACTTTTGTTTTGATAGTTTTTTTGTTGTTTTAATAGTAAATAGGGATCATAAATCTATAATTGCTAAATAAAATAAATGACATTTTTACTTCAAGATTAATCTCCCTCATTTATAGCCACGAATTGTCCGGGATTGGATTTTAATTTCTGTTGACATTATTAATGACATGATAACTTAAGGACAATAGTTTAATGGGTTCGCCAACTGGTAAGGACATTTCTTCGAACCTAATTAACTTCAACACAATATAGACACTAACGGGAATTAATCACTGACCATATCATTTAATAGACTAACCAATTAAAGACAACAGTAGTATACTGCTGTTCAATAGTCATAAATCAATTAAGCGGGGAAAAAAGGTTATAAACTAAAATCTAGGTAATCACAGCAAATATAAGATCAAAACAGCGGAACAGCAAAAACACTGAACTTGAACAAAAACAAACACCAACATAAATAGAAACGGACTATTTGACAACAACTGCCATGGCTTTATACTGGGCATTTTAAGAAAAAAAATGTTGGGTTGAACCTGATTTTATGGCTAACTCATGATAATTATTAAGATAAGAAATTTTATTAAGTAATCATGGTGCCAAAAATTGAACCATTCAATGAAATGAATCACAAAGTAAATCGCAATAAAAGATTAGAATTATTAGAATTATTCAAGTACATTAATACAAGAACATGAATACACGTTTAAAGAAAGTAACATAATTATAAATCATGTTATTGAAAAAACTTATTTTGGAAGCTACTGTGACCTGGCGAAATTACATTTCTTAATCAATTTATACTCCTAGGTCTATGGGAGACAACTCCTTGTCGATTTTATTAATACTGCATTAATCATCAAAAGTTAACGCGACTTGGCACACACAACTTTTTAATACAAGTCTCATTTCTCTGTTTACCCAAAGCCGTCATTTTTGTGTGTGGTAAGACGGATAACTTGTATATAATGAAATTTACAACAATAAAGCATTATTTTCTGTCTTAATGGCAATATTCTGGATTTTAAAACATTTCGGGGCCTATTATAGCTGACTATGCGTTATGGGCTTTGCTCATTGTTGAAGGCCGTACGGTGACCTATAGATATTTATCTCTATGTCATTTTGGTCTCTTGTGGAGAGTTGTCTCATTGGCAATCATACCACATCTTCTTTTTTTATATAAATTATCGTTATAGGTTGCATTTCTGTAAATATTGACAATGCAATTTCCCGTAGGAACTCCTTTTACGGCTAAAACTGTACCTCTTTTACTATAAAGTTTTGAAAAAAATCTTATCCTAGAATTGAAAGTTCATATGCACCACCATTTTTTCCAAAGGTCAAAATATAGGACTGTGCGGCATATTTTCAACGTGTATATGCCCTGAACTTCTCAGAGTTTAAACTAGCACTAATTTTCTTAACTACTCTACCTCGAATGAAAGATTACAACAGATTTCAATGTAAACAATATACACATGTATATTTACTGGTAACATTCCCAAGTTATGTCTCTGTGAGATTGAACACAGAGAGCATAGCTGGGAACCAGTGTGTAAACAAAATTAATTTTCTATGAATATTCAAGATCTCCCCAAAAGAGGCGTGTTTTGAGAAACAGCTGTATTTACAAAGTGCAACCTATACAAAAGCTATTCAACAGAAAACTCTATGAAATCAGTTAATACTCATTTATTAGAATTATAGCCTAAAAGAAATCACTGCATATACTCTAAGTTTTTCTTTACTGTACATTTTATACCCCCTCCCCTGTTTCATTTTTTGCCAGCTTACCCTATTTGCATATTTTCTGATAAAAAAAATGCCTAGAACCTGTTCAAAACTGTTTCGATAACATATTGAAAGCATATCAGAATACTATAAATGTAATGTTTAGCATTCAAGCATTACAACATTCAAGATTATAAGTATACAATCCAGCCTCTGTCTCCAGTCCACATCTTACTGTATGCTTATTTGTCAATTAAAGTACACATTTTCTGCCTCAAATGGTCAATTTAGAATTCTTGTCACAATAGTGTCATCTGTAATCATATATCTGACAAAATTTTTCTAATATATATACTAGAAGTGTTCAAACAAAGTCATATATGCAATAGCTGTATGTTTGCAGATACCAATCTGAGGTATAAATTCACTTAAAATGTTATAGAGATGACTGATCATCTGATTTTTGCAGAACTTCCAAGCATAGTTATTGTTTTCTATATCAAGAACTTTAAAATCATTAAATCATAGCATTGACAAGTTAAATTATGTGTTTTATGACCCAGGGGTAGGCAATTTTCTATGTTTTTTGCCCCTGGGACCTAAAATTTCCTAAATCAGTCTGCTGTTTCAAGCAATTTAGAATATTACGACATATTCAGGATAGAACACACTATTGTAAGTTTTGTTGAGATATTTTTGTTTTTCTAGCTTGTATTTATTATGCCGTGGTGACAAAAAAGCAGATGTAGATGTTGCGGCTTACTTTTGGATTATCGAAAGGACACAAACACCCCATAACATATATTCAGGAAGGATCTATGAGTTTCAATGACTGTAAAGAGTAAATATAAGCAATTCTTAACAATTTAACTTACAAATATGCAAATATTATGAATTAATTTTGTATACAGGACTTTAAGTAGAGTATGCATACTGTAAACTGTGAATTTATGCTGAGTCATCATATTTAAGGCCCAGGATTTTTTCAATCTTCATTAAATATTTATTAAACTTCATATTTGTGTTAATTTCTTTAAAATCTGTGAAATAAGCAAATTTGGTCAAATTCTGAATGTTCCCCTTTTTCACCCTATATGGGTTGCATTTCTGTAAATATTGGCAATGCAATTTCCCATAGGAACTCCTTTTAGGGCTTAAACTGTACCACCTTTACTATAAAGTTTTGAAATTTTTTTTATCCTAGAATTGAAAGTTCATATGCACCAGAATATTTTTCAAAGGTTAAAATATAGGGCTGTGCGGCATATTTTCAAAGTTTATATGCCCTGAACTTCTCAGAGTTTAAACTAACACTAATTTTCTTCTTAACTACCCCTACCTCGAATGAAAGATTACCACAGATTTCAAGGTAAACAATATGCACATATGTATATTTACTGGTAACATTCCCAAGTTCTGTCTCAGTGAGATGGAACACAGAGAGCATAACTGGGAACCAAATTAATTTTCTATGAATATTCAAGATATATCCCCAAAAGAGGCGTGTTTTGAGAAAGTGCAACCTTTAATCTTAACATCATCAAAAATGTCTGAACAACAAGTTATAAAGTAATAAATTTAAAACTGTTAGGACAAATAATCTCCCTCATTTATTGGTACAAATCGTCCGGGATTGGATTTTAATCCCTGTTGACATTATTCAGGACCTGATAACATAAGGGAGATAGTGTAATGTGTTCTCCAACTGGTGAGGACCTTTCTTCGAACCTTATTAACTTCAACACAAAAAAGACACCTACGGGAACTTATCAATGACCATATGAATTAATAGACTAACCGATTAGAAGCAACAGTAGTAAACCACTGTTCAATAGTCATAACTCGATTAAGTGAAAAAAAGGTTATAAACTGAAATCTAGGTAATCACAGCAAATATAAGATCAAAACAGCGGAACAGCAAAAACACCGAACTTCAACAAAAACAAACACCAACATAAATAGAAAAGCACTATTTGATAACAACTTCCGTGGCTTTATACAGGACATGGCTAACTCATAATAATTGATAAGATAAGAAATTTATTAAGTAATCATGGTGCCAAAACTTTGAGCTATTCAATGAAATGAATTACAAAATAAATCACAGTAAATGATTAGAATGATTAGAATTATTCAAGTACATTAATAAGATTTAATCATTAAGCATTAACTCAATTTAATAAATCAAGATTATCGTCTGCTAAATTAGAGTTATCTTTTCTTTAGTTTTGAAGGACTTGGGCCTCTTTCATTTACCTACATAATTTCATAAGCGGTTTTCCCGCTTTTATTTGGTATAAAATTGCATGCTTTTCGTGATTTGTTCATTGTGTGATTTGAACTGAAGGAACACAAAAAGGATAGGCCGATTCAGACATAGGATATTTTATAATAATAATAATAACAATAAGAGGCAGGCGTCGTCGGTAGGACCCGGTTGGAGGAGGTCGAGAACTTCGTCTTAGAAGGGCTCCTAGGGAATAACAGCAACCACCAGTTAGCAATGAGGGAAGGCGTCCCAAAGTTGATGTTGATGAAGATGCCCCTGTAGTAAGAAGACGGAAGGTTGATGAACCTCAATTAGTTGCCTTGTAACCAGATGTAGAATTGCAAGAGAATGAACCTCAATTAGCTGCCTTAGGTGAGGTTATTAAAGTTTTTGATGAACCTCTAATGTTGCCTGGTTTTAATGAGGTTGATATATTTATCAGTCAAAAGCGTAAGGATAAAATTTGGAATTTTGAATATATTGATTTGTCCCTTATGCATCGCAACAATTTCAACAGTCAAACAAATGAAAACACCATTTGCATTAATTACGGTATGCTGGTTATACAAAACAAAGTTAAGAAAAACCATACTGTTAATTCTGTTGAGGATTGGACTGATTGTTTTATTGCTTATGTCTAGGTCCCTATTGAAAGGTATCCTGGAAAAGCAAGTGAACTTTTCTCATATATGTCCATAATAAGGGGTGCAGCGGCTGATCATCCTGTTGAAAAATGGTATTCTTATGACCAACAATTTCGTTTGAGAGTATCAAGGAATCATACAAAAAAATGGTCATCCATAGATGTTTTTTGTGGTTGCGTATTTTAACTAACAATACTCAAAAACAACAGCAGGCTAATGTTGGTTATAAATGCTATGATTTTAATTTTAAAGGTTTTTGCAATAAACGCAATTGCCAATACAAGCATGCATGTCTCAAATGTGATTTTAATCATCCTGCTTTACGATGTCGTCGCTTTATGGACAATGAAGGTAATACTGGTCCATCTAGGTTTAAGAGAAATATCATTACACCTTTGGTAAACAACTCTGCTAATAGACAAAACCCAAATGGAGGTTTTAACAAGAGATAATTTACAATTTTTCAGAACTACATCCAGACCAGTTTAATACTTGGGCCCTAGGAACATCTCCGGTTTATGTAAATGAACTCTCTAAGGTTCTGGAACTATATCATGATAAGCAAAGCGCTGTTGAACTTTTCAATGGATTTAAATATGGTTTTAAAATTTATTACGAAGGTCCTAGACGTTCATGTGAATATAGAAATTTGTTGTCTGTTTTGAAAAACCCTATTGAAGCTCAAAAGAAGTTGAATAATGAGATATCATTAGGTCGAATGACAGGCCCATTCAAACATAAACCTATTTCAAATCTTCGGTGCTCTCCTATTGGTTTAGTTCCTTAGAAAACTGGTGGATTTAGATTGATAACTCATTTGTCTTACCCACCGAATGAAAGTATCAATGATTTTTATTGATATTCAGTTTACCACTGCCAAGGTCACTTATTCATCATTTGACAATGCAGTCAAAATTGTTAAACGAATGGGGAAATCGGCTTTAATGGCAAAAAATGGATATTAAATCAGCATTTCTTTACTTAAATGTTATCCTGATTTACTTGGCATCAAACTAAATGGTTTTTACTATATCCAAAAAAACAATGCCCATGGGATGTTCTATTAGTTGTGCTACATTTGAAAAATATTCAACCTTTTTACATTGGTCAGTTAAAAATAAAACGCATTCTGAAAATTTGGATCATTATCTTGATGATTTTATATTTGTTGGAGAAGCTCATAAAGATGACTGTCTCTTTCTTATGACTGCATTTTCAAATGTTTGTTCGAGCTTTGAAGTTCCTATAGCAAATGTAAAAACAGAAGGTCCTTGCACAAAACTGGAATATTTAGGTTTGTTAATTGATTCAGATGAGATGTTGGTTAGAATACCAGATGATAAAATTGAAAAACTTACAGATCAGATAAATTGTGTATTGGAAAAAAGAAAAGTTACTCTGAAAGAAATACAGTCTTTAACAGGCTCGTTGGCTTTTTGTGTAAGGGCTCTTCCCTCCTGTAGAGCATTTTTGAGGCGTCTATATGGCTCTTTTAAAAATGTTAAAAAACCTCATCATTTTATAAGATTGACCAAAGGAATACGAGATGATTTGCAAATGTGGCAATATTTTCTTAAAGAATTTTATGGCTATACATATATCCAAGATTTAGACTGCTGATTTACATTTGTATACTGACAGTGCAGGAGGTCATTCACTGGGTTGTGCAGCTTATTTAAATGGGTCATGGGCAATTTTACAATGGCCATATAATTGGGGCAAAGTTTTAATAAGTGACATTACTTATTTGGAAATTATACCTATTGCTTTGACCAACTATTTATGGAAAGAAAGGTTTACGAATAAGAAGATAATTTTTCATTGTGATAATATGGGTGTTGTTACAATTTTAAATTCAAAATCTTCAAAAAATGACAGGGTTATGTTTTTGTTAAGAAAAATAGTTATGTGGACATTATTATTCAATTTTCCATTTAAAGCGTTGCATATTTTTTTAAAAGACAATTTTATTGCTGATGCTTAATCTCGTGGACAGATGAAGAAGTTCAGTGAAGTAACGAGCAATGCCGACCCGACGCCACAGACTATTCCACAAGAATTCTTAGATCTTTTGATGTAGAAGCTTCAAAATTGTTGAATTATTCAATTTCTCAAAGTACCAGAAATGTTTATGAAAATGCATTGCATTCGTTCAATATGTTCAGGATGGAATATTCTATTTCCCTTAGTTGGCCACCAAGTAACAGACAAATTATTCGTTATATTGGTTTTTTTGTAATTAAATCATTATTCATCATCTACAATTAGATCCTATATATCTGGAATAAGTTACAAATTAAAAATTCAAGGGGATGATGATTTAACTAAATCTTTTATCATTCAGAAACTTTTTGGTGGTTGTGATAGACTTTACAAGTCTAAAGATCTTCGGGAACCTTTGACTATTGATGTTTTGATTAGATTAAATGTGGCTTTGAGGCACGTGTGCTCTTCTAGATATGAAACAATATTGTTTCAAACAGCATTTAACTTAGCTTTTGCTGCATTTTTACGTGTGAGTGAATTTGCCATTACAACGAATGTTTTGCAAGAGCATGTTTTACATAGGCGGGATGTTTATATTGACCATGTAAAAAATCAGCTGTTTGTTACAATAACATTTTCAGAAACTGATCAAAAAGGGAGATACACTACTTTAGTTGTGGAAAAAAATGAATCAAATGAGATTTGTCCTCTACAAAGTTTGAAAGCCTTTTTGCAAATTAGACCTGGAAATGATGGTCCTCTTTTTTGCCATATAAATAGGAAATCATTGACAAGATTTCAGTTTCAGACTGTTATAAACAAAGGACTTCAGTTTTTTAGTTTAAACACATCTATATTTAATACGCATTCGTTTAGAAAAGGAGCAGCGACGTCAGCCTTTATGTCTGGTAAAACTAAAAATCAGATTAAAACCATGGGTCGCTGGATGCCGTCATCATTCCAGCGCTACATTAGAATTCCTTATATTTTAGTGTTGTCAACGGTTAACCGGTTAACCGGTTAACCGTTTGAACGACCGAATACCGATTACCAAAAACGCTAACCGGTTAACCGGACTTTGTATCAATTTTAATAGATTTGATATAAATTTGTATTGAAATCATTAAATAGTTGAGTTTTCTTTAACTGATTCTAAATTGTCGTCGTGGTAATTAATTTGACGGATCAATTGTCCAGTATATTGATTGGTATTGTTAATCCAAAAATATAAAATTAATTAGACCTTGTCTCTCAGCTCGGCAAGATCTTAAGTAAACATAATTAGTTTCATGTTTTTTTAACAGTAATTTTTAATCAGTAATACAATTAAATTTTACGATTTACTTCATTATTTCATTTTTGATCTTATATTGTGTAGACCGAATTCTGAAAGTACAATGTCCGTCGTGGACGTCTTTGTCATACTTTAAACTAAATGCTAACTCTCAAACTGTAAAAAGCACACCAACGTGAATGTAATCAATGTATACTGTGTGATACGAATACCAGGAGTAATCAGTTTTAATTGAAACACCTCACATTATTTCGGAGACAACAAGACAAAATAGAAGAAATCATCCGTTTCAGAAATATTCAATTCTACGAGATCAAGACGTTTTTTTTTTCAATTTGAAGTTAGTACAATTGCCATAGTTGATACCGTGTATTTGATTATTAAAAGTCAAACTTCGTCAGGAATCTTCACAGACAAGCCTTATAAAACCAAAGACCAAACTTCAATTCATCGTATTATAAAAACGTAAATGTATGACTTGGATGGAATGTAGTCACATTGACACTCATACCACATCTTCTTATATCGATGTGTAGGGTACTATTGATAAGGCCTTCAAACATTAACTTAAACTACCGGTTAACCGGTTAATCGGTCGAACGACTATACGAGTAACCGGTTAGGCAAAACTGTACGATTTGGCAACACTATTATATTTAATTTTGCTTTCAGCAAAAAATGACATTTGGATCATTGGTTCATCTTTGGTTAAAAAGGCATCTGAACACACTCAAACTAGAACAACTGGTATTGATCTGGGTCTGGAAAAACTTGGTTACAGTATTGTGTGGATAGGTCATCCCCGAATGTTATGGCATATGGTTCCTTCAATTATAACTGCATTATTGAATTGGAGATCGCATGCTTCAATGATTCTTATTCATTGCGGAGGTAATGATTTATGTAACATTCAAAATAGTAAACTTTTATACAATATTAAGGACACTTTACGTCAATTAATGTCATTGTTACCAAACACAACTGGTATTTGGTCATACATTTTGCCAAGGCGAATTTGGAGGAATGACATGAATAAAAAGGCAATAGAACGGGCTAGAGCCCGTGTAAATAGGGGGGTTAGATCTTACCTACACAAAGTTGGGGGAAAGGCTATTAAACATACTGATTTTGATGATTACAATCCAACTCTTTTCGCTGGTGATGGCGTACATCTGTCATATATTGGCAATGACATTTTTAGTAATGCTATTTAGTCAGCATAAGAGTTGTTCATTAAGTATCCAGACAGATTTTTATATCCAGATGAACTTTAAACTGTTTTAAGTTGTAAGCCATCGTGCATGGACTCATGAAGTTGTATGTCAGTTGAATAATTAATTCAGTTGTTAAATACATGCATCAAATTGAACAGCTCTGTTGAATATACAACAGTTTTGTTGTTAGTTGTAAATACATAGTTGAATAAATTTTTGTTGTGCACGTTGTTTATATTTTTACTGTATAGTAAAGTTGATTACTTCGTTGAACTGTTGTATAGTATAGTTGATTACTATGTTGAACTGTTTTGTATAGTATAGTTGATATACTTCGTTGAACTGTTGTATGGTATAGTTGATATACTTCGTTGAACTGTTGTATAGTATAGTTGATATACTTCGTTAAAATAATGTTTAATTGTTAAACTCCGTTAAATTGATATGTTTGTTCAAAACCTAGGTTTTTTCATTTGTTTTGTGTTTTAAAATTTATATTTTGTCATGGATTGATAAATTTTGTTTGGCGATGCTTACAAACAAGTTTGCTAGCATTTGGTTGAATTTATTACAGTAGGCGTCTGGTAGCCCCGTTGCCATTAGGAGAAAACATATGATGGTTGCCCTTCAATGTTTTTATCTTGGACATTAATGAGACATTGTCGATGAATTCAAATTCATAGGCCGGTTGATATATAGTTGAACTGTCCTAATAAATCCATGACAAAAAAATGCCAAAATTCAAACTTACTATTTGTTGTTTTTTATTATGATTATTATTTAGTTTGTCTTACAATTTATCTTCGTTTGTATAACGAAGGTAATCTGGAGTCATTGGAAATATTACGCGTGATTTCAAAGGATTTGGGTTATCTTTTATCTGGTATATCGAATTCCTAAATTTATATCTGTTGGTTTCTTTCGAATATTTAATAATAAGATTTAATCATTAAGCATTAAATCAATTTAATAAATTAAGATTATCATCTGCTAAACTAGAGTTATCTTTTCTTTAATTTTGAAGGACTTGAGCGTCTTTCATTTACCTACATAATTTCATAAGCGGTTTTCCCGCTTTTATTTGGTATAAAATTGCATGCTTTTCGTGATTTGATCATTGCGTGATTTGAACTGAAGGAACACAAAACCCACCCTATCCCACCCTTGAGAATATTTTCTGCTCTCTGTTGTATATTTTCAGATATCGTTAAAGAAGCGTCATGGATTGGACAGAATATGAACTGAATATATTGATTTACTGAATGGCTGAATTTATTACAGGAGGCGTCTGGTAGCCCAGTTGCCATTTGGAGAAACATATGATGGTTGCCCTTCAATGTTTTTATCTTGGACATTAATGAGACATTGTCGATGAATGCAAATGCATAGGCCGGTTGATATATAGTTGAACTGTCCTAATAAATCCATGACAAAAAAATGCCAAAATTCAAACTTACTATTTGTTGTTTTTTATTATGATTATTATTTAGTTTGTCTTACAATTTATCTTCGTTTGTATAACGAAGGTAATCTGGAGTCATTGGAAATATTACGCGTGATTTCAAAGGATTTGGGTTATCTTTTATCTGGTATATCGAATTCCTAAATTTATATCTGTTGGTTTCTTTCGAATATTTAATAATAAGATTTAATCATTAAGCATTAAATCAATTTAATAAATTAAGATTATCATCTGCTAAACTAGAGTTATCTTTTCTTTAATTTTGAAGGACTTGAGCGTCTTTCATTTACCTACATAATTTCATAAGCGGTTTTCCCGCTTTTATTTGGTATAAAATTGCATGCTTTTCGTGATTTGATCATTGCGTGATTTGAACTGAAGGAACACAAAACCCACCCTATCCCACCCTTGAGAATATTTTCTGCTCTCTGTTGTATATTTTCAGATATCGTTAAAGAAGCGTCATGGATTGGACAGAATATGAACTGAATATATTGATTTACTGAATGGCTGAATTTATTACAGGAGGCGTCTGGTAGCCCAGTTGCCATTTGGAGAAACATATGATGGTTGCCCTTCAATGTTTTTATCTTGGACATTAATGAGACATTGTCGATGAATGCGAATGCATAGGCCGGTTGATATATAGTTGAACTGTCCTAATAAATCAATGACAAAAAAATACCAATATTCAAACTTACTATTTGTTGTTTTTTATTATGATTATTATTTAGTTTATCTTACAATTTATCTTCATTTGTATAACGAAGGTAATCTGGAGTCATTGGAGTGATTTCAATGGATTTGGATTATATTTTATCTGGTATATCGAATTCCTAAATTTATATCTGTTGGTTTCTTTCGAATATTTAATAATAAAAACATGAATTCACGTTTAAACAAAGTAACATAATTATAAATCATGTTATTGACAAATCATTAACTTATTTTGGAAGATACTGTGTACTGGCGAAATTACATTTCTTAACCAATTTTACAGTGCTATGTCTACGGAAAACAACTCCTGGTCGACTCTATTAATACTGCATAGATCATAGCAGGACACACACACAGCAGTCTTTTGTGTGTGGGTAAGACGGATAACTTGTATAATGATATGTATACAAATAAAGCATCATGTTCTGTCTTAATCATTTTAATGGCAATGCTCTAAATTTAAACACAAAACTTAATTAATTTTACAGCTTTTCTTTACGATGCTGGCATTAATGTTATAACATGTAAAATACGAGTATTTACTAAGTATTTGTGAGTTCTAAAAATCAACAATCAACGATAGCCGTTTATAACGATTATGCATCAATAATACTCATACCAAAACAAAACAGACATTCAAGAAACATATAGATTTTCAGTATATACGATATAGTAATATGTAAACAAATAAAATACTTTTCTTTATAACCCTCTTTCTAGACAATAAACAGTTTAATGGAAAGTCTAACAAATTGAATATGGAACCTTTAGACAATATTGCAGACTTTATACACCTTCACCCTATTTAAATATAATGTTCTTTTTTACAAGTATTATGAAATTAAATAATTTTTTAAAACACAAGAAAAATATGTATATTTTGTCGCCGTTGAAATTTAGAAAACAAGAACAATAATACTCCTTAAGAGAAAGTGTTACAAATAGTAATATATAACGTAATTTCAGGAACTTCAACTTTCTAAAGTGGAACTTATCTTATAAGGTAATCTGAAAAGTCAGTATGTTTTGCTGTGAACTGGAGATCAGGACAAGACTGAACACAAGAAATATACTATAACTGTTACGCGTTTTATTCAATTCCGTGCATGAAATATCAAATTAGGTTAGAATTCATGACCAATTAAGAAAACTTCCTTAAAGGGCAAAATATATTTTGATAAAGTTATGCTTACCACATTATCGCATAAAGGTGCGCAACGTTGGTGCAAAAATAGCCAATATAGAGCAATTCCTTTCATTCAAAAAGAACTTTATCCTACACAAATTTCACTTTGAAAAATTAAAAATCTGTCAATATTTTTAAATTTACCAAATATAGTGTAACTAAAAATTCTACGCTTTCTAACAGGACAATACACTAAAGGATGTATTCTACTGACTTTTCAGTCTCGTTGAAATCTCGTTCTTGCATAATTTCGAAAACATGTGATA
The DNA here is from genome assembly GCA_019925275.1 of Mytilus edulis. NCBI lineage: Eukaryota > Metazoa > Mollusca > Bivalvia > Mytilida > Mytilidae > Mytilus > Mytilus edulis. The sequence goes on along the minus strand of CM034356.1, from coordinate 835,954 downwards.
CAAGTGGAAAAGTTCAATGAATTTTAAAAATATTATAATCAAACATAACTCTGTGAAAAAATTGTGTATTTACAATGAATGGTATTTGAGTATTCCAGTTTTCAAATTTTACGATCAAGTCAGTATTTTTAGCCAAAATTTTGCGAAAATGGGTGAGGGATACAAAAAAAATTATTTTACAAGAATCATGTACATCCCATATTTGTTTGGTCTTTTTAAATTTCTTAGAAAAGTATTTTTCATTCATTTATAACAAAAAAGTTAATAACGCCACTTTCGTGGTGTTGATCCAGTCATGTGACAGAAAGTTCGTGGTTCTGTTGTGCTGTTCTTGTGGTGCTGTCCTTATGTGGTTTAACGTATAAAAATGAAGATGTGGTATGATTGCCAATGAGACAACTGTCCACAAGAGACCAAAATGACACAGACATTAACAACTATAGGTCACCGTACGGCCTTCAACAATGAGCAAAGCTCATACCGAAAAGTCAGCTATAGGAGGCCCCGATTTGACAATGTAAAACAATTCAAACAAGAAAACTAACGGCCTTATTTGAATAAAAAAATGAACGAAAAACAAATATGTAACACATAAACAAACAACAACAACTGAATTACAGGCTCCTGACTTGGAACAAGTACATACATAAATAATGTGGCGGGGTTAAACATATTAGCGGGATCCCAACCCTCCCCCTAACCTGGGACAGTGGTATATCAGTACAACATAAGAACGAACTATAAAAATCAGTTGAAAAAAAGCTTTACTCATCAGATGGACAAAAATACAAGTGGACGTAGTCGGGTACTTGTACATCCTGACAACAAAAAGACAATAGGAACAGATCTGAGAGTACTCGCAGTTATCTGACAGCTAGTTCAAAACCCCTTACAACTATCGTAATAAAAAAAAATCATGCATCTCAGACTAAACTATCAATCCGTACACATCTGTACAAAGTCAGGAAAATGGCATTCTTTATCTTATAGTTCGTTCCTGTGTGTGTTGTATTGTCGTTTGTGTTTTGTTGCACTTCAGTGTTTATGTTGTGTCGTTGTTTACCTCTTATAGTTGATGTGTTTCCGCGGTTACTGTTTGTTATGCTTTCTCTCGATTTAAGACTTTTGAACAGCGGTATACTTCTGTTGGCTTTATATAGCTTTATTTAAAGTAAGTTCAGCTGGATAAATGAGAGCCAATATATCATCCAAATATAAAAAAAGTGTTATTATTTTTTTTTATATCAGATGTTGTTTCGATAGGTCTTTGCTGATTTTATTCATCAATTTTAACTATAAGAACAAAGAAACAGTGCCCATTGAAATTCCGATACCTTGACGATATACGGAATATCCATAGCATACAAAAATATTATCGTGTAAAAGTTCAAGTGCAGTACTAGTTATAGTATCAAAGCTTGTCCAATCTACAAAGTTCAAATGTTTGTTGTTACATATATATTTGCATTCTGATTTTAACATTGCTCATTTAATTGGGTGTGTGGATTTTTTGACTAAAAAAGTAATAAATATTTTTTTTATTTTCAAAGGCCTTATTGGAACAATTTTTCCAGGTAAATGATTGTAACAAGTGTATTTGTAAGAAAAATAGACAGTTTAGTAGTGGGAAAATGGCTTGAAGAAGAAATAAATCTAAATTGTAAGGTGTTATGTGTAGCTTTAGAAGACAGTACATGGTCGGAACTTTCATTGTATTTGGTTCTGCTTGTAAAGAAGTAGCAATTAGTTTATTTTTGTTACAGATGTCATTTTCTGAAAAAGGAGTCAGTTAGAATGTTAGTGAATTCGTGATTTCCTTTTGCAGAACCTCAATGTAAACTATACAAACTACACTGTAATAAGATCATTGAATATTACTTTTATTGGTAAAAAATACTGATGTTGTTATCAGTAAATTAAAAGCAAACTAAATATTACTAGTATGTTATATACATATACACATTCATGGATCTACATTAAGTCGATACCCGTAACTTAGCATTGCACAAGGTCATGTTTTTCTCTGACTGTTTATAATGTCTTTACACTAAATGCATTGGATGTTGGATGTGTACGGATTGATAGTTTAGTCTTAGATGCATGATTTTTTATTAGTTGTTAGTGGCTTTGAACTAGCTTTCAGATAACTTCGAGTACTCTCAGATCTGTTACTATTGTATTTTTGTTGTCGGAATGTATAAGTACCCGGCCACGTCCACTTGTATTTTTGTCCATCTGATAAGGTAAGCCTTTTTCAACTGATTTTTATAGTTCGTTCTTATGTTGTTCTAATATACCACTGTCCCAGGTAAGGGGGAGGGTTGGGATCCCGCTTACATGTTTAACCCCGCCACAGTATTTATGTATGTGCCTGTCCCAAGTAAAGAGCCTGTAATTCAGTGGTTGTCGTTTGTTTATATGCTACATATTTGTTTATAGTTCATTTTTTTACACAAATAAGGCCGTTAGTTTTCTCGTTTGAATTGTTTTACATTGTCACATCGGGGCCTTTTATAGCTGACAATGCGGTATGGGCTTTGCGCATTGTTGAAGGTCGTACGATGACCTATAGTTGTTAATGTCAGTGTCATTTTGGTCTCTTGTGGATAGTTGTCTCATTGGCAATCATACATCATCTTCTTTTTATATATATATGTCAAAGAATAATGAGACTTTTAGCAGTTCTATCAGCTGGCAATCGTCAATGGTCAAAGAAGAGAATGAAAGCATAAGCGAAATACTTGTCAATGCATATACAGGAATATTAATAGCTTACACAAAGCATGCGATAAAGGGAACACAAACTGGGGTTTATACAGGTTAGAATTAATGCAACATAAACTTATCTTCAATGTTGTGTTTAAACAAAATAATGTTCATTTATTTCTTTACAGATTGTATAAAACATCTGTTTACATGTATAAATAATTTGACGTTTCAGAATATATTTGCCGAAGCCTACACAAACTCTTTTGATTTGATAGTTATATAGTTTTTTGTCTAGATGACTAGAGTTATATTTGGACATATTTTGGAGTAAAGTTCTTATGAAGTCCATTATTGTCAAAAATAATTTGTCTTTCTAGCTATATATTTTATATAAGTGCCACGTGCGAGTATTGTATATGCGCACATGTGGTGTACCAAATTATAAGCTTTGTACAAAATTGATTGTTTATGAACAAACTAATTGAAATGTAAATAACGATTTGTAAACTTTGCATGAGCAGTGATATACACAATCATGTTTCTGGGTCACCCGGATGGCCGTTGAACACCAAAAGTTAATCCTGATATATTATCGATCATAAAATATATCCATTTTCCACACTAACTAGGTGCAATGAATGACGATTTTTTTTATTGGACTTCCAAATTCAAGATATGAATTAAACAAGTTTGTTGTCACTGGTATGGCACCGAGTATCACATCCAACAGAATTTCATACTATTTTGATTTAAGAGGACCTTCAATGACACTAGATACAGCATGCTCTTGTGCATTAGTTGCTGTTCATCTTGGATGTCAGTCGATTCGCTCAGGTAAGTGTTCCTTTTGTTATGTGAGGATCGTGTAAGAGCACATAAAATTAAAAAGACGAACATCAAATTTTCAAAAAAGTTCTTATTTAAACATGTTTGACAAAAAATTGACAAAACAAGTACAAGCTTTTTTATAAAAAGATTTTATTATTGTTAACACAAAGATGATACATGTTTTGTACAATAAATGATTTTGGTGAAAAGAAGAGCAATATATAAATTTCAGTCTGCAATATTTTGTGAAAAAACAAAGGTATAATACCGTTTTAGTAGTCCAAGATACTTGCTATAATACTAAGCTTTATCAATATTCTACGCAAAAGTTCGACAGTAAAGGTATCTAAAATCTAGAATCATTTTCTTTTTATTGAAATTTCAAAAAATTTATTTATAAATAAAAAAAAGAAACATATAGGTTATATCCATTGCTTACAGAAAGTTGACAATAATTCAATGAATATTAAATATTCAAATATTTAAGCAATCATTCGTGAAAGGAATGCATGAAATTAAAACAATGTCGGTTCGGGCAATACTGCAACTAACCATGTGAATTTTTCAAAATATTTTGGATCATACATTGCTACACCAGATCTTTTTACGGAGCCTCTCCTTCCACACAGTGCGTAACGGTTTTCGCCATGATTGTGAAATTTGGTTAAGACGACCTTATATTAGACAGCCCACCAACACAGACTTGCACCACAGAAGTGATGGACCAATTCGTAGTAACATACGCCGAAATGAGCATTTTTCTTCTACCAGCGTGAAGGACTTTTCAATGTAAATGTTTAAATGTGGTTAACAACATTTTTAAGCGCGAAGTACATAGAGAATATTAGACTAAAATATTCCACTACCCCGACACACCTCACGAAACTCAAACAATATGGGAAAAGGTTTTATTTTGACCTACGCAATATATGAAAAGGTTAACATGTTAAAGATCTAAATTATTGTGGGTAACATAACCCAACCGACACCCCCTGTCATCTAAGTATTGACGTCCCCCTCCGAGATTAAAATCACCGACAACACTTAATACCTGTTGACTTGAAAGATCTCAATTGCAATCAAACCACATCTCCTTATTTCCCACAATCATGTACCCGAGTCTACATATTAATGCAAGTTACTTTCAACTGCAATTTTTAAAAGTAATTATCATGTAAATTGTAGGTGAAAGTGAAATAGCAATATGTGGTGGAGTAAACAGTATATTGTCAACATTGCCTTTTATGGCACTGAGTAAGGCAAAAATGATTTCCCCAACAGGAAAAAGTCGTGCTTTCTCGAAGGATGCAAATGGATATGTTAGAGGAGAAGGTTGTGGAATTGTCATTCTAAAAAACTACAAACAGGTACATGCAAGCGCATAATAGTCATATTTTGATAGCAAATATCTAAACAGAAGAACATTAAATTATTTTAATATTAATTGTTTCATGCGTCAAAAACGATCGAGTCACCTGAGTTGAAACGATAATTGAAAAATATGTAAACGATAACTATAACAAACTTTTCAAATTAGTTTTAACATGAAAATCATTTAAGAATTGCTTAATTCTAATAACACTAAAACATAGAAAATTTATGCAGCAGATCTAATCAAATAAAGAAATTTCACAAATTTTGATGTTTGCTTTAAATTTATTTAACACCTAGTAAACACAACCATGAGTTTATGTAGAGTTTTCATCTTAGTCACGACAATCACAAAAGTTAAAAATCAAAAGTCTGAGATAAATCAACTTCAAATTGGTCATTAGAACAAGAATTCGATTAAAAAATTATAAATCAAAGTAATGTTTGTTGTCTTTAGGTGAAACGAATTTTATTTTCCCAGAAAAAGGTGTTGAAGACTTAAAAAAATGTTGTGTACAAGTTTTGACAAATTTCAATCAATTTAAATACGCGACATAAATTTTTACTCATAAGACATCAATAAACATAAAATAAGTGTCTTTTGTTGTAGACTGTATCTATCGATTTAGAATTTAACTCATTTTTTATGCAGGCACAGTTGGATGGCGACCACATATGGGGTTTGATCGCAACAGGGTGTAATCAGGACGGCCATACGAATACTCCGATTACTGCACCATCAAGCAAACAACAACAGTCACTTCTAACAGATATGTACTCTACATTTAAAGTTGATCCAGCAACCATACAGTATATTGAAGCACATGGTAAATATAACATTTCTAGAATCGCCGACCATGAATAAGAAAATGAGAGCTTACAATGTTCTTTTTCGCTGCCGAAAACCAAAAACCAAAAAAATATATATACATCAAATAAATTGTTAATGCTATGAAATAAGGTGGTTAGTATATAATGTAAAGATTTTTTGCGATTTGTAGATATGTTTTGTAGCGAGAATACTTCCTCTCCAATAATAAAAGGAATGTTTTATTGTTGTTTTCTGAGATAACGATTTGACTTTGTGCATAGAAATAAATAACGTTGGAAAAATCTTTTATAAAAATCTAAATTCTCTTCAACAATATAAACACATTCGAAATGAATTGAATATGAATGAATAATGAATAAATGAATGAATAATAAATCAATCAATCAATGATGAATTAAATGAATGAATAATGAAATGGAATAATGAATGAATGAATAAATGAATGAATGAATGAATAAATGAATGAACGAATTATCAAATGAATGAACGAATCAATCAATTAAGCAATCAAGCAATCAATAAATAATTGAATAAATCAAGCAATTAATGAATGAATGAATGAATGTAGCAATGATTTGTGATTTGTCGTACGAACAGTACTGTTCTGTTTCAGGTACTGGAACTCCAGTTGGCGACCCAATTGAAGTTAAAGCCTTGGCAACATTTTTTGCCTCACATGTTGAAGGCGATAAGATTTTAATTGGTTCAGTGAAAACAAACATAGGTCATCTTGAGTCATCGGCTGGAACAGCAGGTTTGATAAAAACTCTTCTCATGATGAAACAGAGACAGTTTGTTCCATCTCTTCATTTTAATAAGGACAATGCAAATCCTGCCATTCCCTTCAATGATATCCCGCTACAAGTTTCAATAGCTGTTACAGATTGGAAAGCCTACCCTGACGGATCAAGGATTGCATGTGTGAATTCTTTTGGGTTTGGAGGTACAAATTGTCATGCAATTGTAAAACATATGCAGAACTCAAGGTCGTCACATACTAGTCAAAACGAATACGTTTTGATTTCCTTTTCTGCAAATAGTTTGGAAGCTTTAATGAAAACAGCAGATCACACACAAAAATGTTTAGCTACATCTCGATATAGCCCCATAGACCTCTCTTATACATCTTTGGTAAAACGGAACCATTTCTCATTCCGTATGCAATGTGTAGCTTCTAATCAAGAAGAATTAGAAAAAGAAATTTTGAGAAAATCCTCCAAAATTGGTTCTAGCACGATCGATGGAACAATAGAAACAAATCTGGTTTTTCTATTCTGTGGCGTAGGAACAATTTGGAAAGGTACATGTCAACAAATGTTAGCTACGTACAAACATTTCAGAAAAAAGTTTCGAGAGGTAGATGAAGAACTTCAAAAATATACTGATTTTTCTCTGTTTGATGAAGTTCAAAAACCTGAAGATAGTATAGCAAGTGATTCATTTAAAGGCCCATTGATAATTTTTGCCTGTCAGGTTTCTTTATTTCATTTATGGACAGTTTTAAAAGTAAGACCTGACGTTATTATAGGTCAGTCTGTTGGAGAAGTAGCCGCAGCACATGCTGCTGGATGTTTAAGTCTAAGTGATGCAGTGAAGATAATATACCATCGGTCTTTTCTTTCTGCTAAAGCAAGGGGTGGTTCCATGATGGTGATTGGTAAATGCAATGTAAAGGAAATTCAGACACTGTGTACAGAATACAACAATAAAGTTTGTATAGCAGTGTACAGTAGTGAAGAAGCATGTGTCGTTTCTGGAGACAAGGATGCCATCCAAGATATGAAATCTAAACTGGATCAAGAAATGCCACATCTTTTAAAGAAAGAACTAGATGTTGGATGTGCTTATCACAGTTACCACATGAATTCTGTTAGCAAGGAAATTGAAAACAAGTTATTCGATATCTCAGGAAAGGCACCAACGATTAAATTGATATCAACTGTTACAGGTACAACAATCAAAGATAATGCAATGGGATTGCCTTCGTACTGGACAAGAAATTTAACAGATCCTGTTTTACTTAAGAAAGCAGTTGCAAGTGCCTTACATAAAAATAGTATAAATGTCATTGTAGAAATTGGTCCAAAGCCTGTTGTTAAAGCTCACCTGAAGAAAATTACAGACTTTCAAGCCATTTCTATACCATCTATGAACCAACCAAAGGAACAATACACTTTTAACTGTGCTCTTGGTGATCTGTATGAGCATAGAATACATGTTAAGTGGAGTAAACTATTCAAAGGGGACGAAAATGTTGTTGACATTCCAAGATATAAATTCTTTCGCGAGGCAAACTTGGTCAATGCTGATTCGATGAAAGCAGGTCTAAGACTGGAGTTCAAGAAAACAGACAATCACCCTTTTATTTCTGAGGCACCAATGTCAAAGGATTTTCTTGTTGATATAAACCCTAACACCGCGCCTTACGTATATGAACATCGTGTTCATGGAAGAAAAATTGCACCCGGTGCGCTTCATGCTGAAATTGGACTAACAATCGCTACTAGGGTTTTAAGTTTGTCGTTTACTCAAATTGAACTAGATTTGCAATTTATACGTCCACTTGCTGTAGGTCAGGATCAATCAGTTGAATTACGTGCAATTATCAGCGACAATATGTATTTCGAAGTAAAAAGAAATGCAGACACCATTTGCAAAGGAAAAATGAATAAAGCAGGACGACAATTTTTGAAACACATCAGTCTTTCACAGGTCAAGAAAAGATGTAAGACTCAAGTCAAATCATCAAGTTTTTATGGTCTTCTAAAAATGATTGGATTTGAGTATGGTGAAAGTCTTACGGTAATTGGTGACTGTTTAAAATCAGAAGACGAATATGTTGCAGAAATGAATCTACCCCCTTCCATTTCAAGCTGCTTAAATAGTCATAGTTTGCATCCATCTATTCTTGATGGTGCTTTGCAAACGGTCGCTCTTTGTTATACCAATATTCAAGAAAACGAATTGCAGAAGAGACCGATACCAGTCAGAATTGCCTCCTTAAAGGTTTATAAACCAATGGAACCGAAAATGCATATTATAGGAAAACGTATGCAATCAACCTCAAGCGGTATCAGCTTGAATCTTTTTATAGTGGATGAAGATGGGGAGATAGTCGTTGAGATGAAAGGATACGAGATTAAAAACATCGCACAAGGCGTACCACAGGAGAACATACAGGACAAACTCTACAAAATCATTTGGAAACCAATTGACAATAGCCATGAGCAAAGTAATGAAATAAGAAAAATATTTTCAATAACGTTTACAAATGATGCTAAACAGATATTAGAAAACATTTTTAAAGACGAAAATCATTATATTGTATCTTTGCCATTTGATTATGAGAGAATAACAATACAAGAACTGTTGGAGGTACTATTCAAATATATGGAAACTAAATTTGAACGAACGGAAGATATTTCACATATTTTGTTCTTTCCCGGACTATCATGTAGATCTATCGATCAGAGCACAGATGAGATATTTACTGCTGTAAAAGCATCGTGTGTTGTACTTGCAAATTTAATACAACATCTTGTTAAAGAAAGAATGGGTGAAATACCAACGTATATCATAACGAAACAAACACAGATGATGGTAAACAATGCAGGTGAACCTTGGGTTAATGTTATAGGATCTGAGTTATGGGGCATGGTGAGATGTATTCTGAGGGAGAGAATCTTATCAAGTTTACGCTTGATCGACTTTGACAAAGAAGCAGACCTTTTTCTTCTGAAGGAGATAGTATTCAAATCGGAAAGAGGCGAATTTAAAAATAATCCTGAATTTAAAATACAAGGACAGCGTATGTACAAAAACCAAATTTTCAAGTGTTTGGTAGAAGAGCCAGTCTATAGAAAGAACACATATAATGCAAGAGAAATTGTTGAACTAAGATCAAGTCATCACGAAACACTGGAAAATCTTATATTTGTGCCAACAAAAGACAATATATCTAATCACAAAATGCCTTCTAACCTTGTGAAAATGAAAGTAACTTCCGCATTTATAAGTGATACATGGACACCAAAAACCTCCACACAAGCAACAGCTGATTTAAATCCTTGGCTATTTCATTCGAAGGATGGTCATCAAATCATTTCCTCCGAAACGATTGGCCGTCTAGAGCAAGACACCATTGTGTACAATGAATCTGCGACATGTTTCAATAGTTCAAAGATTGGTGCGCAAATTTGCTTAAAGCATGCAGAATATGTTACCTGTTTTCCTTGCGCTGCGTCAAATGTTATCAACGTACCTGATAAATGCATTTTAGAAAAAAAAATCTTCCCAAAATACATACCAGGAATGCTTTTAGAAATTGTCATGTACTTTGCCCTCGTAGAACACATCAAGGATAATACTCCATTGGTAGCATTCTTGGATCAAGACATTTCATTAAACAGTCATTTACTGGAATGCATTTTTCAATACTTCAAACACAAGTTAATGTTGCACAGGAATGTTGAGTCCATAAAAACAGCAGTTACATCCGGCAGATATCAAATTATTCTTTTGACAACCAATTTAAATGAAATTGAAGAAATTTTTAACCAGTTGGGAAGTAAGAGAGTCCTTGTTTATTTCTTTTCCAGTCTAATGAGCAAATCCTTAGAAAGAAATATTCGTCATAAATTTCCAAATATATCTCTCACCCAGATAAACTGTGACCAGGTACTTTCTCAAGAAACGTTGACAAATACCATTCCAAAGGTAAAAAAGTGGTTATCATCAAGGCAAATAAAGAATAGCTTAGGACAAATAGAGTTGCCTCCATGTAGGAATGGACATATTTTATCGTTTGAAAATTTTTCAAAAAATACAAATGAAATAGTTGCAGAAAGCATACCTGTGGCAAGATTCCAAGGACAACTTTTTAGTAAACACGCTCTGTATATCATAATAGGCGGTCTTACGGGATTAGGTTGGGAAATACTTAAAGCGATCGCTGCAATTGGTGGAGGAGTGTTAGTGAGTATTTCCAGAAGACCACCTAATGAGTTACAACTTCAGAATATAGATATGGTAAAAAACAAACATAGCTGTCAAATAGAAACTCTTCAAGCTGATATTTCAATTTTTTCTTCAATATCGAACGCGTTTGCACAAATCAGAAATTCGTTTCCAGAGCAAGAAATAAAAGGAATTTTTCATGGTGCAGCTGTTGTCGATGATGCTCTCCTACCTGATATGACGGAACATAAATTTGATAAGGTCCTTAGACCAAAAGTTTTAGGCACATGGAATCTTCATCTTTTGTCAAAAGATTTACCACTTGACTACTTCATCTTACACTCTTCAATTACATCAGCATTTGGAAACGCTGGTCAGACCAATTATGGTGCAGGGAATGCCTTTAAAGATTCTACTGCAATGTTTAGAAGAGGTGTTGGGCTTGCTGGTCAAACAATCAATTGGGGTGCTCTGAAATTAGGTCTAATAGATGAAAAAACTGAAAAACATCTTGCTTCACAAGGATTTCCGACTATGGAGGAAAGTGACATAATTCAATGTTTTCTTCACAGCCTATTGGTAGACCCGGAACAAATCATATGCGGAATAGTTGATTGGAAAACCGTATTGCACGTATCACCAGATATGTTGCACATAATTTCAAGAATCCAACCAATAATTGATGATCTAAATATTCAATACTCAACTCGTCAAACAGGACAGAATGTTTCTTACATTCAGGTCGTTCAGACAGATGACTTTCAAAAACTATCAACAAAAGAAAAGAAGGAAAAGGTAGAAAAAACATTATCTCAAATTGCAGCTGAAGCATGCGCAGTTGATATAACAATGATTAAGTTAGACACAAAGTTTGCTTCTTTGGGAATGGATTCCATGAAAGGAATGGCTTTTATCAATAGTATTTACAAGTACATCAGTTGTAAAATTCCTGTCCTTGCTGTTCTAGAAGAAGAATCAACCATAGCAGGTGTCGCGGAAATCATATTGGAACAGATTCAGGTTGAAATGAACAAATTTGAAAAACCAGCAATTGGAAAAGATACAATGAAAAAGAGTGTTATGTCTGAAAAGGTGCAAAACTTAAAGACAGAGAAATTGAAAAAGAACACAAAATTACAAGGTAATTCTTAAACGTTAAAATAGAGATATTTTCAATTTAAGAACAAAATATATTGAAATTTTGTATACATGACACCAGTAGACTACAAAAGACATTATGTGACGTTCGGATTAAAAACTATCAAATTATTAGAAAACTATGATTTCAACTCCCTCAGGCAATGTTGACCGTAGATGGATTTGGCTAATATTTTATTATTTTCTGGTAATCTTGCTCTTCATATATCAATTGTGTGACGCACAGTTTATACTTCGTTCGTGGTGTTGTACATCCATGAGAGGTGTCCGTTGTTATTCTGTGGTTTACATGTTATAATATACTATTATATTATCTATACATGTGTTTCTCTGTCCTTACTGTTGTTTGGTTTATTTGTACTTTATTCATGTCACGTAATGTTGTCATTTTAGTGGTATTTTTTAACATTGTCATATACACGAGGGGATTGGCTAGACATTATAAACTTACAGTCCTTTTTTAATTTATTGTAATTCGAACAATATATTTCACAAGGAAACTATTTTGAATGTTTTACGTCAGCAGCTACATATCTGTTTTTCGAAATTGTTGATTTGCTGTAAAAAAAAAAAAAAGAAAAAAAAAAAGAGTATTAGTTGCATCTGTATTGTTAAAAAGACATAGAGACTGAGCTGGTAAAACGTAACATTCATTAAACCAACTTGCTAAATTCTCAGTAACATCTGTTAAAAGTTCAAAACATTTTCTTTTCAGTTAATACTGAATTCAAGAACAAGACTAGAGTAGCAGTGAAAATGAATATTTTAAATAGTACTTTACCAAAGCGTCTACAGTGCTTGACGGAGAATGGGGAGAGCGTCGTTCATTTCACAGACATCACTAACTTTCGGATGATAGAAACAAAGGGTAAGATTGATAATTCTTGTTAAGCTGGTGAAATGAATTATCTATTCCTATAAAAAGTTTAATTTCGCTTCTTTTGCATAGTTGAGGTAATGCCATTCGGGGTTCTTGATATTGTTTTATTAAGCGATTTACAGTTTTACTTCCTTCAACTAATATTTCGTCATGTTGTTTGCTTTATTCGTCGCTTTATTCTATGTCTTATCTATGAAAATTTGTATATTGCAGGCAAGAAAGTTTTACAATTAGAAACCAACAAAGAACGATACGAGTTAAAATCGTCTGATGTAGGGCAAATGTTAGAAATATTCACACAGCTAGAAAACAACTTCGATATTCCAAAATCAACGGATTTATAGTTATATAGCTGAAGACAAGTTGTACTTCAGATGTTTTAAGTTATTTTAACTTAGATAATTGTAGATTTAGTTTAACTATAGACGATTGAAAAAAAAACTAGATGTCACAAATTTTATATGAAACAAATGGCGGCCGCAAATTAAAAAGGAAATATAGTTATTTAACGATTGATAGCTAATAAGTTGTTTCAGCAATTTAATATAAGTATAGTTTTATCTATTTAAATTTCATTCTTTTTTTTAAAATGCATGCATGTACAACTGATTTAGATATTTTGTTTTATCAAATGAATACATTCATAATTATGCAATTTATACTTATTATCACCGTCGAAATTGTCATAAATTAAAAAAAAAATCGTTGCCATTTAAATTATTGAACTCTTAAATTTGTCACGTTTCATGTAAGGACTACTTCAACTGTATTTTATCAAATGTTTAATATTTGACTGAAACAAACTGTATATTTAAAATTTTACATTTTAATAATTTTATAAGAAATAAAACAGTGATTCGAATTGAGTATTACTACACAATATAACAATCATCCCAAATCTGAATGCTTCCTTGTCTAGATGAAATTTTCAATTTTCGAAGAAAGTTGATTCAGACTCAGTTCCAATTGAAGATATACTCTGCATATATTGCGATTTCGGACATGTAAAGACTGGAAAACATTTTCTGATTGAGTGCTCTTTATATGCAGACCTAAGATGTGATTTATTTTGTGAAAGTAACCAGTGGCCATAATTCTGCATGTCTAAAACAGAGGCGTTTGAAAATAGATAAATATTAAATCTTGAATCTTTATTTTTCTAAAATTTGCCTGGTTGAGAGTTAGAATGTACTATTTTCATGAACTGTTAATCTAGTCGGGGTAAATTAATTGCAGGAATTTAAATTAATAAAGTGGCTTAATACATTGCTCCCCGTAATTGAGGGGGTGAGCATGGGATGACTCCCACTTTTTTTGGTGAAACATAAATTATCCCTTTTTTACTACCCTCGTCACCTAGGTTTCGTCCCACTCTCAATTCCCTCCAATCTAACTCCCACTCAATTCCAGGCTTCGATCCAGAATCGTGTCCACCCAGTGGCATGTTATCTATCTCATATTAAAAACCTTTCCATCATCATTCAAAGCAAGTTTTTGATATAGATATTAGAGAATTAACCATGATAAAGAGGTTAGTCGATTCTCAAATTAAGGGGTGTTATGTGTGCGAATCGTCTGCATCGGTCATAGGAAAATTTCGAAAATGTTTACAGAACTAGAGAGAAAACCTATAGCGACTGACATTATTAAAACCTTCCCGGCCATCATTATTTAAAGCATGTTTATAATATGAATATCCCTTTGGAGAATTCATGATTTAATATAAATACACTGATGGAGAGCTTAGTTGATTCTAAAATTGAGGGGTGTAATGTGTACGAATCGTCTTCATCAGATTATGGAAAACTTCGAAAATTTGACCTACATGGTCAAACTAATATTTCTTTTCTTTATATTGTTGTTAATAATTATTTAATTGAGAATTTTCATACAATTGCATATGGACGATAAGTTTATATTTAATATAATGAGATCCGAGCAAAAGCAGATATATGTCTATATAAAATTTTACAGAAATGTTTTATGAGGAGGAAATTATTAACATTTTATATTTTGATCTTTAATTTTTGTCTAAGTTTTAAAACAAGGTATTTTATTCATTGAGATTTATATTTTTATTTTATTCATTAAGATTTATATTTTTATTTTATTCATTGAGATTTTAGAAGACAGCTGATAACCTTTTTAAAATGAATGAATATATTTTATTGCAGAAACAAACATAATCCTATAGCAAAAAACATAATATACAATTACAATAATGACAATAAACAAACAGAGAACAACACAATATGGTCATAATAAGCACATAATTACAACTGCTATACAATGATTATTTGTGATCTTAACTTCCATGCCGCATTAAGAAATTTACACAATTGTTTAGTTAGACTCTTTGAGCTAGCCTGTAAAAGAAATACCAGCTTTCTATTAGTTGGCCATGAACAATAATATTTTGGTAAAAACTGTAGTCTCAATGATCTAAAGGCAGGACATACAAGAACAAAATGGTACTCGTTTTCAATACAATTCATATGACAGCTTATACATATACGATTTTCTCTTACAATATTGTCAAAACGATCAACTTCAATATTTAGTTTTAATGTTCCACTACGCAGTCTAGTCAGTATATTACTATTAAAATCATACTTTAAGTAATCTTCTGAACAAAACTCATTTTTCAATTTTCTATATAAACACAATTTTTCACAACCGTTCAAAGTAGTAAACCAGTTCTGGTATATATAGTATTGATCATTTATACGACATTTTATATATTCAAATGCAACATTAGTGTTCTCTTGATCATTCCATACATAATTCATACCTAGACTAAAATAATGAAATCACGAACATGTGATACGCAGTTTCTCTTGCCATTTGAGGCATCAATGCGCAGGAGGTTATAAATATCATATACCATATTAGGTTTCTAATATATTATATGCAATCAAAACTTTCTAATTCTATGTTTCCTTAAAATGAACATAGGTAGATGACCAAGTTCACCACACAAAAAGGCGATTGGTACATTTTTACCAAGCTTTAATAAAAAACGACAAAAACGATTATGAACGAGTTCAATTTCATTGGCTCGATGAAATCCCCAAATTTCAGACGCATAGTTAAGTATAGAGGCCACCACACTGTTAAACAAGAACCATGCTTGACTATGTTCAATATAAACTCGGTTGAGAGTGTCGAATAAGGCAGAAAGTGCCCTAGCTCCTTGCTAAGAAATCCTCTTCTGTGATTGCAAGAACTTTCCATTGAAATGCAGTAACATGCCTAAGTATACATAAGAGTTTACAATTTCCAGCTCCTGATTGTCAAAGAAAAAGCGGTTTTTTAACAGGTTGCCAACCATTTATAAAAACGACTACTTTTGTCTTGTCGGTATTAACAGATATATTTCACTTTTTACAATAAAATGAAAGTTTTTCTAGTAAGACTTGTAATGTTTCGGCGGATTTCCCAAACAGGACGGTATCGTCAGCAAACAAAATTAATTATAAGAGATATCCATTAATAGTAAAGACATCGTTATCATTGTCCATAGGAATATCTTGAATAATGTCATTCACGAAGAATAGAAATAACAGAGGTAATAATGGCTCACCTTTTTAATAAGAAATCAAAAAGTGTATTTCATATAACTTTTAATTACATTTTATATTCAATTGTATTTTTGAAAGCGATATTTACATTAAAATAATTAGAATTTTTACTCTGGAAATATTTTAAAAATTAACTTGCAGTTTATTGTATGTATATACATGTATGTTTTTAAAGTGTCTCATAAGTCAACTGTTTGGCTGGGCATTGGTTGAATTTTTAAAGATATTACTTAAGTGTGTGTGTATATATGTACTGTATTAATCAATGTGTGACATTCAAATAAAGTATACAAATGTATATTATCTTATCTTTAACTTATGACCCCAGACCCACTGTTCGTCTTCCTACAACGAATATAGAACTTTCTGTTTAATTAAGAGTGGTTTTTTTTCTTTGCATTTCTCGTTCATTTCTTGGTTTTTATGGGGTTGAAATGAAAGAAGAGAGGTGAAATAAATTTTTGGATGTTGTATTTAAACTGATTTTGATATGGAAAGAGTGATTAGGCCAAGCGCAAAGAGGTAATATTTACAGTTTTCGGAATATCTCTTGAATTGCCAATAGGGTAATGGATGTGTATTGGCTAAACTGCTATAGAGTGCAATCTTTCTGAATGTTTGATATATATTTTTGGACTAGTACTATACATTACACACACAAAAAGATTTGACAAAAATATTTGGTGCAATTTTTTTAATGAGACAAAAAGTTACTAAGGAATTAACTGACTGTTTAGCTATCGGAATAAAGGGAAGAATCTTTAAAACTTTATAATCTATCAAAAATTTGAAAGATACTAGCGTGCTATAATAAACGTCTCTCTCAAAAAAGAATTTATTCATTTTCATCAAAGGAG
This sequence comes from Mytilus edulis, assembly GCA_019925275.1. NCBI lineage: Eukaryota > Metazoa > Mollusca > Bivalvia > Mytilida > Mytilidae > Mytilus > Mytilus edulis. The sequence goes on along the minus strand of CM034356.1, from coordinate 818,782 downwards.
TCAACATGGATTGCATCACTGTACAATACAAAACAAAAATCATGAAAGTGTCCTTCAAAACGTTCATGTTTTTGAATTAAAAAAAATCAGCACTACAGTGGATCAAAAAACAAATCCATACGAGGAAACCTTTTCTCACATTTAAATTGAATCATGCGCTTACAGTGTTCCTCTACTTATTAGTCTTTTGTGCCTATCCAAAACAGAGATAGTGAAACTTTGAAACATTAAATGGTATTTTACAAATAGCTTCTTCACCAAAACAGTCATGAATATTGTTTCAATATATTGAATAAATGACACTATGATAACTTACATTTATTTTTTTGGCTTCACATCTTAAACCAAGATGGCTGTCACCGTGTACCACATGTACAGTATATGATAGAAAGAGAAATTGAAAATGCTTAAATAGCATGTAGCAGCGCATTACCATATATTAACTCTTTGATTGCTTGATTGATTGTTGGTTGTTTAACGTCCAGTGGCACATATATAGTATGCATATTCAGGACGATATCAAATTAACAATAAATACAATAGGTAGGTCTCACTAAAGAGGCCGTCCGGGTTGAAGGTCGAAAATTTAGACTGCCACTGGAACATGAAGGAAAAAATGGATAGGGACAGAAATTTTGCCTTGCAACAGGCCACCTACGGACCCCCCAAGAGTTGTTCCATTGTTTTTTAACGTGCAGAGAGTGTGGCACTCTCTCTACACGAGTCATCAGATTTTACGTCCCTATTCTGACGTGGCTGCGTTCTTGATACATCCCGCACAGTCGAAAGGGACGTCCCACTTTATCAAGGTTTTTACTGTAGGTCTAAAGAAGACCTGTAGTGACCATATTTCTATTCCCCTGTCATCGCTGGTATTAACTTTTTGAAGAAAACATTGTCAATCAACCTGCTCAAACTAAAAATAACAAATTATCAGTATGTTTTATTAATTTTAAAAGCTTAAAGAGTTATATGTCCTTTCATGTCAATAAATAAGATATTCAGGAAGCAGAAGGTTGGCCGGAGGAGGGTGGGGTGGGTTCAAAGGAGTACGTCATAATAAAACCAGACAGTACAAAACTATTATTAAAAGGTTTTTTTTTCTATTTTGCTTTTAAGAAGTAAAACTATGAGGAAAGTTCAAAACGGAAAGTCCCTGATCAAACTTAATGACAAAATCAAAAACTCACAATTATTCATGCAAATGGTTGCATTTCGATTTTCAGATGATATTAATTTCCATTCTATCTTGGGCAATTACTTTATCTTCAGTCCTTACCATGTCTAAATGTCTATTTTAAGAAAGTTTCTTTCCCCAATCCTCCTCAATCCACACATCAAATGACTGTCCTCTAACCGTATTTTAGGGAGGAAGAATGTTTCATGAATTTAAATTACAATAAAAAAAACTCTTATCTCGTTATTGACTGTTTCAAGTTGTTGGTTGCTAAACATACAGTGTCAAATATTCCATTCATATCTAAGACTTGATCAAACGTTGCTGCATACCACAAGAGTTTTTTAATAGTAAAGCGTGCACAGAATCTGTACAGATTTTATTGGACGTAAGTTTTGTTTAGCTTGAATTTTGCATAGTATAAAAATGTGCTGTAAAACTTTTCAAACGAGAAAAATAACGGCCTTTAATTAATGTATAAAATGAACGAAAAACAAATATGTTGCACAGCAACACTATTCAAGAGTGAACAATACACCTAATCGCTATTTATTCCATTCCGGATAAGTAACTTTTCCATCCAATTGAAGCTATATAATCTGAAACCCTGTTTAAACAAAGCACCATGCATGATACTTTTAATGAGACCTATTTAAACTATCGTAAATACTTCAAACAAAATATTTTTTTACTCCAGTTTTAATTTCGAAAAATTGATCATAATCTATTAAAGTTTACTAATGATTGCTTTCTAAATTGTTCCCTCCCTCAGCTCACTACTGGTGACTTCTATTTTTCGGAAGCCTGGCCCAAACAGGAAGTTGTATAAATGTTTCCCCCCGGATTGGACTAAATAGCGATAAGGTGTATCGGATCCCAAGATTCTTTAACTGATTCTCGATAAAGATAAGGAAGCCCGTTTAAAAGAAATGATATACATTATTGCATAACGTTGTATGCCCACGAGAATTAAATTTCACTCACATAAAAAAACAAAAATCTTGTTTTCCATCAAAACACGTGAAACATAAAATTATTTTTATGACCAATATACATGTACATGTATAGCAATTCAATTCAAAAACACTTTTTACATGAAAGCTACTGTCGGTACTAACTACACACATTGGGGGTAGATCTACGTGTACTAGTAGAAATTTGGATCTCGTTTTCAACGGTGTGATAAACCACCAATTTATTATTAAGTTTAGTGACTGATTTCCATACAGCCGTTTTTAGCTCACCTGGCCGAAAGGCCAAGTGAGCTTTTCTCATCACTTGGCGTCCGGCGTCCGTCGTCGTCCGTCGTCGTCGTCCTGCGTTAACTTTTACAAAAATCTTCTCCTCTGAAACTACTGGGCCAAATTTAACCAAACTTGGCCACAATCATTATTGGGGTATCTAGTTTAAAAAATGTGTCCGGTTCCCTGCCCAACCAACCAAGATGGCCGCCATGGCTAAAAATAGAACATAGGGGTAAAATGCAGTTTTTGGCTTATAACTCAAAAACCAAAGCATTAAGAGCAAATCTGAAAGGGGTAATATTGTTCATCAGGTCAAGATCTATCTGGCCTGAAATTTTCAGATGAATCGGACATTTCGTTGTTGGGTTGCTGTCCCTGAAATGGTAATTTTAAGGAAATTTTGCTGTTTTTGGTTATTATCTTGAATATTATTATAGATAGAGATAAACTGTAAACAGCAATAATGTTCAGCAAAGTAAGATCTACAAATAAGTCAACATGACCAAAATGGTCAGTTGACCACTTTAGGAGTTATTGCCCTTTATAGTCAATTTTTAACCATTTTCCGTAAATCTTAGTAATCTTTTAGAAAAATCTTCTCCTCTTAAACTACTTAGCCAAATTTAACCAAACTTGGCCATAATCATCATTTGGGTATCTAGTTTAAAAAATGTGTCCGGTGACCCGGCCAACCAACCAAGATGACCGCCATGGCTAAAAATAGAACATGGGGGTAAAATGCAGTTTTTGGCTTATAACTCAAAAACCAAAGCATTTAGAGCAAATCTGTCAGGAAGTAAAATTGTTGATCAGGTCACGATCTATCTGCCCTGGAATTTTCAGATGAATCGGATAATCGGTTGTTGGGCAGCATATTTGGATACTTGTGGTTAGACATCCATTTACGATGCTGCTTCTGGTGTATGCTTAACTAACTCTGTACATTATGGTTAGATGTCTTAGTAACATCCATTTACGATGCTGCTTCTGGTGTATGCTAAACTAACACTGTACATTATGGTTAGATGTCTTAGTAACATCCATTTACGATGCTGCTTCTGGTGTATGCTTAACTAACTCTGTACATTATGGTTAGATGTCTTAGTAACATCCATTTACGATGCTGCTTCTGGTGTATGCTTAACTAACTCTGTACATTATGGTTAGATGTCTTAGTAACATCCATTTACGATGCTGCTTCTGGTGTATGTTTAACTAACTCTGTACATTATGGTTAGATGTCTTAGTAACATCCATTTACGATGCTGCTTTTGGTGTATGCTTAACTAACACTGTACATTATGGTTAGATGTCTTAGTAACATCCATTTACGATGCTGCTTCTGGTGTATGCTTAACTAACACTGTACATTATGGTTAGATGTCTTAGTAATATCCATTTACGATGCTGCTTCTGGTGTTTGCTTAACTAACACTGTACATTATGGTTAGATGTCTTAGTAACATCCATTTACGATGCTGCTTCTGGTGTTTGCTTAACTAACACTGTACATTATGGTTAGATGTCTTAGTAATATCCATTTACGATGCTGCTTCTGGTGTATGCTTAACTAACACTGTACATTATGGTTAGATGTCTTAGTAATATCCATTTACGATGCTGCTTCTGGTGTATACTTAACTAACACTGTACATTATGGTTAGATGTCTTAGTAACATCTATTTACAATGCTGCTTCTGGTGTATGCTTAACTAACACTGTACATTATGGTTAGATGTCTTAGTAATATCCATTTACGATGCTGCTTCTGGTGTATGCTTAACTAACACTGTACATTATGGTTAGATGTCTTAGTAATATCCATTTACGATGCTGCTTCTGGTGTTTGCTTAACTAACACTGTACATTATGGTTAGATGTCTTAGTAATATCCATTTACGATGCTGCTTCTGGTGTATACTTAACTAACACTGTACATTATGGTTAGATGTCTTAGTAACATCCATTTACGATGCTGCTTCTGGTGTATGCTTAACTAACACTGTACATTATGGTTAGATGTCTTAGTAACATCCATTTACGATGCTGCTTCTGGTGTATGCTAAACTAACACTGTACATTATGGTTAGATGTTTTAGTAACATCCATTTACGATGCTGCTTCTGGTGTATGCTTAACTAACACTGTACATTATGGTTAGATGTCTTAGTAATATCCATTTACGATGCTGCTTCTGGTGTATGCTTAACTAACACTGTACATTATAGTTAGATGTCTTAGTAACATCCATTTACGATGCTGCTTCTGGTGTATGCTTAACTAACACTGTACATTATGGTTAGATGTCTTAGTAACATCCATTTACGATGCTGCTTCTGGTGTATGCTTAACTAACTCTGTACATTATGGTTAGATGTCTTAGTAACATCCATAATAAATAACACTTTATAGTCACTGAAAAGAATAAACAAATCATCGGAAAATGGAGAAGACACTTCCAAACAGCATCAGATAACTTGACGTTTTAAAAGGAAACTCAGATTTAAATACATCTTATTGCAAGTACAAAAGGTTAAGATATTAAATATGTCCTTAAACTTTTGTTATCAAGCATATGGAAATTAAGAAATCAATTAGTTCTGGACAGTAAAGCGTGTTTTTTTTTAAGTATTTCTTTTAATTCGATTGACAGTTTTGAATTTTTGACTCCTTACGCTACACTTCCATATAATCTTTTTTTCTATTTAATAAAAATGGTCGTTTGAAAATTTTCATTAAATTGTTTGCCGCAACTCATTTGAATATAAAAAAGAAGAAATGGTGTGATTGTCAATGAGACAACTGTCTACAAGAGACCAAAATGACACAGAAAATGAACGAAACACAAATATGTAACTGTTACACATAAACAAACGACAACCACTTATGCTCCTGATTTTGGACAGGCACATACATAATTAATAATTAATTAATTAAAGCCTTTTTCTGTGATAAAAAAATTATACTTGATTGATATACTTACTGGAAGTGATATGATATATTTAAAGCATTATATTTTCTCGATCCTTGACAACATCTATGTTTCAACTATACAGTGTATTGGAGTTGTAGGTATTCCTATCGGCACCGATTCCGGTCTTTAAGTTCAGACTTGTTCTTGTGTATTCATGAATACAAACTATGGGCCTTTAGTAAAGACCCCTCTAAATTTGTTTAAGTGATACATTCAATATAAGATACGCCGGTTATTTTGATAATATTTTTCTATGCCAAGAAATTGCCTCCGTTCAAATTTGCAAATACCCATGGAGCAAAATTACATGGATGATTAATATTGACCATTCGGTATATGGCCGTGTTCTAAGCGACACGTACTTGAAGGTCATAAATTAATTTGTTGAATGGAATCAAATCTTTAACTACTAATGGGTGCCGTAGGAAGTCTACCGGAATTTTTAGCGAGGACTTCTTGGCATGGTTAAAAAATTAATCGAGAATTCTTTAAAATTGAATACATTGTTGAAACTTACCCACTGGAATCAATATAAACAGCAACAGTTGTCCTTCCCTATAGTTAGATATTTCAGTTTCACACGAGAAACTCTAAACAAAGATTTACGACAAAACGAACGATTTTTTCCTTCCCTATTATTTTTTTCTTTTTGTGTACGTTGATATATTCCTCTTGCTCCATCTTACGGTGTTTATTTATCTCAACGATGTTGCTATGCCCGTATCTTTCTGTTATGATTAATTTAAGCCCCAGTCCCACTAGAACACGATCGCAACACGCTCACCGCGATCTAAATAAATTCAGATCGTGGTGAGGTCGCGGTATATGAGCGGCATGAAAATGTAAATTGTCGTTTCTTTCACGATGCTACTACGTCTTCATAAAGCTAGGTTCACACTACCGATCAGACCAACTCGATCAAGACAAATTAAGCGATCGGGAGACTGGTCTGTCTCAATCGACAAGCATGTTCAGGGTGGTCTATCTTGGTCGTCATCGATCTGACTTTCTACCCGAGAGTTATTGACATGTCAAAAACATTCGAGTAAGGATCGAGAAGACAGTCACTCGAGAAGAGATCGATAATTCGTCGACTAGCGGACGAATTGATCGGGAAAAGATCGTGTAAAGATCGAATTTGGTCGGAATACAAATAGTTTACCGATCTATACTCGATCATTTCGATCTTTGCTCGACTAATATCCGATCATTTCCCGATCAACGACAACCTGTACGATATGTGGTCAAGATTAACTCGACCAATGCCCGATTTCTTCATGATCACTGCGACTTCTGTAGTTTTTTCATCCCAGACCAACTCGACCAATACCCGATCTCTATGCGACCACATTCGACCACTCTTCGATCTCTACTCGGCCATACACGAGTTTACAAGACTGCTACACGATTCTCTAAAAATTTGTGCAGCTCTGATTAACTCTCATAACTTATATTATAAAATATATTGTCATTTTTTATTTTTAACTGTACACAAATTCCTCCATATATAGTACGCGTCAGTACTTTTGCATGGAGGTGTAACATTTTAAAAGAGAGAACACATATATACCAAAGGAACAATCAAACCCATAGGTCAAACCGACACATCCAAAACGAAAGCCGACGAGAAGAAAAACAACACAACATAAAAAAAACTAAAAAAATAGCAACACGACACCCAATAAAACCGGGAATTATCTCAGATGTTTCGGAAGGGAAGTAGATTCTGCATTTTGGCCCCAGAGGATTTTTCAAAATATGAAAGTACTTGTGCATTAAAATTTATTATTAGACAGCTGATGACTAATTTAGCATTCGAAGTTAGTTTTTAAGAACATCAATATTACAGTTTAGCTGTTTAATGGGCTATTTCTGTTTGACTGTCCGTATTTTCCGTATGTTCAGACATTTTTGTAGTATAAAAATATGAAGATGTGGTATAATTACCAATGAGACAACTCTCCACAGGACATCAAATGACACAAAAATTAACAACTATATGTCACCGTACGGTCGAATGTTTACAAACACTATTTTCATACGCTTTTGGATACAAATTTTTAAAACAAACGACAAATAATTATTATATGAATTCGTGATAGATTTCTGTAAACAGTTTCAGAAAAAGTATCCTCAAGGGGATTGAAATTCTATATTTGGCCAAATTTTTGGAAAATATGTGACATCTTTGCCCCCTTTTTACACTATTATTAGTAAAAAAAAAAAAGGCAGGTTGTTGCCATGGATTCACCGAAAAGCAAAATCTTGAACCATTCAACTATTTGGTATCAGATCTATGGGAAGTACTGATTACATACATATGCACATATATGACACAAACAGTAGGCTTAATTTGTAAGAAAGCAAGGAAAAGGGGATGATAATACTTATGTATATTGCTATCTAACATCAGTACTTATGCAGTGACAATTTTCATTTTGAAGAAAGCAGTAAAATTCCTATTACAAATTAGCATCCAATCCAATTTTAAGGAAGTTTTTATAACCATTGGGGTCCTCTTTGTTCAGCTCCTGCAATTCTCTCATACTTTTGAGTTTGCCATTTGATTAGGGACTTTCCGTTTTAAATTTTCCTCGAGTTCAGTATTTTTGTGATTACTATTTATACTGCCCACACAGTGGTCGCCTTGTCAGCCACTGCATATCTAGATTTTTCGGCACCCTTTGCTGTCTATCCCTTTTAGATTGTTTTTACGCTCTCTTCAAGCTCCGTCACAGCTATTAACCTGTCTATCTAAGCCTTAACCACCTTGCCAAACAATCCGACTGCTTAATTGTCATGTACATATTTTAAATGTAAAATTTTACTCAGACCTTCTGTGAACTACTGAATCTAACCAAATAAACGGGGAACGTATAAATTGGACACAGATAATGCCCCAGCTTGCATATAACGTCATAAAGAGTCATTACTAAAGAATGGTAAAAGTGACACCAACCAAATTCGCACTTGATCTGTGTTTTATGGTATAACTTGAGGCAAAAAAACACTTAGAGAACGTAAACTAATTGTTGGGACGTACGTATACGTACTCATAGACGGACAAGGGTAACACTTAATGCCTCCTCCGCTGCAGCGGGTGATAAAAAAAAATCTGAAGTTTTTATAGTGAAATTATACATACCCGACCAATGCCCGATAATCCCTACGACCCCTATACGATAAAGTCGATCTAGTCTGGCCGAGATCAGGCTGAGATCGAGTGTAGTTGATTTGGTCTAGCTAGTCGAGTAAACATCGTGTAGAGATCGTGAATTGGTCTGAATTATCGAATATGCATTCAATTAGTGGTCGGGTTTAAGTCGTGATTGAGTCGTTAAGGAGTCATGAATGGTCGGGTTACGGTCGTGTACAGTCGGATAGCAGTCGGGTAGTACTCGTGAACAGGACCGATCAAGAATTTGGTCACGCTTGTTCGTGGAAATTTGGACAATCGGGATCATCGAGTTGATCTGATCGGCAGTGTGAATCTAACTTAACGCTTTTACAACGATCCCGCTACGATTATACCACGTTCTCACCGCGCTTATTCTGCGACCTCACTACCGTCATATCAAACTCTTTCTACGCTCATCGCGTTCTCACTACGACCACACAACGAGTTATACGATTGCAACACAATCTTACCACGCTTCTACAGCGATTATAGCACGTTCTTACCACGATTATACTACGTTCATACTGCGATCTCAGCAATAACGTCAACATCGTGTTCCATATCAATACAGTTTCATTCCTTCTATTTCTGATTAATAAGTAGATTTCTCGGAAACAATACAGTCATGCCAACACAATCTACTAGAACACGTGGGCGTGGTGGTAGGGTTGATGTAGAGGCTCTGATAGTAACGATTCCTGATCAAGCAGAGATGTCGGACCGACCAATCCAACCTAAATTATAACCTATTGCTGGTCATTAAAGCTCAAATGACGATATTTAAGTGAACGATAGCAGAGATGACACAGATGTGTCAATAGATATAGGAAGATGTGGTATGAGTGCCAATGAGACGACTCTCCATCCAAGTAGCAATTTATAAAAGTGAACCATTATAGGCCAAGGTAAGGCCTTCAACACGGAGCCTTGGCTCACACTGAAAAGGAAGCTATAAAGTGTCCAAAAATAACTAGTGTAAAAAAATTCAAACGCAAAACCAACACTTTAATCTATATAAAAACGAGAAGCATGGTTGAGCCGTTAAAAAAAATGGACAAGAAGTCTTAATTACATACAGACAAACAAAACCTGGAGAGATTTAATATATTTTATGTGAAAATGACAATGAGAATGATGGTCGTAGTATGAACGTAGTCATGTCGTAAGAAAAGCGTGATGAGGACGGCAAGAGCGTGCTAGAATCGTACTGTGGTCGTGAACAGCGTATTATAGTCGTAGTAGAAGCGTCGTTCGGTCGCGGTGAGAACGTGATGGTCGTAGTGAGGTCGTAATAACGTCGTTGTGAGATCGTAGCACAGTCTCTCCGAATAGAATCACGCTTTCGCTACGCTCTCGCTACGATGGTACAGCGACCTTTGCGATCTTACTACGACCTCAATGCGCTCTTAATACGCTTCTACTACGACCTGATTTCGCCGCGACCGCACCACGATTGTTTTGACATATTCAAAGTTGGCCACGCTCGTCACGATCTTGAAGACCTCACCACGACCGTGATACGACCTTACTGCGATCTACACGATCGTACTACGATCATCAAAATTTGCATTTTTTTTCACAGATCGTAGTGCGATCGTGGTCTAGAGAAAACTTAATTTTTTGATAAATACAAAGATTTTGTTTGGCTGCACCTGTCGATAACTTACAAACCAAATACCACTAACATTATCTTGCTATGATGTTGTTTATCGCGCTCGTAAACTTAGATACACTTTGTGAATACTCAATTTCCGGTTCTTAAGATAACTTAATATTCTACAAAGTTATCAATTCAAGACTCTTATTAGGTCTATCAAATTGCTATTTCAATCGGTAAAACTAAGCCAACAAAAAATAGTTTGTTTTCCATAAATAAGACTATTACTTAAAAATATAATTGCTATACAGTTCATAAACATGCACGATTCTGTCGATGCTTGTATTATGGTATTGCATATGATTGTGTTTTGTGCTTTATATTGGTCTTATGGGTAGAGCCCTTTTCAACAGATTTTTATAACTTGAACTTCTGTTGTGCTGTTACACCTTTGACACGGGTAAAGGGATGGTTTTGTTTCATCAAACATATTTAACCCCTCCTCATTATGTTTGAACCTGTCCTAAGTCAGAATCTTGTAATTCAGTGGTTATGATCGCTTGCTGCTATATATTAATTTGGTTTTTTTCTTTTGTTGTTTTGTACATGATTTAGGCCGTAAGTTTTCTCGTTTTTCTTGTCGGAGTCTTTAATTTATTTCTACATGTTATGGGTTTGTAATCTGTTTGTTGGACGATAGTTGTTGACTGCTACGTATTTGGTATCTGGTGGATAGTTGTATGACTTGTATCATAGCCTATTATGCAACATCCTTTAATTTTATGATTATTTTATTTTGAAGACCTATCCCAACCCGTATTTAATACTGTACACATTGCATTGCTTGTATTATTCCACATAGAGTATATATAGTCATGATGATTTATTATATATTAATTTATGCAGAGAACAGATTTTAGGTCAAATAAATGGCGTTTGTCATGCGATCATGCTGTACTTGTTTCTTTATTCACCGGAACTTGATCTGCATCGAAACAGATACTAAAAACCAGTCGAGGAAAATGTATTCCTGTCAACTTTTTTAGTTCACCTATATCAGTATATTTACTATACTATATATAAAAATATTAATTTTCGCGAACCATTTAGGTCACGGAAATTCCAAAATATGGCATCAGTAAGGAGAGTTGTGCAAATAATGTGAATACACAGAACCCCCATCCAAATTATCTTTAGCTAAAAGTATTCATCCTTTTCTATTTTATATGTACTAACAACATTCCATTTTTCTATAATTTCGATTGAAATATTCCAAAATCTGAGTTAAAATCGATCGAATGCCCCAAATAAACATTGTCTGATTGGTTGAAGTACTGTGGCGTCGATGATTAGCATAATAAGCCTCGATGTAAAGAATAAGCCTCGATGTAAAGCACACGCTTCACATGAATAAGGAGAGTTTTACAAATAATGTGAGTACGCAGATCCTCCATCCTATTTATATTTTGCTGGAAATGTTGCAGTATTCATCATTTCTGTTTTGATTCTGCTCACAACATTCCATTTTTTCTATAATTCCGATTTAAATATGTGGAACCCGCAATAAAAATAGATGGCCTCAATGATCTTATAGGATAGCAACGCAAAAAATTCCGTTACCCTGAGTTTTACGATGTTACATTAGCCTGGGATCCGGTCCAATCTAGCTGCGCGTCGTAAGGTCGAGATTAGCCAGGATCCCAGTCTAAATTATAAATGTTACATAAACCAACCAAACCACATACAGAACTTTGCGCTCAAATGTAATTCTTGGTAATTATACGGGTAACTTCGTTTAAGAAAACTTATACACACTTTATCATTAACATATTACCTGGCTTTTGCATATTCACGTTTGTTTTATGCTGAACTGTAGTCGAATTCAATTTTATAATTTTTTTTTTACATGAAGCAATAGGAGTAAGAATATTTATTTCGCGCCAACTTAACCAGCATCATATCAATCAGCAAAATTATTTACCGGTATTTTTGTGAAGTTTCAGTTCTATAGGTTATCAATTAGAGAAATTTTGGTAAGTATTACTTATTTATGTTAAGGTTCTACTGATCGATGTGCTTCTCTAGACCTTTTTGGCGGTCCGTTTTATCCCATTTATCTCAATTCTATCTCCGATGACAGGAATTCTCAGATCTGCAGTGACATCACAACATGTAACTGACCAATCAATGATTAGAATTTGTGTTATGTAAACAATGTTGAGAGGTGATGCGGATAAGAATCCTCTAGATTTTCCATAGACTTCAATGCAAATTAATTTAATTGATATATATTGACACCAGTTGAATCTAGTAATTTTACCCACTTAATATCATTAAAGACACTATAAAATATCTCCATTTTGATTTTTATCATACTATATCCTCTGGTCAAAAAATAATCAGCAATATAAATAATCAGTTATCACCTTCAAAGAGATGAAAAATCTAGAGGAATCCTATCTGCATCACCCCTTGAAAAATTTAAATGCCAGGATGTCCGGATCTGAGAATGTCAACTCGACCTATTCGTGTCGAAAGTGAAAATCCAATCTATTTGATGAAATAATTTCTTCTTCAACGGTTCATGCATTATTTTCGTATTATTTGATAACCAATCACATTCACGTTGCATGTTTGCATGAAAATGGTTATGTACATGTATTAGTGAATTGTCATGGCGATGCAGCATGCGAGGTCAGTGCGCGATCACGTGACATTATTATTTGTAAACAAACATGCTCCCCGTGTAACACGTGTCTGAATTATCCTTTCAAAGTGTTATGAATCTTTCAATCACTATTTTAAGATATTTTCCTTTTTGTTTTTAGGTTTGCATATCAGTAGTGCAAGTGAATTAGAAATAGCTCCGAGTTGTGTGTGTGTGTTTTTTTTAATAGTCTATAGAATTAGAAGGTAAGTCTACATAAGTTATATTTACATGTAACTAAACTCTAAAAAGATGACTCAAGTTATATTTACATGTAACTAAAGTCTAAAAAGATGACTCAAGTTATATTTACATGTAACTAAAGTCTAAAAAGATGACTCAAGTTATATTTACATGTAACTAAAGTCTAAAAAGATGACTCCACTTTCCCTCTATATTTAAAACCCGCTTACCAATTTAAACAGCATTTGCTCCCCTTGAACGCTAATTTGCCCCTTCAGTTCCCCGTCATTTCCCTTTAAATTTGCTCAACAGTCATACTTATGGTCCATTTACATTAATGGCTGATTTGTGATTTTACCATCTTAACTCAAATTTTCATATTGTACACATTTGACCATTCAGTATGAGTTCCCATGTTTTTTGTCTTATATGAAGGAGGTTTTAGGTCATGTTTTCCTAAACATCTTATTGCTATTTGTCTGTCTGGAACATTAAAACCAAAAAATCAGATAGTGATGAATATGCAAGTTTTCAACAATCCCGGAGATTACACCTTATTTAATTATCGCTATTTAGTCCAATCTGGGAAAAACAGTCATACATTGTATGTACAACTTCCTGTTTGGGTCATGCGGCCGAAAATAAAGGTTTTTTAGTAGAGAGCTGAGGGAGGAAAAACTTTAGAAAGCGATCATCAAGAAACTTTAATAGAGTATGATCCACTTTTTTTCGAAATTAAAATTGAAGTAAAAAATTATTTTGTTTAAAGTATTTACAATAAGTTAAAACGGGTCTCATTAAAAAGTATTGTGCATGGTGAATTGTTTCAACGGCCCCCAGATAGCTTCAACTGGATGAAAAAGTTGTGTAATTTTAGAATTTATCCGGTATGGAATAAATAGCGATTAGGTGTATTGACATCCATGAAAAAATATAGGAAGTAAGATACATGTAACTCCCCTTTAGGTTTTGATAAATATTGGATATGACATTAAGAAGTTATAAAACTTTATTCTTTGAATATGTTTCTAGCGTAACATGCACGCTTAGTACTGCTTTTTATACGTCCGTCAAAGACGGGACGTATAAAGGTATACAAATGTCAGGTGTCCGTCTGTCTGTCCAGTTGTTTCTTATGATGGTCACATGATCTGTACTTTTTGGTGATGATTCAAAATTTCATATTTGAGTTATTGAGTATTTATCATGTTTTTTCCAAGTCCGGATCCTTAATTAGTTTCAAAAACCGGAAGTGTGCCATTTGGCCACAGACCACAATTAATTTCTCTATCATTTCTTTTGAACATTTTGTATCATTAAAAAAATTGCACCATGCACTTATGTCAAATTTTTTGTGTGTCTTATGTATAGCACTAGTCCAAAAATATATCCAAAATTCAGAAAGATTGAAGCAATCACTTTTACAAATTTAGCCAATATACATCCATACCCCTATGGACAAGTCAAGAGATGTTCCGAAAACTGTAAATATGACCTTTTTGCACTTGGCCTAATCACTCATTCCATATCAAAATCAGTTTAAATACAACATCCAAAAAATTATTTCACCTCTGATCTTTCATTTCCACCCAATAAAATCTTAAGAAATGAGTGGGGAAGGGAAAGAAAAAAAATTCAGGAAAAATACACTCTAATGACTAATTAAAAGGAACTACATTCATGAACAACGAACAGTGGGGTCATTAATTGTGGTCTTGGGCCATTTGCAATGTTTTTGAAGCACCTGCTGTGCAAATTTCTTGGATTTTAACCTGTTTGGAATACCTTTTGACATTAATAAAATGTTTTACTGGCTTTCTATGCAAGAGGAAGCAAGAGAGAAAAAATATGATGTCATTTATCAGAAGCCTGTGTCAAAAACAGGGTCGGTTGATAATTTTTTTTTTTTTTTTTTGAAAGATCCAATATAAAAGTTAAGGTCGGGGCTAAAAAACAGGGTCGGTCGGGTTACCTGAAACACGGATCTTTATTTTCTCGGCCCAAGGAGAGTTGTTCAAATAATGTGAATACACACAACCCCCATCCAATTACGGTTATTTTTGGAAAACAAATAGTGTGATTTGTCAAATTCAGCTGATTTTTTAATCTTCTGGAAAAAAGTGTACATTTGATGAGGGAGGATAATCTCGAGCTTAAAAACACCCGATCCTGGAGTCCCGATAAAGGTCCTATCCCCCCTCTTTTATGGTCATGTCTAAGAATTACTGTTTAATCTTCATTTGGCAAGAATACTTCAATAAGATACCCCCATTTCTACCGTCATACATGTATATTGACAGATCATATGTAACCCTATGTTATTTGAAATTGGGATGCCAAAATGCATTCCACAAATGCATTTGTTGTGGATAGCTGTAAATTGCAATCAGCTGATAATTGATTTTCTGTCAAAATCTTAATGAGGTCATTCAAGGTGAATTCCGAGTATTGTTTGATAAGTCCGAGAAACTCGAAAAAAAAGTAAATAAACAAGAAGGAGGAAAATAAATCTTTCTATATATTTCTTTCGCCAAATTCTTTAGCAAATGACGAATTTTTATCGCCACAAGTATTATTTTTTCGCTAATTGGGAAAATGGCGACCGCCAGCGAAAACCCTGTGTGAGGACACCCTATCAAGCTTGCGCTCATGTTGTGTTAAAACATTTTTAGTATGCTGAAAAATACCAACAATCACTGGGGTAAGGCTGATGACCGTAACTGCATTCACGGTCATCCCAAGATGTCGGATGAAAAATTAGGTCAGTTTCTGTATTGTCTGTTAAAGTGTTTCTATATCATTTTCTTTACAAATCATACATTGAAACGATGTAAATTTATAAAAGAATCACTCGGAAATCACTAATTACTTCCGAGAAATGTGCATGAAACGGGAAATTCGATTTGAAAAAATCGTTCAGATGACCGTAAATCATAATCAAAATATTTTCAAGATGACCGTAACATAAAACAAGGATGACCGTGATTGGTAAAAAGATGACCGTAACTTGTAAAGGATGACCGTAATTTGTAAAGACTGACTGTAATTTATATAGGACGACCGTAACTTTTATAGGATGACCATTAATTCTAAGAAATATCCGTATTGTATTCAAAGCTTTTTTTGTTGAGTTTGTCAATATCAATAGGGGCTCGGTTAGCGGATATAAATAAGTTTCATAATTTTTCTTTTAAACTATAATATAATTGGCCGTATTTTGGATTTATGACAATGATAGTAAATTGCATATTTCTCGTAAATAATGAAATATTTATTGATAACGACGTTAAAATTTTAACACAAATTGACAGCGATACGACGAAAATTTAAAGAAACATGAATGTGTCCCTAGTACACGAATGCCTCATCTACACTATCATTTTCTATGTGTATTGAACTATGAAAATGGGATAAAACTGTAATTTGGCATTAGAATTAAAAAGATCATACCATAGGGAAAATGTGTACTAAGTTTCAATTTTATTTAACTTGAAGCTGGACAAACGGACAAACAAACAGACGAACAGCCGAACGTACGCACAGACCAGAAAAACATAATGCCAATAAATGGAGCATTAAAAACATTACTATTTGGTAATCGAGTCTGTGTATGGTTCCAGAGGGCAGATTAAAATCTTAATTTGTCTTGATATATGCAGGCGGAAACACTTTTGAAATGGAACAAAAGAATCGAAGCTCTTTGTTTATCGAGAAAGCGATAAATGTTTACTGTAGTGTTTGATATAGCATCAAAATTTTAAAAACTTAATAGAAACAAATAAAACGACAATTTTCTTCTCAATTATGAAGTGTTTTACTTTACAAACACCATTTGCATAAGTCTTCAATGTATCTATTACATAATATTGCAAAACAATAACATATCTAGTCGACGACATGGGTATCTATAAGTTGGATGTAGAAAATGCATAATCTCCGATTTTTTTTTACCACGGACGGAGAACATATCAATCTTTTAGTTCAGAAATATTCGTGTCTGACCTTCCATTATGTGAATCAAGAAAAAATTCTCCAAAATAGGTAACGATTGTATCGAAAAGAGAAAATCGAGTGCATCTTTTTATGTTAGGGCATGTTTGGGGTGTATATTTTGTCTTTAAAACGTACAAAGCAAGAGTATTTGATATAGCATCTCGCTTCAGATTCTATCATTTTTATATATCAAAGCTACAGGTTGACTTTATAACGTAAAAAAATGACAGTACGAAAAGATGAAATATATGGGTCAAGTGAAATACCTATCTAATGAATCACAAAAACAGAGTAGGTATGTTCGAATTGCTATTTTTTTTCTAAAAGTACTTGACGACAGTCTTTTAATTTGGATGATGAAAATGGATATCTTCGAAAAAATATGATTTTCTTGTGTGTGATAACTAGGGTTTATAATCTTCAACCACTGAAAATGTTTAGTCTGCCCTTCCACGAAATATTTAATAAGAATTTTTTTAAATGCTTCGAAAATTCCACCTGACATCCAAACAGACAATATTTTTTAAGTTTAATCTATGCAGCTAGTAGACACATTTGTCTTTTAAAATATAACTGACATATAACGATCGATCGTAATGGTGCTATGTGGATAAATTTATCAGTTTTCAAGAGCAAAATTGGCAGAGAGTCATCCCTACAGTGACTTCCATTTCTACGATTGTGAGCATGAACTGGCGTAATAGGGAGATAATTTTGAAGAAGTAGAATCCTGACTATATGAATAACATTTCTGTATATATACAAATAACCAACAACGTTCCCCCTTGTGATACGCTATTCGTACAAGACTATTTTAAGGATCTACTTTGCTGGAACTCACCTTCACTAGTTTAGTCGTATGATATTTTCAAAATATTTCTGTTATTTTATTTGCACGACAAAATGGAAGACGATATAATATCAATTGATGTACATGCATTGGCATTTTTAAAAATGTGTATTTATTATATGTCATTAAAAGGAATCCCAGAAATAAAAAAAAAAAATCTTTTGTCGAGCAGTTGCATGGAGGCTGTGCATCGCATTTTTTCATTATACTTGTAAAGTGTCATTTTATCGCGCTTTTGTAGCATGTTTTCCCTACCTGTTCATTTGCATGTCTTTTTGCAAATTCATTTAAAAAAAAAACCTCTACTGTAAAAAAGATACATATGGTAATTTTTGCATTTGAAGCACGTCTTATTTTCTTCTACCTATATGATAATACTCTCATATTAATATGTTTATACCAACACGATTAATCATTTGATACAAAAAGGTAGTTATATAAACACGGATATTTCTTAGAATTGAGGGTCATCCTTTAAAAGTTACGGTCATCATTTACAAATTACGGTCATCTTAAAAGCAATTACGGTCACCCTTGTTATGAATCACTGATTCTGTTACGGTCATCTCGATTGTGATTTACGGTCATCTGAGCGATTTTTTCAAATCGAATTTCCCGTTTCATGCACATTTCTCCGAAGTAATTAGTGATTTCCGAGTGATTCTTTTATAAATTTACATCGTTTCAATGTATGATTTGTAAAGAAAATGATATAGAAACACTTTAACAGACAATACAGAAACTGACCTAATTTTTCATCCGACATCTTGGGATGACCGTGAATGCAGTTACGGTCATCAGCTTTACCCCAGTGAACAATAGAAAAATAAACAAATAATCGATATTGTAAAATATCATTGGTTGAAGAGCCAATGATTTACATACATGTATATACATAAATATATCAACCATAAAATACAACTAATTTAATTTACAACACAACTGTTGGAAAAAACCTTTATGTCTATCATGTATATAACTTATCTCATTCGAGTCCATTCAACTGACAGAATCAGTGTAAATTTCATGAATTCTTTAATGTCATGTACATGTATAATCATGGACTATTCTTTTATATAGCAATATCTGTTAGCCATTTAGAGGTCTTTTGCATTTAAAGTTCAGTTTAAGTGGGCTTATTTTGTGAAAACGAAGTCAATTTCCAGATCATAGTTTACATTTTCTTTATATTTTGCTGTGTCAAAATAACCTCAATATCAAGGACAATATATAGACCCAAAAAATTTGATCTCCTCCACTAATTGAAGTAGAATATTTAATGAAGGTGTGTCCACAACTTGGAATATGTTTATATATGTTTAGAAATGATGTTGAGCCTGTTTTATAAATTGAAAAGGTTACATTTTCCTCCTTATTTCAAAATCTAAGCTTGAACCTCTGTGGTCTTACAAAGTTGCTCCCTGCTGGGAATCTGGTTGTAACATGTACAACAATCAAAGATCAACCCACACTAAACTGAATGTAATTGAAAGACATCTGGAGGTTGATATCAGAGGCGAATTTAGGGGGGGGGCTGCTTTTTGAGAAAAAATTTGGTTGCTTATATAGGGAATCACTGAATCATGACTTGAGCAAGCCCCCTCTTAGGTCAGTCAGTGGGCCCCCACTTAAGAAAATTTCTAGATCCGCCACTTGATATACAGTATCTAACAGAAGATGAAATAGGGAACAATATGGTGAATTTTAGAGATTTATATTATTTCATGTACAAGTGTACATGCATTTGAAATATATCAGATATATTGTTCGATATTTTCTAGTTCTAAGTTCCAAGGTGTCCTAGCTTCCATTTTAGAAATCGGATTTAAATGCTAGTCTATCAGAGGGATTTTTCCTTTTAATTGGTTGTAGATATGGAATCTTATTTCACCATGAAGTCAGATTTGAAAATGACTTTGGGAATGAAGATGTTGTAAAGACTGAATGTCAGTTTTAGTCTTATATACAAACATGTATGTACTTTATAATTTTAGTCTTGCATGTATATAATTATGTGTACAATACATATATCACTGATTCAGTGGCAATGGTAAATAGACACTGACAAGTCTTAGATCTATAATATTTTATAGTTATGAATGTTTTGTCCATTGACTAAAACTAGGTGGAGGTTTGTGTGTTCTTATTTCCAACAGAGGTACACTCAACATATATGATTATCAATATGTGCATTAGGCAAATAGATAGTTTCTAGCTATATATATATATAGATACGGAATGATAATACAACAAGAAAGTTTTAACCTGTGTATATATACTTAAAATATGTTAAAAAAAATCATGTCTTTTTCAGGACTTCCAAATCCAACCATGTAGTATGGAATGTTGTTGAGATATGGTTTTGGTCAATGGATGTTAATGAAGGACCTGTAGTACAAAGTATATCACTGGATTTAGCTCTTTGTCTAAGTGTATTATTAAAGTACTTTGCTTTGAGCTCAGTTCATTGTTATGCAATTCATTCTTTGTGAAATAAAGATTTGACAGAAAACTCTCATGTACAAGGATTTGTCAAAGTAGTACCACCTCTATTTACAATGTAAGTATTAGGGAGATGAAAGCATTCAATTTTGATTTGAACAAAACATATTATAAAAAAAAGAGAACAAATTTACCCAAGAATGCTACTCCCACTACTAGCAATATGATGCTAGGTTGTTTTAATACATCTGTAGACTGTACTGTCTACTTATGACCCGGTCCTGAGTGTAAATGGTCCTTCAACTATGTGGGAAAAAAATTATAAGGCCTATCTAGGCTTATCAATTTCTAAAACTATATTTCATTGTACATATTTGAAATTTTTATACAACCACAGAAATTTTTGCAGTTGAAATACATGTAGGTATCCTGTCGTCGTCTTCCCAAGACGGATGGTTTCCAGATATTAACTTCAGTATAAGTAAAAAGGAAGCCATTAAATTATAACATAATATTTATAATCATAAAAGGAAGCTTGGGATTGTTTTGGGGTGGTTATATATATATAGTCCCTAAGGTTTATGAATAAGGGTTCCAAAGGTGCCCAATACACACATTAATCTTGTGTCAGTACAAAAAGTTGTGTATAAGTATTTCAATTGTTCTGAAACTGTACCATAATATTTAATACCATAAGTAGAAGTTTGGGGTCTATTTTGTGGGTTATGGGGCAAACAGTAGAGGAATTGAGGGCCCAAAATAAACATTTTTGTAGATTCAAGACAATAAATTGGAGTTATCTTTCTTCGTCCAGAATGGTTGTTGAATTAATATTACCTAAAACCATTGCTTTATGAAATCTTCTTTGAAAATTGGAGTTATCTTTCTCTGTCCAGAATAGAAGTTGAATCGACTTAAAATAATGCTATATATATATACAATATACAATGCAAAATTCACTTTACTACCAACTGATAAATTTAAGCAGTCTTTAATAGCCATTCAGTGATTACAAGCACTTTGATTATCATTCTAGGGTTATCCCCTTTCACAAATGGAAAAATTTATCAAGTTTGTCTCAACTAAATTTAGTGAAATGTGTATACAATGCTTATTACCGGTACCTCTAAACTCGGTTTAAGTTCAATTTTTAGCAGCTTCACTTTTACAGTTCTTGATTTATGTACCTTTATAACGTTATATGCTAGCGGAGGCATCATCACCATGACTGCATGACATTTACACTTTAATACTTTATGATGTATTAAAATGAGTAGTTGAATAATTACTGTTGCAAACTCCATTAAAAATTGAAAACTTTTTGGTTGTACATTGGTATCACGTTGGCATCATCGTCTTCATCCAAAGACATTCGGTTTTCGCACTCTAACTTCAGTAAAAGTAAAATAGAAATATATGAAATTTAGACACAAGATTTATGACCATGAAAGGAAGGGTGGGATTGATTTGGGGTATTTTGGTCTCAACAGTTTAGGAATAAGGGGCCAAATTAGCATTGTTCTTGGTTTTTGCTCTATAACTTAAGTATTGGTAAACAGAAGGTCTATGGCCACATAAGGAGGGTTGGGATAGATTTTGGTAATTTTAATTCCAACAGTGTAGGATTTAGGGGCCAAAAACAGGCCCCAAATAAGCATTTTTCTTGGTTTTTGAACAATAACTTTAGTATAAGTTAATAGAAATCTATAAAGGTTTATGACCACAAAAGGAAGGTTTGGATTAATTTTGGAGTTTTGGTCCCAAGGAATAAGGGGCCAAAATTAAACTTTGTTTGATTTCATCAAAAAAATGAATTACGGTATTGTGCTTCTTTGATATGCCAAATCTAACCATGTCCAAATTCTTAATTTTAGGTCCTGTTTTCTAATTGGTCTACATTAAAGTCCAAAGGGTCCAAAATTAAAATAAGCTTGATTTTAATAAAAATTGAATTCTTGGGGTTCTTTGATATGGTGAGTCTTAACATGTACTTAGATTTTTGATTATGGGCCCAGTTTTCAAGTTGGTCCAAATCGGGGTCAAAAATTATTATACTAAGTATTGTGCAATAGCAAGAAATTTTCAATTGCGCAGTATTCTGCAATAGCAAGAAATCTTCAATTGCACAGTATTGTTCAATAGCAAGAAATGTTCAATTGCACAGTATTGCACACTAGCAAGAAATCTCCAATTGCACAGTATTGTGCAATATCAAGAAATTTTTAATTGCACAGTATTGCACAATAGCAAGAAATATCTAATTGCACAGGATTGTCCCGTTTTCAAATTGGTCTACATTAAGATCCAAAGGGCCAAAAATTGAACTTTGTTTCATTTCAACAAAAATTGAATTCTTAGGATTCAAACGCATTGATCTCAGCAATTTCTTCACTGTCGTTCCCTCAATAACTGCATTAAACAGTTTCTAATCATTATTCATTCAAAACCATTTTATTATACCAATGCCTCACACACAACATATTATAGTATACTGTTGTCTATCAGTCCATCATCCACACTTCAGACAATAACTAGAAAACACTTCCCCCTACTCTCAATAAACTTTGTTGAAATGTTTATATCTATTGACATTAGCTCCACATCGATTTTATAAATTTTAGAATTTTCATTTCCATGTTATGAAGAGAGATTTTATCCTTAAAAAAGAGAGAATTTTCCAATTTTGAACAATAACACAAAAATGCATCCATCACCTTTAATTAAACTTTGGGGAATTGTTTACACTATTGACCTAAGGTCCCTTTTGATTGTAATAAATTTCAGATTATACATTTCTGTGTTATGAATTTTTATATATGCTAAAAAAAATTAAGGGATTTTATAGTTTTTGGACACCTATAAGTGCAGGAGTTTCTGGCTACATTGAAAACCCATTGGAGGCCTTCAGCTGTTGTCTACTCTATGGTTGGGTTGTTGTCACTTTGACACTTTCCTCATTTCCCATCTTAATTATTCACATAAACACTTCCACATCATTTTATAAAACTTGGGTGAATTGTCTATGTCTGTTGACTTCAGCTACATTCCAAAATTTAAAACAAGATTAACAACTACAGGTCCCCAAATAGCCTTCAACAATGACAAAAGCTCATACAGCACAGTCAGCTATAAAAGACCTTAAAATGACAAATATAAAACAAATGAAATGAGAAAACAAATAGACTAATAATTGTACAAAACAAAATAGTTCAACCTTTAAGCAAGCTTTAAAGGAATCAAGACATATCATGCGCTTAGAGTGCAGCTATTTATTAACAAACTCCATATTCAAACACTCAAACAACTAATTCATAGAGAGGGGTGGAAGTTGAAGCCCCCTTTTTTATCAGTCAATGCATTTGAATGAAGACATGTACACATCAACTCAATTTGTTAATACACATTTCCAGTCTAGCTTTCAATACATTTGTAACGACCTTTAACCCCACTGACAATTTGCGTCTGTGTCCATACTTGTTGAACATTACAAAATATGTATTTTGATACCTGCAATTACTTACCCGTGACCTGCGATTGTAAATTTAAACCATTACCGTTAAGGTTTTTGATATAAGCTTTATAAAGAGGAAGTTTAAATGTAATGGGAAATACTATGGATAAAAGGACAACTGAAAAACGTAAAATCACGAAAATACTGAACTCAGAGGAAATTTCTTTTATGTGAAGTTTAGTAAGATCTCGACATAGCATAAACACAAAGATACCGTAAGTTTGTTTGTGATAATATTAAACTAATATTCAAAACAACGAGTATAATTTAAACTATCTAAGTTCATAAGTTCAGTAATGATATACTTTCATTCTTTTATAGGTATATACATCTGTGTTCCTTTAAAACTCATTTAAAGTTTACAAAGGTTGACACAGGTGTGATTTGCAAGTTTTAAAATTTCGGTTTCCTTATATATTGTAACACCCGTGTAATGAAGAAAGTTGTGGCGAGTTGCAATGAGACAGTTATCAAACGAAGATCGACAGGACGAAAAATATTCAGAACATTCGGTCCGGGTCCCGTGATAGTCTTAATTTGTTCAGCGTGTTACCAAACATTTTTTATAACCTTTCCAAATTTATATCATCATTTTTTATGTCTAAAATAGCAAATTTAGGGGGGCGGCGGAAAAAAATACACTTTAAAAAAGATACATATTTTTAAAGTACCGAAGTTATTTGGTCAAGTTAAGAAAAGTAAAAAAAAAATTATTTCGGAAGCTGTCAAAATTAAGAATTAGAGTCCCCTTAACCATGTTAACATAATATAAAACTGTCCATATTTTAAGTAAGAGCTGTCAAAGTTTCTATAATTTTGACGTAATTTGTCCCAAAATAGTACTCCACACTGTAAATATATTATTGAGAAAGCGCATGTGGGATATTTTTAATTTCCATTTATTGTCAAAAAGAAATACACTGCAAAAAAAACTGAGTTCTAGGGCCATAAAAACAACATTCACAACATTCACATTTCATCACATATCGTGCGTCCGAATCAGCAAACTATTCATTTTTATAAGGTGAGAAGCGAATTAAATTGAAAATAAAACAAAAGCATATTTACGGTAACGTATTACTTGCTAACCATTAAGTCATTTTGGTCACTGGTGGAGAGTTATTTCATTGGCAATCTTACCACGCCTTCTTATTTTTTTAACAAACAATATTAAGTGGACAATTATAACTGATAAGGTCTTTGCATCGGAACTAAACACATTTATTCTAAAAACAGTTGTTGGCATGACACGGGTTATGTTCTTCTCATATATGTTATGATGGTATGATACTAAACCCCTAACGGGAAGGATTGTGCCTGATGTTCATATGATGAAATCATAATCTTTCAGTCAGTTTAGTTGAAGTCTGGAGCTGACATGTCAGTTAACTGCTAGTAGTCTGTTGTTATTTATGTATTATTGTCATTTTGTTTATTTTCTTTGGTTACATCTTCTGACATCAGATTCGGATTTCTCTTGAACTGAATTTTAATGTGCGTATTGTTATGCGTTTACTTTACTACATTGGTTAGAGGTATAGGGGGAGGGTTGAGATCTCACAAACATGTTTAACCCCGCCGCATTTTTGCGCCTGTCCCAAGTCAGGAGCCTCTGGCCTTTGTTAGTCTTGTATTATTTTAATTTTAGTTTCTTGTGTACAATTTGGAAATTAGTATGGCGTTCATTATCACTGGACTAGTATATATTTGTTTAGGGGCCAGCTGAAGGACGCCTCCGGGTGCGGGAATCTCTCGCTACATTGAAGACCTGTTGGTGACCCTCTGCTGTTGTTTTTTTATTTGGGCGGGTTGTTGTCTCTTTGACACATTCCCCATTTCCATTCTCAATTTTTAATTATTGGACTCTAGATTCTTAACTGGGAACTGGCATATCAGTATCCAACAGGGTAAAACATTTATGAGCGCTGATTTCGTTCTTACAAAATATACATCCATTTTCTTATGGAAAACCATTAAACAGAAACGACACAAGACAAGAAATATCTATTTGTAAATAATCGCGATTTCGCATGTTGACTCAGAAGTTTCTAAAGTTACAAAAGGTTGTAAGTTCATCAAAAAACAAAGATAAAACTTCCTAGAATGATACCTTCCCGGTATTGATCTATCTTTTAACTGTTATGGTTATCTTTTTTTAAAGGACATTATATAAGGTTATTAATAATGACTAAAATAATCTACAGTGGAATTGCGTCATTGAATAAAGTTTTCCCTGTAAGGTTTAAGCAGTTCACAATCCCACCTATTTTTTTTTCTCCTTCTGGATACTGTTCCGACGTAACCTTCAGTTACTAACGATAACCAAGTTATGCTTCCAATTTTAGCTAAAGGTAGTTTCATTTAAAAAACTTTCAATATTATAGAAAAATATCTTGGATACATTATGACAGTCAGCTTTAACTTATCATTCAAAGGTCTACTGTACTAATTGTTATTTAGCCAACTACATAGTAAGAGATGATCGAAGTAAAAACTCTTTTGATTTGATTTAGAAAAAAAATCCATTAAAAATGTTCATATCAATTTCCATCATTTTGTTCTTGGACACAAATATAGGTGTCGATACTGCGTAAAGCAGAAAACTTCTACAGAAAAGTTTTCAATTTTGCAGTCTATTTCTCGCTAAGCTTAATACAGAAAACATAATCGGTTACCCATCCTCCATATAGAAGCATTAACAATGTCAAAATGTTAAACTCTTACAGCATACATATCTTGGTATACAAATAGTACAAAAACAGTATATCCACATCTAGTCGGGTTGTTTTCGCTTTGACATATACATTCCCCATTTCCTTTCTCAATTTTAAGATTTCACAAGATTACAATATAGGAATGGTGGGTGGGTGGGGAGGGGGGTGAAATCCCAGCTGCACATCTGTACCTAAAAACCCATGTTGAGAACCCCCCCCCCCCCACACACACACATACACGTGGTTAAAACAGTGTTTATTTAAATAAATTGAATTAGATTTGGCAAAGCCTATGTAAGATCTTTTCATAAAACAAGGTACAATATATTGTATTTAAACAAAACAACACATACACAAACAATGACAACACTTTTTTTTCAAAACTACTTCATTGGTCTGGTCCTTTTAAAAAAAAGCTTAGTGCTCAACATAGGTATGTTCTTTACATTTAAATATTCAACGTGCAATTATAACCGCAGTATACATAGATATAGGAAGATGTGGTGTGAGTGCCAATGAGACAACTCTCCATACAAATAACAATTTAAAAAGTAAACCATTATAGGTTAAAGTACGGCCTTCAACACGGAGCCTTGGCTCACACCGAACAACAAGCTATAAAGGGCCCCAAAATTACTAGTGTAAAACCATTCAAACGGGAAAACCAACGATCTAATCTATATAAACAAAACGAGAAACGAGAAACACGTATATATTACATAAACAAACGACAACCACCATCAGATTCCTGACTTACAGGTGCAAACATTTGCAGCGGGATTAAACGTTTTAATGGATCCAAACCTTCTCCCTTTTTCTGAAACAATAGCATAACATCACAACAAAGAAAAACATACGATAATATATCAATTGGCAGACTTAACTCAATCAAAAAACGTATGATTAAACAATGAACGAATAAATTTGATCTGCGATATCTGAATACAAATGCACAGTTAATTAAATATTATACTGCAATCAGCTATTTTACTATACAGATAAAGCTATACGTATAAACGTTAGCTTTATACGTCAATGACCTTAACTCAGTTGGAAAGCAAGTCCTTCGATACGGCCGTTGTCGTCAAGCTCTATCAGCAACAATAGCAGTGGGAATTAATTAGGTGGCGCTACAGTCGTCCGTAACGTCAAAAAGTCCGCCAAATCTATCGGCTAAAAGATTGACGTTTAAAGTATTTTTTGCAACTTGTCATGCTTTTATTATAATTAAATTTTAAAATTTGTAGGTTTTGTGACCAATATAATTTATTTACGACATACAAACATTACAAAAAATAGCTTGTTATTGCTATTCCTTTATCCTGTCCGTTCTAAAAAAAAATAGCCATCTTTTTTGTTCGCCAAAAAAATCGATTTTTCCTAATTTGACGTTTGCGTATCCAAATATAGAAAAGAACGGTTATAATCTTAAATGAAACCGGGAAACCTATTTCAAATTTATACACTTTTTTGAAGCCATCATTTTTGACTTTTATACATCAATTTTAGTGACAACCAGTCATGTCAATTTGTATCTGGTTTTAGCTACGTTTCTACTTCAAAACAGTGAAGTTTAGCTTCTTTTCATTGTACCTGTTTCAAAGTGCTCTAAAATACTGATTTTATTAAAGACATGAATGAAATTTTGATTAAAAGTTGTGGATTTTCACAATTCCTTACGATACTTGTATTTTAAAGTAACTAAAACCCCTTTTGATCCCCTGCACAAATTGACGGTGACATTGTTTTCTTTTTTTAAAATACGTCATGTAACGTTTATAACAAAATATGTGTCAGGGTCATGTGCATAGTAAAAATTTACACATTGGAAAAGTGAAACAACAAACAAAGATCTTCTTTATTGCGTTTAAAGCTAAACGTCTTGGAAAATTCTGACAGATCTGACAAACTATTGAAAGCCTACTGTATGGATGGACAAAAGCACAAAAATAGCAATAGAAAATGCATTGCAAAGAAAATTCTGTAGGAAAAAAACATATGAAAAAAGAAAATAAAGGTCAGTTAATAAAATATTGCTTATATTATTATCTCTTTACTTAGTAAGCTATATTTCCATTCTCAATTTTATAGTAATAAGAGCAAAAACTAGCTTATCAAGCCAAGTCAGCCAAACAAGAAGTTTATTCAGAGATGTGTTCTTACAAAATTGAATTTATTCAAATGGCAAATTCTTGCCAAATTTAAGCATCTTTGATCATTATTGAAGTAAAATGCACAAAATTTGTCCCACCAGTTTCATTTCATTTCCTATTGCTAGTATTCAGGTAAAGTATATATACAATACTTTGTTTATAAATATGTAATTATTTAAAGAAGCTGATACAGCAACTTGTTCAAGAGAAGAAGCCCCATTTTTTCCAAAAAGTTTACTTTCATAATCTATAAAATACCCTAAGAAATAAGACAAAGGGCTACTGTGCAAGCTAATCTAATAGTTTAATTTTACAATAATAATGATTCTGAAATTCAAAATTGTGTCACTTTCACTTATAATTTAAGGCATATATTTTTTTTACAGAATTTCTGTCAATATTTTTGGTATAAAACTTATAAATCCCTTTTTTGTATTTTACTGTTCAACTAAGAAACATAGGCTTGAGTTTAAAGGCTCTCTTAATTTGAAGAAATTTGTTGAGACTCTTGGTCACACTTTATAGAATATAAAATATATATGATCAGTACTATTTATTTAATAATTATATCAATTTCCGAAAGATTATTGAAATTGTATAAACTATGTTTTATTGCATTATATATAATCAGAAGTGTTTAAAAAAATTCTGCATGTAGTATATTTCATCCGCCAGATCTAATTTCTTTCAATATAGCTAGGTTATTAATTTTACATGTAGGTGTCATTATCCACATTTCCTGCAGTAATATTTTGTCTTTTAATATTTACATTTAGTCCTTCTCTGAAAAATAGGGGGAAGTATCTCTTCTTTATATTATCATAACATAGTTATAAATCGAGTTTCGTTTATTTTCTTTCTAATTTTTGTAAGGTAAACTCCTTTTTTAATTTTTATGCATTTTGCTGGGTTTTTATTTTTGACTGGTGATATTAAGGGAGATAACCACTTGCACAAATCGGCATAAAAACCACCGCTTCGGTTTGAAATCAATTTGACGTTTGCGTATCCAGCATTCTATTGCCGAGATATTCATATCGAGTGTTTGTCTTAATGAGATGCTTTATTGAATTTAAATTCAGCCCATCATTTTTAGTTTCCTCGTAAATATTTAGATTTTTCGTTCAGGAGACTTGACAATTTTCACCCAAACTCCAAGTTTGCAGATAAAATAAAGAATAAAGGACTTTGATTTGATGTGTGAGCTTTGACGAGAATAAACTATGGATACTCAAGATTAGTTAGGTCAATAAGTTTTTATTACGACAATAGTATTCAGTGAGTTAAAATGAGGTTTGTCTCATCCGTTTTTTTACTGAATTTTCACGGTCACGTGACTCTATTGTTGCTGATAAACTTGGGGTCAAACCGTGACCTGCTTTCCAACTGAACTCACCTATAAGCCCCGCCTACTTACAACGTCACGTCACAACCATGACAACGTGTAGTAACAATGGTCAAACTTTTATGAATTTAAACTTGTTATGTCTTCAAATTGGTAATTTATATACCATGATTTATCAAATGTTATTAATTAGAGTTCATTTTCCCTGTCTTTTTCCTTAAAATGTCAATTTTGTACCGCCTGGACTACACTCAAAGGGAAATACCCCAAATTGGTACCACAAGAGGGAAATTCTAAACACTTTTTTTTAACAATATTTGTTTCATATTTTTATTATTTTTTTTATTTTTTATCGATTTCAGTATAAAAACAATATACGTATAGTGTCTTGAAATATGAAAATTATTTGTATTCGGCACGAAACGGGAAAATGCTCGGTAGAACCTCGCATTTCCCCCGTTTCTAAGCCTCATACAAATTAATTTCATATTTCAAGACACTATACATATATTGTCTAATTAGAGACAAACATTCATGACCAAAAAGCTAACAAACAAATTCAAACACAGGACATGACTGAGAAATATTTAACCAATCAATGTTCACTTTAGAAAAAAACCGGTTTTTTTTATAATCTTGAAGTTTATACAAATGTTGTAAGAATAAGTGAAAAATTGTAGATATTACAAATAATCAAAGCTGGTGTACAGACAAGATCCAAAATAAAAAATAACAAAAAAGCATTATAAACAGTATCAACAGGTCGAATTAACAAGAAAATACGATTTGAGAGTACTCGCAGTTACTGACAGCTAGTTAAAAGCCAAAACTAATTAATAATAAAAAATCATGCATCAGAGACTAAAATCGACTAAAACACATCACAGGGATTTAGTATTTTAACGTCATTAATAGTCAAAGAAGACATGACTTGTGCAATGCCAAAAATAAATGTATCGACAGGTAGTAGTATAGTGAAGAGCGACTTCTATAGAAATAAAAGTTAACGTGTCTGTGTCTCTATACATCTCGCCTCAAAAGATAATGAAATTTAGTTATGTTTTAATTTGCTAATGACAATATCAATATTAGTGCCAATGTGAACTATATTCAGAGATCTTATTACAATATTGGTACGATAACCCTTACTTATAAGTTTGTTTAAAGGTTCGATGAGTTTACAAGGATCACATAGTGATTTCCTCGCTTTAAGTACAATATTACCATAAAATTTAGGATGTGAAATACCATTTTTAATAAGCTTTCTACAGGTATAGCCAAATTTACTAATCAAATATTTGTATCTATGAAAGAATTTAGTAAAAGTTTTAAGTATTTATGGTATCGAAATCCCTGACACAACAATTTACCAGTGATGCATTGATTACGTTCGTTAAAATCTATGACATCAGAACACACACGGGCAAACCGAACGAGTTGCGATATATAAACACCGTATGATGGAGCCAAAGGCACATCGCCGTCTAAAAAAGGAAAATTAACAATAGGAAATGAAAAATCGTCTCTTTTGTCGTAAATTTTAGTGTGAAGTTTCCCGTTTGAAATTGAAATGTCTAAATCTAGAAAAGGACAACTGCTGCTGTTTATGTTAGATTTAGTTAAAGTAAGTTCGTTTGGGTAAATTTCTGAGGTATATTTAGAGAACTCTGGATTATTCAACGAAAAAATATCATCCAGATAACAGTAGGTATTTTTGAATGTATCAACCAAATGTAACAATGATGGGTCTTTACTGAGTTTGGTCATAAACTGAGATTCATAGCAATATAGAAATAAATCTGCTATTAAAGGGGCACAGTTGGTGCCCATAGGAATACCTACTACCTGACGATACACTTTATCGCCGAAACGTACATAAATGTTATCAAACAGTTTTTTTAAAAGTGCTACACAAATACCCCAATACTCTTTTTCTATTTAATAGCTTAGGTTTAAGGTTGTGTTGTACAAATGTATATATATATAGCATAAGTTTGTTTAAAAGCTAACTTTAAGTGTGTATCATAATGTATGTTTGTTGATTTATGACACATACTTATTCACGTATCTTACATCTTACAAAAACTTCCGTTTAGGTAACATCAAACGACAGAGGCATTCAAGATGAATGTGTATATAAGCACTTGCATGTTCCTACTAAATTCTATTGGAAACAAAATGTGTGTCGAACAGGATAACCGTGAGTAAAAATTTGCTTCAATACCTTTTTTTCCATTTCGTGACATTTTTTGTAATCCAATGAATATACTTGATGTATTTTTTATTTCATCTTCTATGTTGCATTCCTTTTTATTGGCGTATTTGTTGTAAATTAAGAAACACTTTTGTAATGTTTTAATTATAAATGAGTGTTTTCCCTTGATATTTTTTATAAATGTAGTGGTGCCAAGACATGCTTTCATATCTTGTACTGAGAGAAATGTTGGAGATCATGCAAAATGGTTTAACAATTATTATATTACCCCTACATTTCACAATTGACATGTGCATATATAAAAGAAGATGTGGTATGATTGCCAATGAGACAACTATCCACAAGAGACCAAAATGACACAGACATTAACAGCTATAGATCACCGTACGGCCTTCAATAATGAGCAAAGCCCATACCGCAGTTTGTTTACAAATTAAATTTCATTCAAAATACCACTGCGAGGACAGCGTGCTCAGTTATGATACTGGTCAAAGCTCTCACAAAACTGCATTTGAGTACCTGCAAAACACTCGTCATTATAATATAATTGATGTATACCCCATAGGAAACTACGTTGAAATAAGTTAAGACAATACAATAATATATCAAAGACGATGCTTCAGTGCTGGGAAGAGAAGAAATAAGTTGTTATCTTTAATGATTAAAAAATGGATAAGTAAATATTCCCACTCACATTTATATCACCATCCCAGTAGTCAACAATTTTGTGTTGAAATGACATGATTAATATGATTGTTTACAAAACATACAAAACTTTTAATTCTTTAAGATACTAAGGATTTTCTACTCCAGGAAAAGATAACCTGTATTTGGCAAAACCTCAGTTTCAGAATATTTGGTCTTTATTCATCTTTATCTTCATACATGGTTTGGCCTTTCAATTCGCAGACGCTTTATCCCGTTCTCTAACCATATGTGTTGTTTATTCACTATAATATATTTTCTTTTCAATGGGATGGAGATGGCCCGTTGTCTTCCACATTTATTGTCTTTTAACTCATCTGACCCACAGGGCCAAGTGAGCTTTTCTCATAACTTAGCATCCGTCGTCCGTCGTCGTCGTAAACATTTACAAAAATCTTCTCCTCAGAAACTACTTGGCCAAATTTAACCAAACTTGGCCACAATCATCATTGGGGTATCTAGTTTAGAAAATGTGTCCGGTGATCCGGTCAACCAATCAAGATGGCCGCCATGGCTAAAAATAGAACATAGGGGTAAAATGTAGATTTTGGCTTATAACTCTGAAATAAAGCATTTAGGGCAAATCTTTCAGGGATTAAATTGTTTTATTATTCATTAATTTGGTAAATTTTATATATTTTTACAAAATATTTTCCTCTGTAACTAACTAACTAAAGGGCAAAGTTTATTATAGATAGAGAAAATTGTAATTGGCAAGAATGTTCAGTAAAGATCTACAAATACATCACCATCACCAAAACATAGTTTTGTCATGAATCCATCTGTGTCCTTCGTTTAATATACACATATACTAAGGTGAGCGACACAGGGTCTTGAGAGCCTCTAGTTATTCTTTCAAACATTCGTGGCCAATTTACCGTATGTATATTCACTATCAAATTAGTATTTAATGTTACATATGAAATATAGACATCGTCAAAACCTAAAAACACAACTATTAGTTTAGGTACATACTGCAGTTTGAAACACGAATTGTGTTTGTTTTAATAATACATGAAAATCTCCAACTAAAACAAATGCTAGCTTATATTGTTATTTATCGTGAATATATATATACACTGCTTGAAATTGAAGAATAATAATTGTCATAATTTAATTAATAATTGAAAATTTTTACATTCACAGGCAATGTTACCTTTTGTGAGACAGAAGATAATCTCAAAATTAATTGCTCTAAAAACACCATAATTGGAATACATTTTCTCACCACTGCTCCAGAAACCAACAACGACAAATGTCTTGGACATTTCAACTCATCGCTGAGGGATAAATGCTCGGGAAATACCATTTGCACTTTATCATCTATGAAGTTTTCTTTGAACAATTGCAGAATGATACCAAAATTTATAAAAGCAACCTACACTTGTTATTGTAAGTGCAGAAACGTATATGATTGTTCCTCTCTCAATGATCAATACCATGTTCTATAAGGAACACTAATTAATCGATGATAGTTTTATTAATTAATAACAATTTAAAAAAACAACTAAAAGACACACAAAAAGAAATCGACATGTGTCTCTTTTCTTGAGATAATCAAACTGCCCGAAAAAGCATATTCTAAGCATACATTTGTATCTAAAGCAGCTACTAATATATATAATAGTTCTTGAAAAACTGGTCATTATCGTGATATATGGACTGCCCACAGGACAGTGGTATTGACTAAGATAGTGATAGTGACTGAGCCGAAGGCGAGGTCATTATCGCTGTCGCAGTCAATACCACTGCCCTACGGGCAGTCCATGTATCACGATAATGACCAGTTTTTCAAGAACTATTATGTTTATTTCATTGAGAAACCATGTTTTGGAATATTCTCATAAATTCAAAATGCCTACAGCGAACTCGAGTAGTTGTACGATTTCTATTGCAAAGAGTGAAGACCAGTCGTAGTAATACTGCCATTCATTTTAGTGCAATTTTTCAGTATATAAATACTTATTAATCAAGTTATCTTTAATTTTATAATTAACGAAAACTTATAATAAACAATTCAACAACTTAAATATAATCATATATTAAAAACAGGAACATGTTTTATAAAATGTACATCTCTCTAAAAAGAGAAACCACGCCCCACCGGTCATTAACAGAGACGTCACGCCCCAACGGTCATTATCAGACGGAAACCACGCCCCAACGGTCATTATCATGTAAAAGTTCGTTAACGACCGGTTTTCTGGTCCGTTTTTTTTCTGTTAATGACCGATGGAATTCATTACTGAAGAATTATGAATGTCATGTGACCCCTTTTAATCCAATAAGAGAATCTTATTCTCAACCGATATGAAATAATAATAATAGGAACATCGACGTCTTGGTTTGAACCATTACTTTCTACATAAGTAAATGCTTGTATCAAATCAGAAAAAAAATGACAATCGCTTTACATTTGTTTGATGTAATTAAGCTTTTGAATTTTCCATTTGATAAGGGACTTAACAGTTTGAAGGTTTTTTTTAGAGTTCGGTATTTTTTGTAATTTTATTTTTGAAATTTAATTTATTACGAATTTCTTGATTTAAAAATTTGTAAAAATTAATCAAAACATATCCCTCATGCTACAACCTAATTATTTGTCTGTACTATTTTTCTATATATCTTTATTCTCATAAATCAAAATTCATGGTGCAGAGATATTATAAACATTAATAATATAACATCTAGTCAGAATTAATACAAATGTTTGATCTACAACTGGAAAAATATTTCCAGCTACATGTAATATAAAAAAAAAACACATTATGCATGTATACAATATTATATAAAAAAGTTATTAAACAATGTTTCCCCTAAGAGTCCAGCTGTTTATTAATCAGTCTGATAAATTTGAACACATGATTCAACATACTGATGTTTCTAGTATTCATCGAAACATGAAATTTCAATATGTTTGGTCTATTTAAATAATATGGTTTTAAATTTTTTTCTCTATCATGATTAAATTTCGAACATTTAAAAATATAGTGGAATTCATCCCCAATATCTCCTGAATTACATAGTTTACAATTTCGATTTTCTCTAGGTACATTTTTCCACCTTCCAGTTTCAATAGGAAGTTTATGACTGAGTATCCTGAATCTACAAAAAGTAATAATATTTTTATCATCTAGGATCTTAAAATAGTTTTCTCTTTCACCATTATCTTTGAATAGACGATAATTAATAGCTTTTGGCGATTCTAAAAAGATAGAGTGCCAATCTTGTTTGAATTGGTCTACAACACTAACTTTAACCTTAAGATATAACCATGTATTACTAACAAAGTATTGTGCATTCCAAACAAATGACAGTCCACAACTATCTAGAATATATTTTATATTATTAAGCCATGGAATGTTCATCCCATACTTTTTATATGCATATTTATACAAAATAACAGGAAGTTTTTCTTGCTTTCCACACATAAGTTTCGACCAGTAATTTAAAATCCGCAATTTGATATCAATTTCCAAAGGATATCTTCCAAGTTCTCCATAAATCATGAAATCTGGCGTTGACTTCTTTACATTTAACAAAATTTTACAGAATTTAAGGTGGACCCTTTCAATAACAGAATTATTGCCGACTTCCCAAACTTCACTTCATTACAATAGAATAGGCTTGACAATTTTATCGAAAAGATCGAGTTGGCATTCTATAGATAAATTATGTTTTCGACCTTTTCGGATAACATCGTACATAGCGTGTGTGGCTTTTTCTGTTTGTGCCTTTTTTGCCTTAGAAAAACTTCCTGTTCTAGAAAAACAAACACCAAGGTACGTAAACTCGTTTACAATTTCTAAAACAGTATTATTATATTTAAATTCTAAATTTGATAATGGTCTACCTTTTGAAAAAACTACAATTTTGCTTTTATTTACATTAACCTTCAATTTCCAAAGTTCACAATAGTTATACAAAGAGTCAAGCTGCTTTTGTAAGTCATTTTTTGACTCTGCCAAAAGAGCTGTTAGTATATGTCCTTTTTGGTTTAATCAGCTCTTCAGTGAACCATTCGTACGGTAAAATATCCGTTAAAATGATGGCTAACATTCTTGAATAATGAGTTCTAATTGACAAAATGACCTTTTCTTGTTCAAGTATGGTAAAAAAAAGACAAATAAGACAAATGAACTATAAGAAGCCGAATACACTTAATCCGACTGATAGCCTAAGGTTAATTGCCCTATATCTACATAAAATAAATATTCAAAGATTGACAAAACAGCTAGCTATTGTAACACTTACTAGTAAACTTAACTATTTCAAAGTCGAGCTTAATCCGTTGGACACATGTTGAAATAACAACTAGATACCAGTAGGTGCCAAAATGGAAATCGGTTACATGTATAACATCAGCAATCAAGAATAATGGTTAAAAATGTTAGGAAGTTTAATTGTGTTCAAAATCTGTTTTAACTATGCTATTTCAAATACTAGTAGTGTTTCTAGTGATAAAACCAATAATTTCTTTCATTCAGATGATAAAACAATTACAAAATCTTGACCGATTAAGTTTTGCTAAATTAAGACATCAAAAGTCATAAATCGATTGCTGAGAAAAAACAAAACCTGTTTACAAACTAAAACCGAGGGAAACACACCAATCATAAAAGGAAAACAACGGAACAATAGAATCACTAAATTGCAACAAAAACAGACGCCAATATCTTTTTTTTAATCTTAAGGGCCTTCACAGGTTTATTTTTGTTTCAGGCTATTACTGGTTTTTTCCAAGTCATTTTTCAAGGTATGCAGACTTGTCAGATATAAACTGTGATAGTCATTGTTTATTCGGCGGTTTGTTGAAGATAAATAACATACAAGTTGATGAAGGAATCTGTGCTAACTGTTCAATCAATAAAGTAGAGACATCCGTCAGTAAATTATGCAACAGAAAAGAGAAATGTTCCAGTCCACAAAATGACGATTTTTGTCTTTTTCATCCAAGATACGTAGTAATACACTATTCATGTCAAGGTAAATAAAATTGAGAATGGAAATGGGGAATGTGCCAAAGAGACAACAACCCGACCATAGAAAAAAACAACAGCAGAAGGTCACCAACAGGTCTTCAATGTAGCGAGAAATTCCCGCACCGGATGCGTCCTTCAACTGGCCCTAAACAAATATATACTAGTTCAGTGGTAATGAACGCCATACTAAACTCCAAATTGTACACAAGAAACTAAAATTAAAATAATACAAGACTAACAAAGGCCAGAGGCTCCTGATTTGGGACAGGCGCAAAAATGCGGCGGGGTTAAACATGTTTGTGAGATCTCAACCCTCCCCCTATACCTCTAGCCAATGTAGATAAGTAAACGCATAACAAAACGCACATTAAAATTCAGTTCAAGAAAGTCCGAGTCTGATGTCAGAAGATGTAACCAAAGAAAATAAACAAAATGACAATAATACATAAATAACAACAGACTACTAGCAGTTAACTGACATGCCAGCTCCAGACTTCAATTAAACTGACTGAAAGATTATGATTTCATCATATGAACATCAGGCACAATCCTTCCCGTTAGGGGTTTAGTATCATACCATCATAACATATATGAGAAGAACATAACCCGTGTCATGCCAACAACTGGTTTTTGAATAAATGTGTTTAGTTCCGATGCAAAGACCCTATAAGTGAATCAATATTAACGCCAAAATATGCAATCTTTAATGACCTCACAACAGTATCGTAACTATATCCCTTCTTAATAAGTCTATTCAAAGGTTTTGTTAGTTTTTGAGGTGAATAACGACACCTTTGTGCTTTATAAAGAATATTTCCATAAAAAATTGGATGTGAAATACCTGAACGTATAAGAAGTCTGCATGTTGAGCTATATTTACGAATGATGTCCTTATACCGATGATAAAATTTAGTAAATGTTTTGACTAGTTTGTGATATCGAAAACCCTGGTGTAATAATTTTTCAGTAATACATAAATTTCTCTCGTTAAAATCTAAAACATTGTTACATACACGAGCGAATCGTACAAGTTGAGATATATAAACACCGTAAGATGGTGACAAGGGAACGTCACCATCTAAAAATGGATAATTAACGATAGGAAATGAAAAATCAT
Source organism: Mytilus edulis (assembly GCA_019925275.1). Lineage (NCBI taxonomy): Eukaryota > Metazoa > Mollusca > Bivalvia > Mytilida > Mytilidae > Mytilus > Mytilus edulis. The sequence goes on along the minus strand of CM034356.1, from coordinate 779,695 downwards.
CTCTTTTATCATAAATTTTAGTATTCAGCTTCCGTTAGTGATATAGATATCAAGATCGAGGAAAGGGCAGTGGTCATTGTAAGTATTAGTTTTATTCAAAGTAAGTTCAACAGGATAAATTTCTTTAATATACATACTGAAGTCGTCATTATTGAGAGCCAAAATATCATCCAAATATCTAAAAGTATTATTAAATTTGTTTATCAGATGTTGTTTCGATGGGTCTTTGCTTATTTTTGTCATAAATTGTAATTCATAGCAATACAAAAACAGGTCTGCACTAAGTGGTGCACAGTTAGTCCCCATTGGAATTCCGATAATCTGACGATATACGGAATCCCCAAAGCGAACAAAAATGTTATCTAGTAAAAATTCAAGGGCATATATAGTATCAAAGCATGTCCAATTGAATGAATGGATACGAGCACAGGGTGGGAAATATACTAATCTTGCTCCGTACTGTCCGTAACGCAATTTAACTCATAGGCAGTATGAGTCAATGTAAAATAGCTTGATTTGAGAGATCTCGTGGAATTTATAGGACTTTGACGATTTTTTCTTCTTATAAGTTCTGAAAACCAGCTCAGCTTTCATTCTTGGTATTTGTCATATAAGTGGTTGACCATGCTCAATTCAATATGAAAATTCGTGAGTGGTTAATTAGACTATAAATTATATTGACTTCAATACCTTAAAATTTTCGCGGAGATCAGGAGTTTGTGTAAATGATGCAAATCGTTTTTTCTTTATCATATTTACAGGGATGATTGAAGTAGTTGTTTTCTTACCGTGGATTTATAACGTTTTGGCAACAGACGCGCGTCTTTTCTAGTTTTATTTTAAGTTAATTGAGGTCAATGGACAAGATGTTGGGTTTACTCTTTTGACCCTATAACAAAGCGACACGCGACACGCTTTGTTGCAAATTGAATATGTTTTCTATGATATTCACTGGGGTTTTTTTTGCGGTATATTGAAGACAAATAACATACAAGTTGATGAAGGAATCTTTGCTAACTGTTCAATAAATAAAGTAGTGACATCCGTCAGTAAATTATGCAACAGAAAAGAGACATGTTCCAGTCCACAAAATAACGATTATTATCTTTTTCATCCAAGATACGATTGAATACACTATTCATGTCAAGATAAATGATTTATTTATGTTGATGCATAAATGGATGGATACGAGCACACATGGAGACATTAGAAACAAAGAAGTGAAACGTCTGTGTCAAGATACTTCAATTTGTTTCCCTTAGAGGCGATGACATAACAAAACTATATGTCGGATAATGAAGTTTCACTTATGCACACTTAGATGCTAAGAGAGAATAATGATCATTTTTTTTTATATTCCGATGTCGAAATTGTCAATCCCTAGGGTAGTTTTGTGCTTGAAATGGTCTACGCTGTCAGTCTTTACTCAGAACGTAGTGGTCTGCCAGCTATTCATTCAACAATAAAACCGTACTGATTGTGTTCATTCGCTCGTTATCTTTGGGAATACACTTTGCTTCTTGTCTCCTTTTATAAAATGAAAATGTTTAGTTTATTGTATTTTTTAGATAAAAAAAAACCCATCTCAATAATTTGAATGATTAAATCTTAACAACAGTTGTCCTGTTCCAAGGCACACGATCTTATCAATCGTTTTCAATTGTTCTGATGAATTTAATCAGATAGCTACTATGCTGAGTCGGACTCAACTAGTTTAACCACGTGACTGCAATCGCAATCTCGATGAATATAAAAGGAACACAACTTGTTTGAAAATTATAATTATAAATTCCACCAGAAAGGTTTACATAGTAGTCAGTAGATTGGTAAACTGAAAGAAATAAAAATACAATATTTTACAATGTGTACGAATTAAATATGAAAGTTAAATGCAAGATTATTAATCGAGTCAAAAACGAAAGTAGAATTTACAGTTCATTTCTCGGAAATAAATAACTTACAGTTCGTATGTATTTATAAATCACTTATCCAAAAATATCGGAGTTAAACAGATAAATTTATCACAGTTTATGAATGAATCAAACGTACTTGACAGTGGTATGTCTCGATTTCCTCAGAAAGTAGAAATGTCGTCCATTATCCATGTGTTAAAATATTGATGCGGACGGTGTCACAGAAATTAAAAGTGGTCGATAAATACGGTGATTTAAGAAATCGGTCCAGTTCAATTTGTTCCGGATAAATATGAAAACAAGTAATTAACAAAGAATGTGGAACAGAATACTCCCCGTCTGATGTCTAACTGAAATCACTATTTCAAATATATCACACACTTTTTAATATCTGACTATATAAATCCAAAGTATCACTGCAATATTAATTATACACAGTCATTCTCGATGAGAAGAATCATGTCCACGACTGGTCGTGTGTAGACGGATGCTTTTCCATTTACGACTATTCGTACTTCTGCTTTACGGACATGTTCGTCGTAACCTTTGAACGATTTTAATATAACTCCTATGGGTCATTGAGTGCGGCAAAGGTTTTTGTACTTTAGGAGAATGACGTCTCCCTTGATAAGATCACGGCGATCTTCGGTCCATTTTCGTCGTGGTTGTAGTAACGACAGGTACTCTTTTCTCCAACGGGACCAGAAGACACTGGCCAGAGCCTGTACACGTCTCCATTCGGCTAGACATAGATCCCGTTTGTCGAATTCTCCAAGCTGATCTGAAGTGAAGATGTAATCGGTCTTTTGGGTCAATAACATAGCTGATGTTAAGATTAGCAGATTCTCTGGATCTGTTGATACTGGTACCAGAGGTCTTGAATTGATTATTGCTGAAACTTCTGTCATGAATGTATTTAGCACGTCATGCGTTAGATTCCTTCCAGCGGCGTTGATAAGCATAGAGTCGAGTATTCTCCTGGCAATACCAATCATTCTTTCCAAGGCTCCACCTATGTGGGAAGAATGCGGCGGATTGAAGATTGTGCAAAAAGTTCTTGAAGGGTCCACGGTCGGATCGGAAAATCTTAACTTGACCTCTTATAGCGGCGAATCTTCTGACGGCGTTTATGAAGGATGAAGAGCTCACTTCCTCGATTAGTTCGATGTGAACAGCTCTAGTCACTAAGCATGTGAAAAGAATTGCCCAACGTTTTGAGTTTGCGTATCCACCACGTGTTTTACGTGAAACAATTGTCCAGGGTCCAAATGTGTCTATTCCAACGTTGGTAAACGGAGGTGACGGTTCAAGACGGTTCTCTGGCAAATCAGACATGATTTGACACTCAGTTTTTCCTCTTGTTTGCGGCATGTCACACATTTGTGAATGAGAGAAGAGATCAAGCGCTTAGCTCCGACGATCCAGAATCTTGCGGATCGAATCGCACCATCTGTGAAGTGGCGACCTTGATGTTTTATCCTGTCATGGTAGTGTCGGACTAATAATGTCGCTATATGATGGCGTCCAGGGACGATCAATGGTTTCTTTTCACGGAGGTTTAAGTAAGATTTAGCAATACGGCCTCCTACTCGTAATAGTCCTCGCTCGTCCAAAAACGGATTAAGTTTAGCTATCGGGCTCCGCTTATGAATTTGTTCCTGACGTTTAATGCAATCTATTTCATCTCCGTAATTAAATTAACGGTACCAATTTTCTTGCACCAGATGCGCATTTCGACAATACATGTCTCTTCAGTGATGCTCGTGGCCAAAATATTTGAAATCCAAAGCTTATATAAAAGATGAAGAGCTATAATCCAAAAGGTCCAAAAAGTATAGCCAAATCCGTGAAAGGAATCAGAGCTTTGCATGAGGGAGATACATTCCTTAATTTAAAATAATTTCTAATATTTTGTAACAGCAAATTTTAATAACACAAAAAATCCGTATCTTCATGCCAGTACCGAAGTACTGGCTACTGGGCTGGTAATACCCTCGGGGACTAATAGTCCACCAGCAGAGGCATCGACCCAGTGGTAGTAATTAAACGTAAACTTCATATTGAGCAGATATTAAGATGAAATTTTCGGCATTCGAAAAGCCTTCCAGAGAAGTCACTGGTGTTGCCTGTTTTGACCCGTGTAAACGGGAGAAACGTTATAAAAAACGCTATCGCTCGCACAAGTGATGTCCAGTTGGAGAATCTGTTGAATCTATCAGTTCCGATACCTTTATGATCAAGTGTGGCAAATGTTTTTGCAACATTAACAGTTGCACGGATTTCTCCATCTTCCTCTGGGTCTATTAGCTGATATATGTCCTCAGAATTCTTCTGTTCTGAGAAAAAAAGTTGTCTTGGTCCTAATAACCATTCACTGCCATGAATTTCGTGAGCGAGTACGGACCTCGTTCCCGAATCTGCGGGATTACGGTTAGTTGGTACATAATTCTATTAACTTCGAGAGCTAAATTACCTAATCTTCTCCAATCTATTAGCGACATAGATAAAGAACCTTCTTGTCTCGTTACTGATGTAACGTAAGACAACTTTACTGTCTGTGTAGAATTTCACGTTGTCTATGTGGAAATCTAAGTTATCCACTATGGTTTGTGTGATCTCAACTGCTAATACGGCAGCAGATAGTTCAAGTCGTGGAATAGTATGACCACTTGTTGGTGCAACTTTCCCAAGAATAAACCCAATGTTAGGTTCACCACTACTATCGGTCGTGGGTAGATATGCAACAGCCGCTATAGCTTTTTCAGATGCACCAGAGAAGACATGTAACTCCTTTGTGGCAGTTTTGCTAAGATACGGCACGTAGGTACGTGGACTGCGTAATGTTTCGATAGCAATTAGAGTATCTCTCCAAGATTTCCACTCAGCTGCTGTCTCATCAGAGAGAGGTTGGTCCCAATCAACGGTTTCTGATACAATTTTCCTTAATAGGAGTTTGCCTTGTATAATCACTAGAGCTAAAAATCCAAGAGGATCGTATAGACTGTTTATCGTGATAAAATTCCTCTCCGAGTGATCGGTTTGTTTTCTGATGATAATTGAAATAAGAAGTTGTCAGTGTTTACGTCCCAGCTGAGTCCGAGACTACGTTGTAGGGGTTTGCTGTCAGATTCTAAGTCTAGATCCTTTAAAGTTGAAGCCAAATTACTGGCATGAAACGCAGACATAACTTCTGCACAATTAGAGGCGAACTTGTGAAGCCTTAAGTTTCCATACTTTGCTTGCTGTGTGTCCTTCATGAGCTTAACAGCTTCCTCTTTTGTAGGACATAACGTAAGACCGTCGTCGACATACAAGTCTCTAGTAACAAAGCTAGTCACGTGACTGCCGAACTCATGTTCTGATGCCTGGGCTGCTTTTCTGAGACCAAGCGTAGCAACGGCAGGTGACGGACATGAACTCTCATGCTGTATTCGACAAGGTTTTCTTGTAGATCGTTATCTTTATGCCATAAAAATCTAAGATAATTTCGGTGGTCTTTTCTTACTACAAAGCAGTGAAACATGTGTTGAACGTCTGCAGTTACCGCGACCATTTCTTTCCTGAACTCCCAAAAGGTCATTGGTCAAGTCTGGACCTGTTAGCAGGACACTGTTGAGTGAAACTCCGTTACATTTGGCGGAAGAATCAAACACGTCCCTGATCTGATCGGGTTTCTTTGGATGATAAATACCAAATAATGACAAATACCAGCACTCTTCATGGTCGTTCAATGGTGGAGCGAGCGAGCTCTGCATGATTGTTGTCTAGGATCTTACTCATAAATGTAAGAAAGTGTTCCCGCTTTACTGGGTTTCTATTCAGACTAGTGTCTAACATATTAGCACGACAAAGAGCTTGTTGTCTGTTGCTTGGCAACGACTGTCTTGGCACTCGGAACGGTAACGGTGCTACCCAACTTCCTTCCGAGTCTCTCATTAATTCGTTGTCCATCTGCTTCATGAACATTTTGTCCTCATATGACATTCCAGGCTTATCATCGTCACTTGTTTTTTGGATACTGTCAATCTATTCCTCTTCATTCGGATGTAGACCATCTTTGGTGGATCTATAGAGACTTAATCCAGAAATACTTTGTATTTTGATATGCATTACCTGCATGTCTAATAGACAGTCTATTGTAATCATATTTACACTTACACCTAGTTAGTTTTTGTGTATATAGTTTGGATTTGGAAGATTAAAACCCTTTATAAATGATTATGAAATCATTTATGGCAAACATACTAATACTCAAATGTTCATTGTTTGTAGCACTTTGTACAATATTTCATTCTATACCCTTGCATACCAGCATAAATTTTTCTGTTAATCTTTGAATGTATAAAAAAATTTTATGACTAGTTGTTTTCTGGTTTTTCTGTTATTGCAGAGCTTTTTGTTGTTAGTGGTCATTTTTGGCGGTCTGAACTCTATCACGAACTGTCTTATCATTGTTGTAATAATTTCTGACACAATGCAGGATAAGAATGTAAGGCTAACTTTGTCTACAATAGTGGTCGAAATGGTATGTCAAGATTTGTTAACTTGTGCAGTAAACTCATCATATATATATACCAGGATATGAAAAAAAATATTTACGCCAGACGAGCATTCCGTCTACAAAAGACTCATCAGTGACGCTCGAATAAAAAATAAATAAAAAGGCCGAATAAAGTACGAAGTTGAAGAGCCTTGGGAACCAAAGATTCCTAAACAATTTGCGAAATACCAACAAAGGTATTCTTTTCTGAGGTAGACAATCTTTTTTTCAAAAATTCAAAGTTTGTAAAAAGTAAACTTATAAAAATGGCCATATCAATGATAAATCATGTCAACACTGTGACAGAAGTGCGGACTACTGGGCTGGTGATACCCTCGGGAATAAAACCAGCAGTGGCATCGACCCCTTGGATGATTTTCGAGGAAAATATCAAATGTACATAATCTGCATGGTAACATCAATGAAAAAATTCTGATAATGACCAATTCAACATTTCATTCCATATCAATAATTAAGCAACCCTTTATTCTCTATTCTTTATTTTTTGTCCACCTTCTTTTTTGGGGGACGGGCATTATTTTCTATTCTGTAAACTTCATCCACAACCTCATATTTCTTGGGTTATTTCAAATAAATATCTGATATTAAAGCGCCTATTAGATATGTAGGATGCAGAATACTATAAGAATATCTACAAGGAGATTGTTGGTGGTCTGTTTAAAGTCGGTACCTAAGATTAATATGCTACGACAAACCAACAAAAAGGGTTACCTACAAGAAAATCAAAAGCTATAGAATATGTTTTTATATTCAATTTTTGCTGTTTGTCTTTTTGTCGTCTCTCATTTGTCATGGTGTATCAACGACAACGCATGCAAGTTCTAATGTCTTGCTTAGAATTCTTCTCTCCGTCATAAATAATCCATTTGATTTGAACAATAAAATATGTTTAAACTATAAATATGCGTGCACTATTTGCCACTGTACGTTTAGAAAAGTAACAACCAGTCAATCAGGAGTAATTTTTTCCTTGTGAAAATTGTCAACGTGTGAAAGTAAACCAAACCAATTTAATACTGCTTCAATTTCTTCTATTTTCATTCCATTCCGTAAAGGTTTCCATAAAGAAAACGTCCGTCGAAAATATCTGCGTTCGTTTTTTTTTCTTCGACAATTTCCATTATTGATTTCCCGACTTTAACTGCATCATCATAATAATACAACCAGTGAACATATAGTTCATTGAACAGAATATAATACTGATGATTTTACTGCAAATAATGAATAATCCACCGAATATAAAGAAACCGGGTCCCACTGCAGGTAATACATAATGTACTGCAAGTAATATTGATTCTACTGAACATAATGTCGAAAGTACTGAACTAAATGAAAAATGCAATGAATATAACGTCAGATGTACCGAACATAATTTAACTACCACTGCATATAATAATGAAACTACTGAACATAATAACCAAAGCACCGAACATAATGTCAAAACTTCTGAACATTATGTCAAAACTACTGAACATAATATAAATACTACTGAACATAATGCACAAAGCACCGAACATATTAAAAATCAACATCAGAAGACAGTCATGGCGTTCCATAAGTGGCGATTGTAAATCTTTCGTTACATGATCTGTGTAATTTTCCCGGATGTCAAACTTGCTTGTGCATGGTTGAAAGGTTGACGGTTGTCCGGTAGGTAAAATGTTGGTTATTTTGACGTTTAATTCAAAGGGTAGGTGCTGCTTGTAATGGCAGGTCTCTCATATCACTACCAAACCAAGTTTCAATTGTTGTGCATATGGAGTTCTGGGTGGTCCTATGCGCTGGTCAAGGACGTGGTGTGCCTCTATAAGCTCTCTGCCAATTAGGAGAAGAATTTGGCAATTTTCGTCTAATGGTGGAATGCTTCCTCTGAGTTCTTTTAGATGAGGATGATGCATCGTGACTTCTGGGGTAGGAATTTCGTCTCTATTATTGGGAATATGATCAAATTCTATCAGGACCGGCAGGTCAAATTTGTCACTACCATTAATTGATTACATGATGAAACCTCTTCCTCTTTTCCAGGAAGTGACTACTTTGCCGGAGCATGTTGATAAGGTATAGTTCTCCAGTTTATCTTTTACGTTGAAAAGATTGAAGAATTCAGACGATGCTAGTGACCGGTTACTTTGGTCGTCAGTAATGGCATACATCCGGATAACATTGTCCTGGTTATCCTTGTGATAAACATTCACAGGTAGTTTTTTAGCACAGGATTTTCCGCTATACGCATCCTTGCAGATCTTCGTACAGGTAGAGTTTACTGAGGTTGATTTAGTCTCAGCGGTTTCTGTTGGCTCCCCGCCGTAGGCTTTCTTGGGCGAGCTAGACTGAGAACTTGCAGGTTGTTGTGGTCTAGTAATGTGAAGAGCGGTAGTGTGTTGTTTACTTCTACAATCTTTACAACTTATGCGTGCATTGCATTCCCGGCTTCTGTGTTTGATAGAATCACAACACTTGTAACAGACATTGTTTTCTTTCAAAAGACCTTTGCGTTCCTCTATTGATTTGGCTCGGAACGCTCGCCATTCATTTAAGGAATGCTTTGTATTGTGCAAAATACAAAGACCTTGTTTGCTGGCGTCTCCAGATTGCTGCTCAACCGCTGTTTTATGAGTACCAACTTTAGTCTTGGGAAAAGACGTGAACCTTGGCACATCACCTTTTGTATTTGGTGTGACTTTTGACCCAAAGATGAATCCAGGATCGTTTTTAATTCTACTGATTTCACTGATGAATGCAGATAACTCTGTAAAAGGAGGAAAGGCAGCGCCGTGGTTAGACTTGTATCTAGACGCCCTTGTAATACACTTTTCCTGAAGTCCATATGGTAGTTTTTCAGTGACAGGGTTTATACCGGTCGGTGAATCAAAGTAAGCTAGCAGACATCCCAGCTTGGGATTTTCCTTGTGGTATTCTATTTCTGATAGAATGTCAGACAGTTCATAAAGACGTGCGTTGTCCTTATCCGTCAATGTTGGGAATTTGTCAAGTTTACCCCTGAGAGAGGCTTCCAACGTTTCTGGAGCACCATACCGCCCGTCAAGCCTCTTCCATGATCTTTGTATACCTATTGTATGATTATTGGCGTTTGACGCTCTTATGCTTGTGGCATGTTTAGCAGACCCAGGACCGAGCCACTTGATCAATAAATCAATCTGTTCCGAGTCAGATACTTGTAACTCGTCTGTCACGTTTTTAAAGCTTGCTTTCCATGTATGAGGGATTCTGTCCGATCGTTAAAGTTTGTTAATCGGGAGAAAAGCAGGTCCTTAACGCAAGAGAAATCTAGTTATCTCCGATGTGGGGTTGATTTGTTGCTCGTGTGCAACAGGGATCTCTTATTTAACACCTTGTTTTTTGTGTTCAGCAAGGATCTCATCTGAAAGGCCTAGTTTTTGTATACCGGTTACTATTCCTAGATCTTGGATTAAGACAACTTCTGGTGATTTAGTATCGGAAGGCAAGACAGCAGATGTCTGTGACGGCAAGTTCAGTGCCACGGATGGCAAGAACGCTAATGCTTCATGACTCAGCTCAATCTTAACAGGACTTTGTCTTATCTTTTGAGTTCCTGTTACTTCCTTTAAAACAGTTGATACAGGAAGTTTATTGAAGAAATCTTGCACACGCTTGAGAGGGTCTTCCTTTTCGTCAGGGAGATCGCAAACTGCTTGGCTGTCGTCGTATTCAAGGATACGAGCCTCGGCTTCTGCGGCTGCAGCTTCTCTTTTTGCTTCGAGAATGTTCATAGCGGCCTTAAGTTCGGCTTTTTCTCGGACGGCACGTGCGGCATCCTGTTCCATTTGAGTTTTCCTGCGAACGGCCTCCTGTTCTTTTTTAGCTTTGATGTGCTCTTCCTCCTGTTTAATTCAAGCTTTCAGGTGAGCAGCCTCAAGTTCCATTTGAGCCTTCATGTGTGCAGCCTCAGCAATTTTACGCGTGGCCTCTTGTTCCGCTTCGGCTTTTCTACGTGTAGTCTCTTGTTTTGCACGGATGGCTTCTTGTTCTATTTCGGCTTTTATTTCTGTTTGTCTGTATAGGGTATGTTCCTGTAAAACAGCTTCCTGTTTAAGGAGGGCAGCTTCTTGCTCGGGAAAGGCTATCTTTGATCTAGCGAACTCTGCCTTGGCACGCTTTCTCCTTGCTAGGCTGGACATGTCAGAGACGGTTGAGCTCCCTCTGTGCGAGGTGGTCTTGTCCTTAGATGTCCTCGTTTTTGTTGATTTAGCCTTTGTCAAGGTAAGGCGATGCTCGTGCAAAGTTTCAATTGCCAGGTCGACTTTAGACATTCGGATATCCGTTGAGAATTTGCACGTATCAATGTCTTGAAGGCTGTCTAATGTTTTTGTATTTTTGAGAAATTTCAAGTACTCGTCTGTGAGCCTGCGATAATTAGTACAGGCTTGTACAATTTTATCTTGTGCTGTTAACAATTGCTGGAGGTCGTTAGGAGGCTTGGTCGTTTCTAATAATCGAGATTATAGTTTTGACCATAGGGCCTCTTAGTCGTTATAGAATTTGTCACGTTTTTCTATTAAGGCTCCCTGTCCCCTTTCGGTAAGTTCACGCACTCACATAGTCTCGGCATTTTCATCTTAATTTATTGTTTTAGACGGATTTTCTTCTGGTTCTTCAGTGACATCTCTTTCCGGGGGCTGAACCTCTTCTTGTTGTTCCGCGTGACTTGGATCAATGATGTAAATCAACTATTTGTAGGCAATGTTGTTCAATGTTGTTGGTTTGCTGCCTAGGACGCACAAGCTGTGTTGCGTAGTGTCAAGGTAACAGCTACGAACGATGCTCCGTTGTATTTCCTGTTCAGGAGATGTGTAGACAAGTTAAGCAAAGCCAATTCCGCATAGTCAGCTATAATAGGCCCGAAATGACAAATGTAAAACGATTCAAACGAGAAATCTAACGGCCTAATTTATGTACAAAATAATCAACAAATATGTAACACAACAACAACCGAGAACCACTGAATAACAGTCTCTTTACTTGAGACAGGCATATTCAGAATGAAGAGGGGTTTATATGGTTGGAAGGCGCCAACCTTCCCCTTATCTCGAACTGTGGTGTAACAGTACAACATAAGATCAGATTAAAAAAAATCAGGTGAAAAAGGCTTTACTCATCCGATGCATACAAATAAAAGTACATCTAACAAAGCATGGGCGTGGACGGGTCCTTGTACATCCAAACAACACAAAGGCACTTAGTACAGAGTTGAAAAATTCAACCAACTAACTTGCTTTCTTGCTTTGAAGATTCGCGATCGTACTAATCGTTTTCAATCGTTCGAATCAAATAATAGTTGACCAATTTAAGCAACTGACTTTAGTAGTTCTTTCTGTAGAATGTTTTTTACTTAGCTGTCTAACTGTGTGGTTTTTTTTTGTAGAAAAGAAAAATGGGACATCGATATTTCCAGAAAGAACTACAGAATCTATAACCACTCATGCAGCACTAACTACGACTGTATCAAATTATAGTACAAATTGTAAGATATTGATTAGGGAAAACTTATAACAATGGTTAACACATTTGGTAATATCTAAATACGATTATACAAAGGGAATGTAATTAATCATTAATGATCGATTAAATAATTGATTATTGGTGTTTGGTGCCACTTTTATCACCCTCAATTGGCTATATCGTAATTCCCAGTTTTTATCTGTGAAGGAATCCATATAACCTGGATTATATAATCAATGGCTATCGGCAGGAAAACTGATATCATATTCGGATTCGAAATCACCTTAGCAGGAGTGGTATCGGATCTCAACATCAGTGTGGTCACTTTAAATGAATGACTTAAACCATTTCGCAATTAATGATCCTAATTCATTTTAATATGAAACTTTAAGAAAGGGCGACGAGCGCCAGAGTTTAATATTAGTAGTGAGATCACTGTCGCTACTGGACGAAGATGTCATTTTTCTTTAGAAGTGTATGAGTTCGTCCTACCTTGAGTCCATAATAATACGAATATTCAAATTAGATTTTCGACTTATGGATGTTTTGTTCCATGTCGTTGTAATTGCATTTTTGGTAATATCATGAGTTCATATTGGTGGGAGAGGAATCCAGAGTCAGCATACATAATCTGCGTCATTCGATGAAAAATAGCATCCTTGTCGATTTCGTTTGCTGATGAGTGAACTATAAACCAGAGTTAGAATTAAGTGGATAAAGCAATATAGGTCACAATGAATAAGATCCATACCTTATGGTCGGCTATAAAAGGTCCTATCATTAAATTATGAGAAACAATTCAAACGTGAAAATTAACGGTCTAACGAAATTAAATTTGATAACATTTGATCAATTGATTCCATTGAACAGATTAAACATGTGCAACGCAGATGACATTAGAACATTATTATTTTCTTCTTTTTTATATTCAAATCTTTTCATATTCTTTTCTTGAAAATTTCAAATTATTTTCACTTATCTAATTTCGTTTGCTCCTATCAATAGGATCCGAGAAGAGAGAGGGGGGATTTCGAAAGTATAGATCCTAAACCTAACAGACAAACGTTACTTATTTAATATATTTGGAAAATTATGAAAGAAATTTTTCATATTTTTATATTCTTTTTAATATTTAAAACAATAATAATGACATTATCAAGGCTATTTCCACAAGTTCATAAATGATCATGATGTATTTCTATGATAATTATGTTGTTGGATACAGTGAAAGAACTTACCACTGGTATTATGTTTTATAATACACAAGACACATCTACAGCTACAGTTGGGACAACAGTTTCTAGTGGTAAGTTAAATGAGAAGTCCATTACTGTTACAGTAATGAACTTTGGTTATATGTATACCTTTAATAGTAAGGAAGCATTTAAATTCAACAATTAATAAAGTCAGATTTTTTGTTTATTAAAGTCAGATATAATAACAATCAAAAGTTCTTTATTCTGTTGCTTATTTTATTCTAGTCATTTACGAAAGAAATATGCAATTTCATAATCCTATAATGTCTAATGAAATGATTTCCAAAGTTAACACTGTGATGAATAGTTATAAAACAGCAGACTGTAATCGAATAATGTTTATTCCAAAAGTGTTATGAAATACCACAGTTGATATGCTTCTAAAGATAATAAGTCTACTGGATCAGATGTATTTATACAATCCATAGAGTAATAAAAAATTATCAAAGGTAGCAGGATTATAATTTATTACGCCAGACGCGCGTTTCGTCACATAATACAAACACACCCGCATACGTTTTAGTGAAAGTCGAACTATCTCGAAGCGTATATAACGTACCCTAAACGTGTCTCAAACTTATCTGTAGCGCGTTAAACGCGCTTGTAGCGTATGTATAACGTGCGTGTAGCGTACAGGTATATGCTAGACACACGCTTGAGCTAGAGGAGATTTTTTTATGCTGCATAAAAACTTCCTCGAGTTGTAGCGTTCACCAAGTGAATACCTTTGTATTTCGACGTACTTCAAACTTATGTAACGCGCGTTTAACGATTGCTTACCGTTCTTCTGGCGTGCAACTTACGTATACCGACTTTGTCAATTTTCTCTGTACGTTTTGTGCACGCTGGTCTATACGACAATGTGTGACACCGGCATTACACTCATCAGTGACGACGCTCATAATAAAATATTATGACACATAAATGAATGTCAAATACTTATGTTTAAATTATATTAATAGATGATATTTTACTGTTCATACATTGTGGAAAATTAGTTAAAATTAGAATTTAACTTCGTGTTAAATTTTAAAATATCAAGTCTGAATATGTGTACAATATATATATACAAATTTACAGATCTAACATTGTTGGGTTGATGTTTAGACGAGTTATAAATGTACGATCGTGGCCACAAGTAAATTGTTTTCTGTTTAGTTTTAAATTTATATTAAGATCCATTTTGTTACATCTTGTGATCAATTTTTTTGGCAATCGCCAATGGCAGTCAGCAGGGTTAAAGAACATCAGTTGTTCGACCTGTTAGTCAAATGCGTTTTGTTTAAATATACTTCTTCACTTTTTTGGTCTTTTGGAAAATGTTGTTTGTGCTGTATTTAGACCCTTCTACAACGAAATTTGGTTTACATGCACACGTATAAAAATTGCGGTTTTTATCCAATGCAATCATAGGTTTGAACGTAGTTTTCAATTTAGACTCGTTTATATTTTTTCGTTTGGGCTTGTATCATATTTTCCCTCCGGTTTATATGATCCGTTCATCCTATATTGACTCTTAAAACTCAAGAGTCTTTCTAAAAATGAGGGTACATTTTATATGGCCTTCCAAATACCGTTTCGATCCCTAACATCACTGAAAAGACATTTATTGTCGAAATCCGGATCTGGTGTACAAAAAAATATTAACACCTTATGTTTGTGGCATTACATCGTGGCCACAAGTTAATTGTTTTCTGTTTAGTTTTAAATTTATATTTAGATCCATTTTGTTACATCTTGTGGTCAATTTTATTTGGCAATCGCCAATGGCAGTCAGCTGGGTTAAAGAACATCACTTGTTCGACCTGTTAGTCAAATGCGTTTTGTTTAAATATACTTCTTCACTTTTTTGGTTTTTTGGAAAATGTTGTTTGTGCTGTATTTAGACCCTTCTACAACGAAATTTGTTTTACATGCACACGTATAAAAATTGCGGTTTTTATCCAACGCAATCATAGGTTTGAAACTAGTTTTCAATTTAGACTCGTTTATATTTTTTTGTTTGGGCTTGTATCATATTTTCCCTCCGGTTTATGTGATCCGTTCATCCTATATTGACTCTTAAAATTCAAGAGTCTATCTAAAAATGAGGGTACATTTTATATGGCCTTCCAAATACCGTTTCGATCCCTAACATCACTGAAGAGACATTTATTGTCGAAATCCCGCTTGACAAAGTGGTGTACAATTGAGTGTCAAAGAGACAGCTCTACATCTTAAACAAAGTGAAGGAACTGTGATCAATTATAGGCTACAGTACGGCCTCGAATGTGTGTAAATACATGCATTTTTATATAACAACTACGTCTGAGTCAGTGACAACTCTACAACAGATGTATCCATCGGATCAACAGCAATGATGGTGATGCATGGCTGTGTACATAATGTATATACAACTCGTCTAAACATCAACACAACAATGTTAGATCTGTAAATTTGCTTTCGCAAATTTTTTGTTTTTCCCTTGCCGGGATTCGAACCCATGCTACTGTGATATCGTGACACCAAATCGCCTGCACTGCAGCCGTCCCGCTAGACCACACAACCACCTGGGCTCTACAAAAATAAAGCTTTCAGTGGCCGTGTGTTACCTTTCCTCGTCAGTTTTAATCTAGCGTCGTACTACAGTACATGATATATAAGGCATGGAGATGTTATTGTGTATATATATATATATATAACATGTACCTACGAAAATGTATTGAATCTTTATAGAATAGTGTTAGATTGCTTGTCTTTCAGAAACAAAACCTTTTGTACAACTAGACATACAAGGTCGAGTTCTTATTTACAATCCTGTAGCTAATACGAGCTTAACAGTTTGTAGCAATCATTGGTATGATAATGATGCAAATGTTTTGTGCAAACATCTTGAAATCGGCTCTTATGGAATCGCCAGTCACTTACCTAAATATTACCTTTATAAAACTGTTGAACTGAAATTTCAATGTATTGGCAATGAAAGGAGCCTTTTCGACTGTAACAGTACATTTGTAGACACTGGTTGCAATGTATCGACAGTCGCTGCTGCAATATGTTGCCCAGGTAAAAACATTATTTTTCTTATTTGTATTTATTTTAAACATTCATAGAAATATTTATATACGATGCATGTTTAGAAATTATATTAATTGAATGTATTCAAAAAATTACTGACGTCGTAAATGTAGAGCGCTGTTGGTATTTAAAAAAAAACTACGTACACTTTTACTCGTCTCTTCGAATTCATTAACAAGAAACCGACTTCATAGATAACGATAGTAATCAACTAAACTTTGAAATCCTTAGTTGATGCTTTTGTAATTAACAGGATATTCGGTAAATATGTATGATGCAATGATACGTACATATAGTAATCCCGTCTAACATACGTTTTACAATGGGTTTACAAAAGTAGGACAAATACTATGAGGTAACTAGAAATCATAAATCGAAGTCAGACAGGCAAAACAATAGACAAAAGAAAATCAACATAAAACATTACTCTCCAGAAAACTGAACATTGAGAGTTTTTCTTCACTCTAGGAATTTTAAAGCATAATTCGGTAATATATAAACAGACCATGAATTATGTTTTTTCTATCTGTTTTTACTGATTTTACATATTAGCCTTAGCATGTATTTATACCATAGCATTTAAATTAGATAGGTATATTGTAAATGGTTCTCGTGATGATACGAATTAAAACGTAATTCATCAAATATATTTTAATGAAACATAAACAATGTTCTTTAGATGATGATTCTCCAGAATGTTCGGGTAATACTCAACCTAAAAGAAATACAATGCCGTCCACGGAATTGAATATAGGTAATTTGATTCATTGTTCGATAAATAAATATATGTGGAGTACGACAAGGAAATTTCAATCACTTATTTCAAAGTTATTCAAACATATCAACACACAATACAATATATGGTTTAACAAAAAGATTTACGATACAAGAATAAAAGCTATCGGGTGGTCCACAAAGATAATCATGCCCTTCTCCTGATGAAAATCATTCAGTAGTTTGTTCGAATATGTCGTATACTCAATTACACGCCTATTTTCATTGCGCTTGACTTTTTAAGATACATGGCGTTGTCAGTTACTTTTGACTTATGAGTGAAGCGCCTATCTTTCACACTATGAAAATAAATTCATTACTTGATTATAAAAAAGATGTAATATAAGTTTTGTGTATCTTAAGTAATTTCAGATAAAAAAAAATTTAAGTACTCAAATATATCGAAAAGTTCTGATATATTTTGTTTCTGAGCATATACTTGTAATTATTCTAACTTTATATTTTTCTTATTTTAGGCGTAGTTATAGGAATTGTTATTGGTGTGCTACTGATTGTATGTGTGGTGATTATAATTACTGTGTTCATTAGAAGGTAAAGTATGAAACGTTCGAACTATCTTAAGTTTAAAGTTAATCCAACCGTAAAATCTATTCATAATCATAATTGGTTATTAATTTGGTCAAAACTTCATAGAAAATTTTATTACCCGTTATCATATTTCTTGACAAAATGAGACGTGGTATGATTTCCAATCAGACAACTAACTTTGCAGTTAAATTAACAAGAAATAAGAAAGACAACATACGAAAGGAGAAATAAAAATTCATTAGTAAAATAGAAATAGATAACACCATGGCAGACACATGGCAAGACTTACAGCAATAACATAACACTACAAATAAAACATTGAGCAACACTAGCCTGCCGAAAACCTCTCTTAAGGTATTACAGAAGGAACTTTATCTTGAGACATCTTTAATTCCTCCGAAAGTCAGTTTTGTGTTCTTTAGAAAAAATCAGTTGATGAACAATATTCTCTCATTGTTTATAAAAAAATTAAACACCTCTGCATATGTACACGTACACTCCTTCAACGTTATCAAAGTTAAAATCTGGCGGCATATACACTGATTACATTTGAAATTGCACCACGCAGACATCATTGATAAGACGATAAAGAATTTCATCATTAGGTTGAAGCCACTGTCATGTTTATTAGAGTTTGAGAATTATTGGAATCCTCCCAATATATCAAAACATTTTTTCTTCTAATAATTTCAAAATTCTAAACTTCCTTCCATTATATAACGGACTTCGATGTGATAATAAACGAAGAAACGAAGAAGCAAAAGGGAGACATGGGTTTGTTATTTCTGGGAGAGGCGTTATCAATAACTCTTTTAAAATTGTTATGATATTGCTTTAACCGGAAAAAGTTTAGTTGATGATATTTTGTTGGCAGTTTTAATATCAAAATAGATTTCCATTCACGTAATTTGGCACTATTACCTTATTGTGTTTTAAAGTTTCAACATTAACGTATATCTTTATCTCAGCGTTTTATTTTCATTTTTAAATTCTATAATCACTACCCAAAACTATGTATTTGTGTGTTAGTAACATCTTTACAATTCATATAGGAGCATTGGTCCAAGGAAAAAGAATGAACAGCAAAGTAGTGATAGCAATAAGAATGACTACACTGGCATCCAAGATATAGCAATGCCGATCGCAAATGAACACAGACCTCCATATCCTGGTTTAGAAATGGAAATCAGAGACGATCAATATCATGACATATCTGATGTAAACAATGATTCAAACAAAAACATTTCAGATCCAAGTAAATACGTAAAACCTAATAATAACAACAAAAATGTCGGTGATCAGAAGTCTTATAATGATTTTGCTATTCCCGACCCTTCAAATGAAACGGTGATTATTTCCAATTCGCATTCCACTGTTGACAATTATGTTGTTTTAGATCCAAATGAAACAGGTTTCAACAGATCTGAAGGTCCGGACAAAATGAATGGGTCTTATGAGCTTGCACAACAGATTCATCACATTGATCTTCCAACGGAAACCGAGAGGAATAGAAAAACATCAAATGATGTCTATGCACATTCTGTTGAAGGAATGTATGATTCTTCCAATGACAACCGTCACAAAGAATCCGAAAGTAATATATACAGTCGGGCGGTTGATAATGTCTATGATAGTTCAAGTCATACAAGAAACATTGGTGAAACAGAAGACAATTACGACCATTTTACTGGCAAGAAAACAGACGATGATTATGACATTTCACAAATTTAAATTTTGAACAAGTGGATTAAATTTACTATGTACATGAATGCATAAATATTTGGATGTAATCACATGTAATCGTTTCAGTATAATAATATACACAAAATAATTGAGACAATTAATATTTGTAACTGCCTCTACCAGAAAAAATTGCGAATATGTTAACAAGGATCTCCTGTTATATAGATACAATAAAAAAAACTAGAAATTCTCCAAATTCTAGAAAATATAGCATCTCGATGTTCTCTTGAAAGGGCTATACTCTTACTTACAAAAGAATTCTCGCCGATAATAAGTTGGTTTCCAGTACACTTAATGACATTTTCTTAAAACTTATGATGTAATAAATTTAATTAATATTGTTAATGTAAATATTCTGAAACCCTAGAGCACTACATTTTCACTATGGAAGCACAACAGCGATGTGACGACAGTCATAAAAAGTTTCGATTTTCAGAAAGTGGTTCAGTAAAACATAACATAATCTTATTTTCAATATGAATAAAGAGCAAAGTGGAGTATACTAATCGTCGAGAGTCTAACTACTGGCTGCTAAAGACGAATAATTATTTCACTCTTTCACTTTCATTCATGAAAAATCATACTAAATTTAGATTTTACTCGTAGCTAGTTCCCCTTTAACATGTTTAATAGATGCTCAGATCAAAGTAACCTTTCTAGACTAAAATTATTGTATCAATGCGAATAACTACAATGATTTTGTTTTGTTAGTTTTTTTGTATTAAAGGAGATATGGATCATCAATCTATCAATCCTAAAAATAGAGGACATTTTTTAACTTCAAGAATAATCTCGCTTATTTATAGCCACGAATCGTCCTGGATTGGATTAAAATCCCGGTTGACATTATGTAGGACAGGATAACTTAAGGACAATAGTGTTATGTGTTCGCCAACCGGTGAGGACCTTTCTTTGAACCTAAATAACCACAACACAATACAGACACCAACAGAACTTATAACTGACCATATCAAATAATAGACTAACCAATTAAAGGCAACAGTAGTATAGGGTGTTCAATAGTCATACATTGATTAAGCGAAAACAAACCTATGTCATATGTTACACACTTAAATCGAGGTAAACACAGCAAATAGAAGATGAAAACTACGGAACAGCAAAAAAAACCTGATCTGCAACAAAAAAAAACATACATAGAAACGGACTATTTGATAACAACTGCCATGGCTTTATACAAGACATTTAAGAAAAAATGATGGGGTTGAACCTGATGTTATGGCTAACTCATAATAACTAACAAGATAAGATCATTTTATTAAGCAATCCTGGTGCCAAAAATTTGAACTATTCTATCAAATGAATTACAAAGTAAATCACAGGGATTAATTAGAATGATAAGAAATGATTTAAGTACATTAATACAAAAACATGAATACACATTTAAACAAAGTAACATAATTATAAACCATGTTATAGAAAAATCAACAACTTAATTAGGAAGCTACTGTATGGACGTCAAGTTGGTTACTTATTCCTTATTCCTTATTCGTTACCAATTCGTTACTTATTCTTTATTCCTTTAATATTCGTTATTCGGTACTTATTCGTTACTTATTCCTTATTCGTTATTCGTTATTTATTCCTTATTCCTTACTTATTCGATTTTTGATATCCTTCCACCTTTTTAATTGTTTATATTCTTATCTCTGGTAATAGTTCGAAATTTGTAAAATGACCTTTTATCACATATTTATACGTGTGTGTGCTCGTGCTCAACATATCCTGTTACTTTATGTTCGATCTATTTGTTCCTTATATGATTTTTATACGTTTTACCTTTTAACTGCTTTATATTCGTATTTTTGAAGATGGTTCTTGGTTCGAAGAGGTGAAATCACCCTTTTAGCGCTTGTATAAAAAAGAAGATGTGGTATGAAAGGCTATAATAGGCCCAGACATGACAATTTAAAACAATTCAAACAAAAAAACTAACGGCCTTATTTATATACAAAAAATAAACGAAAAACAAATGTGTAACACAAAAACAAACGACAACCACTTAATTTCAGGCTCTTGACTTGGGACAGGCACATACTTACATAATGTGGCGGGGTTAAACATGTTAGCGGGGTGTACATTGTTTCGGAGCTAGACTAATACCTTGCTTAATTCGTTCCTTATTCGCTTATAATACGTGTATTATACGTTGCACCTTTTAAAAAATGATTTTCAATTGTTTTCTTGTCTCTGGTGGTAGATAAATTGTGTTCATGTCTCTGGTGGTAACTATGTGTTCTTAGAGATGAAATAACCCTATTAGCGCGTATGTACCCGTTCCAACGCTCGGTTAATACCCTGTTACTTATTCGTTCCTTATTCACTTTTAATACGCGTGGTATACGTTGCTCCTTGAAATTAATCGATTTTCAATTGTGTTCATGTCCCTGGTGGTACGTAACTATGTGTTCTTAGAAATGAAATAATCCTATTAGCGGGTATGTACCCGTTTCAGCGCCTGACTGATACCCTGTTACTTATTCGTTCCTTATTCGCTTTTGATACGTGTGGTATACGTTTCACCTTGAAATAAATCTATTTTCAATTGTGTTCATGTCTCTGGTGGTAACTATGTGTTCTTAGAGGTAAAATAATCCTATTAGTGCGTATGTACCCGTTTCAGCGCCTGACTGATACCCTGTTACTTATTCGGTTCTTAAAAGACCACACGACGTAAATGGTAAACCACAATCTAAGGCGTGGTAAAAAAAAAAGGTTCTTAGTTAGTTAACATGGTTAAGACACAGACACATCGTATGGATCAACCAATTCGTGATGGTGTTTTATTTTACGGAGTGTCATTTTTAATCTTTCTCCTCCTCATAACTTTGTTGGAGTAGTTTCTGCGTAAGGAGCACACTCCTGTATATGAAGTCTGTATAGTGTGAACATGCACGAGCATAACGTATCAACTGAGATATGTAAACACCATACGATTGTTACTGAAGAGAAATAGAAAATTGATAATTGGAAAGTTGAAATCGTCCCGTTTGTCATAGATTTTAGTCTGAGGTCGTCAATTTTGAAAAAAACATCAAGGTATAAAGCAGTCCTTATAGTATCAGTAGTATCTTTATTTTCAAGTTAACTGGGATATGTGAGATGCAAGTATTGGCTGGAATATTGGTTATTCAGTGATAGGACATCATCAATATATATGAAAGAAAAATTAAAGAATTTCGTAAGGTGCTTTTTCTTTTGTGTTTAATAAGGTTCTTGATGAATTCTGCTTCATACGAGTACAACAACAAATCAGCCAGTAGGGGTGCACAATTGGTACCCATTGGAATACCGACTGTCTGTTGAAATATCGATCCTCCAACATTTTTCCAAGCTGAACAAATATATTGTCAATCAAAAAGCTCAGCATTTAGATAATATCATCTGCAGTATATTTTCTGGTAGATTCAGTGTGGTTCTTCACAAAACAAGAATTAATATAACCCAAAACAAGAAATGTGTATCTGCTATTCCCATTTTTTATACAAAAGCTCTGTTTAATAAGACAAAAGTCTTAATGTTGCTGCAAAATCGCAGAGATTGTGATCTAAAATTAAGCAGTAGATCTTTATAAAATTTCAAAGTACGTTGATTTTGTTGAACGAGGAATACTGCTTTCTCAAAAGTTGCTAAGACAGGGCTATGAATCAATCAAATGAAGGTCATCACTCAAGAAATTTTACGGTCGCCATCATGAGCTGATTGGCCATTATGACAAAAGTGTGTTAGAAATCATATCTGATATTCTTCCTGAGTCATAATAACCTTCCATCATTACCGAACTAAACAAAGAAATTACACGACGGGTGCCGTATACGGTGCAGGAAATGCTTACCCTTCCGGAGCACCTGATTTCACTCCCGGTTTTTAGTGGAATGCGTGTTGTTTCTTATGTATTATTTATAACTGTTGATGTAAATGTCTTTTGGTTTTATGAGTCTTTGTTTACTCCTTGGTTTTGATTGTTATTGTCTTTTGGGAATCCTCTTCTGATAATTAACAATAGGAAATGAAAAATCATCTCTTTTTGGTATTAAGCTTCCCGTTAACGATATAGATATTAAGTTCCACGAAAGGGCAGTGTTCGTTATTAGTATAAACTTTATTTAAAGTCAGTTCAGCATGAAAAATCTCTTTAGTGTACATACCATGCATACTGAAGTCGACAATATTGACAGCCAATATGTCATCCAAAAAAAACCTGAAGTGTTATCAAATTTTTGTATCAAATTTTGTGTTGATGGGTCTTTGCTGATTTTAGTCATAAATTGTAATTCATAACAATACAGGAACAGGTCCACAATAAGTGGTGCCCAGTTAGTTTCCATTGGACTTCATGGACGATAAACGGAATCTCCAAAGTGAAAAAAAATGTTAAACAGTAAAAATCCAAGGGAAGTTATGTTTTATAGTATCAAAGCAGGTCCAATTGACATAGTTCTTTTGTTTGCTGTTAATAAAACTGACCTTTATATTATATATATATATATTCACATTCTGATTTTCTAAATGCCCATTAAATTAGGTTTGTGGATTTCTTCTTAATAAGAATATGAGACAAAGTGGTATATAGGTTAGAAAAACTTTGAACAGATTTAAAATCACCAATATACGCATGCAATTTATCAAGGAGTTCCAACGAATTTTTGACACTCCAAAAGTAATTGATTCCACTATTTTCACAGGTCTTATTTGAACAATGTATTATCGGGGTTTTATTGTACCAAGTGTATTAGTATGTAGAATAGTAGTGGAACAATGGCTTGAAGACGATATAAATCTATGTTTATAAGGTGTTTTGTCACCAGCTTCGGACGCCAGTAAATAGTTGAAACTTTCATTGTATTTATTTAGGCAGAGGCGGATCCAGTCATTGTCAAAAATATGTCC
This sequence comes from Mytilus edulis, assembly GCA_019925275.1. Taxonomy (NCBI): domain Eukaryota; kingdom Metazoa; phylum Mollusca; class Bivalvia; order Mytilida; family Mytilidae; genus Mytilus; species Mytilus edulis. Next base: position 755,453 of record CM034356.1, on the reverse strand, counting down.
CCATTCCAATGCACTGATCGTCCAAAAAAGGGGGTGGGGGTTTCAACCCCCCCCCCCCCCCCCCCTTTCCTGGGTCCGTCACTGGTATGCATGTTCGATTTGATTTTTAAACTCAGAAGAGGTGTGTCTACGGCATTGGCAGAATTTATATAGCAGACTATATATTCAACAGATTTAATATGGCTTTGTAAAATAACAAAACTATTTGATTTTTTTTACTAAGCTTTTAAAAAAGAACCTTCTTCAAAATTTGGATACAACTCGATTTTACGTTTTCAAATGATTTCATCAATATCATTTTCTCGATTCCTTAGTCTCTTCTATTGTTTGGTTAGCGTATTTTGGTGCGAGTTATTTTTGGTTTGAAAAAAAGATTTTTTATGAATATTTCAATATCAAGAATACTTTTATCTCGGGGGCCGGCACTTCCTATATATATATACAAGTTGAGTAGGACGTGCCGCTGGAATAGGTCACCTTTAATTCAATCTTGAAAATATGTAAATAGGTCGAGGGGAACTATCAGAAATATATCATTAGATCAATAAAGTTCCCATAACTTCGTCGTCTGTCATCTTTAATAGTGTTCCCGTCTTTTTTTATCAACCAATTTTTCTCTTTGAACACTTTGGTATTCCACTCTTACATTACAGACCACACCACAGGAAACCCAAACAATATGGGAAAAGGATACATTTTTGCCAACGCATGCAATATATGAAAAGGTATACATTTTTAAAATCTAAATTATATGAAAAGCTAGGTATACATTATTAAAATCTAAATTTTAGTATATGAAAAGGTATACCGTGATTTTTAAAATCTAAATTATATGAAAAGGATGTGGTAACAGAACCCCAGCGACACCCTCGATCAATTTAGTATTGAAGTAGCCCCCCTCCCCTTAGACTTTTATCAAAGGGGATTTGCACGGTCTTTCTCTGCGGAAACCACCATAAGCGTGTTTTTAAGGGACGTTGAAACGGAATATATTCATAGTCGTTACCAGAATATACTTTCATTTCTAAAACCATTTTTTCACAAACCAATCAAAATAGTCGTTACATTTGGGATTCATCAGACAAAAATAAATAAATATCAAAATATTGCGAACAAAAACAACAAAAGTGGTAAAAACACAGCGACCAGTTCGAATTACTGGTCAAATATATAATGAACTTAGCAATAAGATCCGGCGACCATCCATCTGACCTTTTGTTCGTTAATTTTAACCAAGATTGCACGTAAGTATGACTATGATGACAGAACAAAAGCTTGAAATGTCAGCTGATGACACCAGTGTCAAAAATAGCTCATCTCTTTGTGGCGCAAAATTAAATCTTGAGTCAACCATGTGTCTGATATTACCTAAATTGTTAAAATGAAAAGACACAAAGTAATTTTCTGGAGAAGAACAGTTTGGACAATAAAACTACAAAAAGGACCAATATTGCAAAAATGGTCAATAATTGCAATATGTCACAGTATATATTGCATAATTTACAGTTTCTTTAAATGGTAATACCTATTGGAAATAGGTGTCAAAATTATTTTTTTTATAAGACAAACCACCAAAAAAGTCTATCTCAGTATTTGTGGAAATTTGAGTTATGTATACTGTAAGATTCCTCATAACAATACACCTTATCTCTATTTAGTCCAATCGGGGAAAAACAGTCATTTACACAATTTCCTGTTTTGGTCATGCCGCTGAAAATAGTCAGTAGTGAGCTGAGGGAGGAAAAACTTTAGAAAGTGACCATTAACATGATTAAGAAACTTTGATAGAGTATGATCCACTTTTTCGAAATTAAAATTGAAGTAAAAAAAATATTTTGTTTGAAGTATTTACGGTAGTTTAAACAGGTCTCATTAAAAAGTATCACGCATGGTGCATTGTTTAAACAGGGTCCCAGATAGCTTCAACTGGATGAAAAAGTTGTGTATTTTAGAACTTATCCAGAATGGAATAAATAGCGATTAGGTGTATGAACACAATATCCAGAACAGAAAGCAACATGTAAAGGTTTGTACATGTATGTACATTTTGTAGATTTAAAGGCCGGTTTAATATGACTATCCTTCTTTTTCAGGTCTTTGGCAGTTGGAAGTAAATCCTGGTACAGACTTTACTCATTAAATACTGTTGATAAATTAGAACCAATTTATGAAAGTGGTATGTAGAGTGTAATTCTGAACCTTCTTTAGGGAAGATCTTCCTTAAGTACTGATTTATGTTCATTCAGATGAATCAGTGCAGTTTGTCTGACCAAATTGTAAATTATTAAACAAGCCTTTCATTTATGTCTGATCAAATGTTTAACAATCATTTGATGAATTTCATAAAGTCTGATTAAGATTCTATTTCTGTATAAGTAGGTCATGTTAAAATGTTCTCTTATAATCATGATAATCAGTGTTCCAGTTAGGCCGTTTTCACATGGCGGTCAGCCCGCCCTTTCCCAAGTGCCGACTGTATTTTGTTTGTTTTGTTATGATCTACCATTACGATAGACTTTGTTTGCGACCCCAAGCTAATCAACAGTTACAAAAGGTGTCATAATCTGTTGTTACAGGTAGTCTATGTATCGGATGGGTCATTAATTCATTCAAATAGAATCAGTCTTTCAGCATGAAGAAATGTTTATACGACAACACAATTAGCGATGTTTACTGTAGTTTCATGGAGAAAACGTAATTGACAGAAAGTCCAAAATCATCATCAACTTGTTAAAAACAACGTTTTACTTGTTTCTGTAAAAAATTTTTAGCAAATTTAGACGTATTTGTCTTTGCCTGCCCTTCCTTTAGATACAAAAATAACAAAACCAGCCACCACTGTTGATAGTATTTACTTCTTCTATGTACTGTGTATAATCCTTCAAAGAAGGAGCACAATCAAATTAAGAAAGATGACTCATTTTATTTTTTCCTAGCATTGAGCTACCGACTTAAGATATATTTGGTCTTTTGAATTATGGGAAAAGTTGAAGAGGGTGTTTGTTTCAGTTTGGGTAGGGTGCCTTGGTCACCTTTTCTGTATTCTTTATTTCTAATACAAATTTTCACTGTTCACTATATTACCTAACATTGTGCATTTACTGATTACCATTAAGCACAGCAGAGACAGAAAGGATAATTCCCAGGTATAACTTGTATGACTATAGAAACAGAATGAAGCAGAAAACCCTGCAAAACATACTGCATATAAATCTAAACTGTGACAAGCAATTTTTGATGCCTTGAAAACTTGTGTGTCAAGGTGGTTGACAATAATTTCAGCATAAAAAGTAGACAGATAAAGTTTTATCTGGGCTTACCATGTTGTACTTGTATATATACATGATATATATTACCAGTGCTTCAATGAATATAGACAATGTTTGATTAATTTCTTTATGATATTAAAACATGCCCATTTCATATAATCATATCATACATTAAATGCCCTTTTTCAGGATTGGCACCCTGCCCCTTTGAAATCCTTGCTGGAACACTGAATTAATGGTTTAAAAAGTTTAAATGTAGTACACACTGATATATAAAAACAAGATGTGGTATGATTGCCAATTAGACAGTTATCCACCAGATTTCAAAACAAGTAGCTGTAAGCAACCATAGGCTACAGTACAGTCCTCAACAATGAAAAAAAAAACATACTGTAAAGTTGGCTGTAAAAAAAGAGAAACAGAAAACAAGAAAACTAATGACATAATTCAAAACAATTTACAATAAAACAAATTTGACAAAAAAGAACAAATCACAACCACTGACCTACAGGCTACTGCCTTGAGACAGACACATAAGAAATGTGGCAAGATTAAACATGTTTGTGAGTGCTCAACCCTCCTCTAGCTTGGGAAAGTTGGTTAACAGGATTAAACATGTTTGTGAGTGCTCAACCCTCCTCTCGCCTGGGAAAGTTGGTTAACAGGATTAAACATGTTTGTGAGTGCTCAACCCTCCTCTAGCCTGGGAAAGTTGGTTAACAAGACAACATAAGATTAAAGCAAGTAAATGATTTGAAATATGCATTAAACATGGTTCATAAATAATATTTAAATTTACATGTAATTGATATAGATTTTGTGCCACAATCAATAATACCAGGTAATAATTTAATTTTGGATGTAATGCGTTTTCTGATTGGCTGACATTGTTTCGTTTATCAGCTCACAGACATAATTTTGTCATGTGATCATGACATCATCAACTTTTTTTCATAGTTTACTCTGGTTTTTTTCTGTCTATTCGAAATAACATAAAAGGTGCACACTTTGAAATAACACGCTACACGGGTAATTCAGTGTGCACCACATTTTTGATGTTATTACTTCATAGAAATATAAAATAACTGATGAAGAATAACCTTTTGTTTGGATAAGTCATTGATTGATTGATGATTACTTTACAAAGGCTTTATCGCAGCAAGAACTAATTTAATTTTTTTTTTTACAATTTCAGAAAGTGAAGATGTGTGTATAGTGGAACGTTTATTTTCCAGTAGTTTAGTCGCCATTGTCAGCATCTCATCTCCTCGTAAACTTAAAGTGTGTCATTTCAAAAAAGGGACAGAAATCTGCAATTACAGTTACTCAAATTCTATATTAGCTGTTAAATTAAATAGACAGGTAATAATAAGTTAACAAGTTAGAATAAGTAAACAGGTAACAATTATATTTTCATGATTTTGGAATCCTCATAATCCAATTCTGATTTCATGCTCTAGACATTGGGAATTTTATATAAGCACTCTGCAATTTTTTGAATATGAAAAAGGATTTATAAACTGTTGAACATCAAACATGTAACAAATACTGATTTTACATCCAACATTAATTATTTTGACAATTTTATTTGACATACAGGGATTTGAAACTGAACTAATGACACGATGAGAAAAATACTGGACTTCATTACACATTAAACAATGTAGGCACATAATTCATTTCATTTAACGCTTTGTAAGGGGAATAAATGGCGTTACAGAAGTGACAAAATTATTCAATAGATATATTTAATAAAAATTATGTTTATATATCAAATACAATGTAAGATGTGGGAATATGGTAATGAGACAGCCACAAAGAACACAATAAAGCCAAAGATTAACAAATCTTATTCAAATACTATCCAGCACTTACATGTAAATGTGTGTTAAGTTTTTTTTGTTGTGTTGAGTTTCATCAGCACTGATACACAAATGAGAGCACCACAGATGTAAATTTTGCAGCTTTGTGCATCTTTTTTTGTCAAGTTTAGTCAAATCATTATGCTGGATGAAATGAAAAACAATGTTGTAGGTCTGTAAGAATTAAAGAGAAATAAAGTGTAAACACGTTTTTTTTTATAATTTCAGAGGTTAATAGTATGTCTGGAAGAAAGTTTATATATACACAATATACGAGATATGAAAGTTTTACATACGATACGTGACACACCCCCTAACCCAACAGGTTGTGTGCACTATCTATAAATAATGATAACTGCTTCCTGGCCTATCCTGGTAGTAACCAGATTGGTGAAGTGCAGATATTTGATACCATTAACTTAGTAAGTAAAATACTGGAAAATGTTTAATATGAAATAGAAGATGTGGTATGATTGCCAATGAGACAAACTGTTGACAATAGACGTAATGACACAGAAATTAACAACTATAGGTCACCATATGGCCTTCAAAAATTAGCAAAACCCATACAGCATAGTCAGGTAATGTAAATCAATTCAAATGAGTTTCCATAGGTCAGGATTCAGATACAATATATTTATCTTTATTCTACCGCAAAATAAACAAATCAGTGCATTTCAATTTACAGTATCATATGTATAGGGCTTTCACGGTAAACAAAATTACCAAATTTGTCCTATCCTCGTAGATTTGTTTTCATTTAACCATGGGTTGGGCATTTATATTCATATTTTATCCCTTGTTATTGCTCAGGGTAAAATAATGGAATATAAATGCCCAACCCATGATTAAATGAAAACAAATCTACGGCTGCCATGAATTATTTCTTAATTTTCCCAGCTTTGTTTTTTTGGAAAATGACGCGTCAGCGCCATTCTTCCATAATTATTGACCAGAACAACAGGAAGTCGATTATTGCCTCCGCCTACCGCACTTGGTTTCATATTTACTATTTTACAAACTAACTGGTATCTGCTTGTATTCCGCTACACTAGAACAAAGTGTGTTAGTCGGACGGGAACCAGTTTACATACTTTATTTTATTTAGTACAACAAAAATGTTGACCTGTCCATAGGAAGTCTTGTATAGTCCGCGCTTTTATTCTCAATAATTGGACCTTCCAGTGGGGATGCGCACTAAATAGTACAATTAGCAAGAAATAAGAGAACAAGTTCAATATTCGCGGCGAGGTTGTTTGTTTACATTCCGCCATCTTTGTTATTGATATTGTAGAGGGCGCTCTCATGATTTTTCAAACTAATTATTTTAACTCGTCCATATTAATAAGTTATTTCTATTTAATATCAAATTAAAAGTGATAAATATAAAAACTAAACCTTTCATTACAAATTTCTCCTTTCTGTTCAATGCATTTAGAATTTGTAAACTACAAAACGTAATCGGTTATTGTTCATTCCGTTTTGATGTTTCATACCGACTTAAAATTGGTTTGTATAAGCTTAGACCCTTCAAACATTAATGTGATAGGTATATTAAAGACTGTTTTACAAAAGGATGGAACTTTTTTATTTTCAAAATCGTATTATAGTGATATCTGTCATGTACGGATTTCGACTTTCACCGGTTAATTTCTTCTTTTACACGTGCGTTTTAAACTTCCTTTCAAAACATTGCAAAGTTTCAAAATTGTTTTTTAAGTGAATTAAACTTATTTCAACAATCATGAAGCGTTCTACAATCATTTTAAAACAGTTTCTACTTCTGTTTGATGATCGAAAACAGGGTTTCTCAAGAAAATACCGAAAACGATCGCAGAGGATTTGAAATGTTCAACTCAAATCGGCACCTATTTGAAGTCAATTTGGCATCCAATAATATTTGTTATAATATTTTCTATTCAATCAACTTATAACTTTTACAAAGTACATAGACAATTAGTTGTTGTGTATAAAGGTAAACAACGAAGCCCTTACCCAAGCTGTTACTAAAACAATGAAACAATTAGAAAAATAAAATGGAAAACTATGCGTCCCTTTCAATAAATCTAACTTTCATGCCAAATAATAGCTAATTTTAGGTGGTTTTTTTCAGGACAGTTCAAACAACATCAAACCAACAATCCTGTAAAATGCTCAACTGGTTAAAAAATGCATAAAAAATGAATATTCAATACCTTTAATTCCTAAATATACCTCATATATATAATTAAAAATACATGTTCCAGACCATGAGTATTTGGACGGTATACGTATACTCGTACAGTCTGACAATACTCGTATGGTCGGACCGTATGAGTAAACATGTATGGTCCAGTACGAGCTAACCATTTATCACAATCTTTATTTTTTAGTTTTTATAAATTTTTATCATTACAATTACTTTTAGATGGATCAAATGAATAATTGAACAATTGAATTTAAATATTTGTTTAATTGAATATCTGAATCCCATTTTGGTACTCTCTCCCATGGTGACTCTTACTACCACAATTAATGATAAATTATTTACATTTACATGTTTGCAGTTCATTCATGTTCCTTTGCATTTGCATTATTTTATAAAGTTTCTAATATTCTAAAATTGTAGTTCCACATCATGTTAAGGTGGTAGCTAACACTTTAACTTAAATTAATTTGGCTCGTTTAATTTTCTTAAAATTTTGACAAAGTATTTACTTTTACCCTTTGACAAAAATATAAAAATTTCAAAAAATTTGAACCAACTGTTTTATCAGAAAAATTACACTGGTTATATAGCAGTTTGACAAACACTTATTTTGATCAAATGCTTAATACTCCCTTCTGAACACAACGTCATTAAAACGTTCTGCTGATTTTACAGAGTTATCTCCCTGTAGTGTTAGGTACCACCTTAACTTCCGATAATGTAAATTTCTATGATCATAATTCAATTAATGTATTACTGATCGACAAGCTAAATACAAGATATTAACATGATGAACAGATTTTTAGTTAAAAAATTACGTTTTTATTCCAATTACTATTGGAACTTTTACATATTAATTTGAGAGTTTAGTTATGTTGAGCTGTAAATGAACTTTACGGTCTGGAACATACACATTTAGTGGAGAAAAATATAAAATATACAAAATGTACATGAACCCCCAAAAATGTGAAAGTAAATATTTTCAGTCAATCCTTTCCTTAGGTACTTAACTCTTTCCTTAGGTACTTAACTCTTTTTGCTTAAATACTAAAAACAAATCTGGCAACCCCTTTCTTATTTTTACTCTTTTTGCTTAAAATACTGTTAAAAATATATATTTAACATGGGTGACAAATTGACTATATAGGGTGTCGATTTGACCAGGTGCCAATTTAACCAGGTGCCGGTTTGACTATAATTTTTTTAAATTACCTGAGTTTCATTAGACCTTTGATAACAGTAACAAAAAGATTATTTAAAATTAATTAAAATTTTCTGAGAGAAGGGACTATGTACCAGTGAGAAATATACAAGCCTTTCTACGGTATTTATTTGTACAATTCAAGTAGTCTTGACCTATTCATTTGTCTTAAAAAAAACAGTCACTTCACACACACACATATATACGAATATCAATTATATGCTTACAAGACATGTTGCATTGTTAAATTAATTACGGTATGTGAAAATCAAGACTTGCATAAAAAATATCCCAATATTAGAGACAGTGGCATCATTTTTCCTCAGAGCTTTCAGCTCTTTGATTTTGCAATATACACTGCTTATCAAAATCTTATGAAATATGAGCGCAATGTCAAGGGCCATTTAAAACAGATTAAGTACCTTTTCAAAGGTTTTTATTTAAGAAAAATATGAAAATATGTTGCAAATGTAAAAAAAAAAAAAGCTCTTAAATTACCATTATTATAAATGGGATTACTAAAATTGGGAATATATAAATAAGAGAATGTGTTATGATTGCCTATATATAGCTATGAGATAACTCTTTACCAGAAATAAAAATAGCCTAGAAAAAGGTTAGCAGCAGTAGTTCACTGTATAGCTTTCAACAATGAGCAAAAACTGTACAGCATAGCAAACCATATTAAGGTTTCAAAACAACAAATGTAAAACAATTCAAATGTGAAAACTAACAGAGTGATATATGTACAAAACAAGAAATGAGAAACAGCAACTAACAATTACCATACATTTCATTTTTATTTTGTTTTTCTTTCTTTCTAGCGAGCTGTTACAATGATACCTGCCCATGATAATCCTTTAGCTGCAATAGCATTTAACGCTCAAGGCAACAGAGTGGCAACTGCCTCAGAAAAGGTATGGATTTCCTGTTTAAAAATTTGTATGTGATATGCCATTTTTACACATTTATAGACATTTTCCTAAGATGCTAAGAAGTAAATTAATTTAAAACACCAGTAGATATCATTCAGAATAAAACGGTAGTTACATAACAATAATCTTGATTATCTGAACATAAAATTGTTTTATCCTGATAAGATGAAAATATATGTTAATGCCCTTCTTATTGTTGTGGGGTTAGGAAATTGAACATTTCACGTGTATATTCACCATAGTAAATTCAGCTGTCCCATATCAAGTCAAAGTTATAGAAGTTGACCATGACGGTGTAATCTCATCCACTTGAAACATTGTGCTAAAATAAATGCTGAATAAAAGTTTTACTTAGATTTTGCATATTCTAGTTGAGGTCCTGTCTAGCTCTTTATCCAGTTATGTTCTGTCATTTTGTTTACAGTCAATCAAGATCAGCTGAAAGTCAACATTAAATACTATTGAAATGGATAAGGTATATGTATATTTTTTGGCAAACATTTCATGCATTATTAAAACTTATTGCTATTTCAGGGAACAGTAATAAGAGTGTTTTCAGTTCCCGATGGACAAAAGTTATTTGAATTCAGAAGAGGAGTAAAAAGGTAAAAATTTTATAAGGAAAAATAAAATTTGCATTTTGTATTTCAGCAATTTCCATTCCGCACTAAGTTTTCCTCTGGCTCTTATATCACTGTTGATTTTTTTATGGGAACCAATTTTATGGATACAAGAAAAATCTATTTTCTTGAATACTTGAATTTTTGTTTTTATAAATTCTGCGTGTATATCTGTAGGAAATTTGTATTTTGTTCACTAATTAAATTTATGGTTCGCCTATTCCCTCAACAACAAAAAATTTGAACACATGGAATTATCATGATTCTACAGAAGTTTATTACAAAGAGAAAGGTAATATAGGATTGAATGATTGAAAGCTAGATGTATGATATCTGGAAGAAAATATTTTAAAATTCACCCAATTAATGGCATAAAATTCCTCCCAATAAGTTTTTCAGTTTTCTCAAACAGTGATGGATCAGTAGTAATGTATTTAAGTTTTGTATTCATGTTATTAATTTGATATTATGAAAGTGCCTTTGAGATCCAGGTTTCTGATCAGAATTATCATGGTATTTATAACACCCATGGTTTTTAATGTAACAAGTACCATCATTGTTCCCCCCTCCCCCCAAAAAAAGTTCCTTTTAGTTTGGAAATAAAAATATACGTGAAAAACTGTGCAAAAAAGACAGCAATAAATTGGAGATTTGTTAAAAAAACAAACTTCCCATTTTCAAAAAAAAAATTGTATTTCCCCCCCCCCCCCCCCCCCCCCCCCCAAAAAAAAATCTTTCAAATTGGAAAACAAACAGTCTGCTCTGTTTAAAAAAACTTGAAACGAGAAACACTGATGAACCACATCAACAAACAAAAACCACTGAACATCAGATTCATATTTCATATTATTGCAATGCATACCTGCCAACTTTTGAAAATGACAATGGGGTTTTAGCCCGCGACAACAATTTCAAAGTTTAAAATTCTTTGCGACGACTATTTTGCGCATGCTGTTTTGTAGTCTAGAAAGAGTGTCATATTTGCATGATTTGTAAGATGAGCTTACATCATGTACATCCCTTTTTTTTTAAGTTTATTTGCATGATTCTAGTTATTATATCAGCAGAAATTATGAACATGTAGCTGTAAGACCAGGAATTATTTTCATTTGTGAGGATACTAAATAGTTGTTGACTTTTCCAATTTAAAATTATACACAAAGAAGGGCCTTTATCAGGTTGGGAACAACACATAGGGATCCCCCCTCAATGTTAGGACATTAAAAACCACTTTTTAAGTAACATTGAGCCCACATTCATATTATTTGAAGAAACTTTTTCCAAAGAACTATACATCTTATGATCTATCTGGTATTATATGGTCAACACATGTCCAAGAATTTTTATATGTTCTTGGCCTTATATCTTCTTTATTATTCAAAATAATAGGACTCTTCATTTAGAAAAGCTGTTCCAAATAAAATGTCAGAATTCCCCATTTTTAAGTTAATAAATCTACATTTTGACTAAGGGTAGTCCCGCATTTAAGGGATTCCTAATGTTGATGGGGGGGGGGGGGGGGGGGGGGGGGGGGTGTCCATGTGAAAAATAATGAATAGTGAACATTATACTTTAAATGATTGAATACATAAATGAAATTATGTTACAGCAAGTGTACATGTAATGTCATTAAATTAGTGAATAAACTACTATTTATTATATTCATGGTAGTACAGCATCATTGAAGTTTGTCAATCAGCCATGCTTTTATTCTTATTCTGTGTAAGAACCTCCTTGCAGTTGAAAAATCATTTGCCATGTTCACGTTTTTACAATTCTGACCAACAAACAGAGGAATACAACACAAGTTCAATATCTAGCATGTTAAAACAATCTTGAGAGAAAACGTTTTTGATTGGCTGATTAATTTCATCATGAAAAACACACAATTTGATTGGCTGAACACGATTTTCCTCCATTGTACACAGTTCAAAATCGGGAACAACAATATTTTTCGTGTAGATTTTCACCAAATCGTGTTTTAGAGGGTTTTTCAGGAACACGATCGTGCAATCGTGACAAAGGGTCAAAATCGTGTAGTACACGCCTAAATCGTGAAAGTTGGCAGGTATGGCAATGACAATATTTTGTTGAATCAATACTTGAGTATGATGTCTGTAATATTAGTTTTAAGTGTAGAGTTTGTCTGTTATTGTGCAAATTGTTCTTTTTACCCTCTGATCAAAACATTTCTACAAAAGTTAATAAACTTTCAACCCTCAATCATTGTACATATACAAGCCAATTCACATTTGTTATATTTTATTGTTTTATTTTCAGGTGTGCCACCATTTATTCCTTAGCTTTCAGTGTGGATTCCATGTTCTTGGCAGCTTCCAGTAGTACAGAGACGGTCCATGTTTTCAAATTGGAAACCCCTAAAGACAAGTAAGAGTGAACATAATAAACATTCTTAATTTTATTTCTATAACTTTATTTCACAATGAACATGTGTGAAAGTCTTGATGTGTTACCAAAGGTCATTAAAAAGCATAAAACAAATTCTATTCTCAAGATATACAGGTATTAATTGGGAAAATAAAATTATCAAAAAAGCAGTACATTTAGATGATCTGCATCATTCATCATTATCAATAGTACTCATCAACAAAAGTTTATAACACATTGCCATGTTATAATTTGGTAGATACCTTGTTTCTTATGATAATGGGTTATCATGGTATCCATTTGTAATATAACAGAATTTCTAAATTGCTTCTTTTTTTTTTTTTTTAAATCCATTATAGTTTGTAGCTAGCCTAGTTAAAGTAGGAAGTCTTTGATTGGATTTTTGTTACTTTTATTCATTGTTGTATTATTCAAACATTTTATTTCTCTCTTTAACAGTAAGACAGAAGAAGCCCAAGGTTGGATGGGATACTTTGGTCAAGCCCTGAAGACTTCGGCCAATTATCTACCAACACAGGTCACAGAACTGTTTCATCAAGGGAGAGCTTTTGCTACTGCTAGACTGCCTTCATCTGGGTTAATTAATGTTTGTGCTTTATCTGTGTAAGTTATCAAGCGTTAAGACAATTGTTAGAGATATTTTTCTTGCTAGTTAAGAACATTCATTTATAAGGTCTGTAATTTGAATGAAGCCCTAGGTAGTACGCTGTGTGAAAAGGTATGAGGTTAAACACAGGGCTCACGCTACCAGGCGACTTAGGCAAAGAATTCGCTTTCCTGACCGTCACTTCGCTTTCCCTGACCTTCAAAAACGAAAACAAGTCGCCCTGTTGTTAACGATACTTGCTTTCAGTAGTTCCGTCAGCGGACATTTTCAACTTTTACAAAGTTGATGAAACATCAAATTTTTATTGATAATTAAAGAAATTCAGGCATAAACGATTCATTATCTTAAGAAAAGACGTTGAAGCATTGTTTTTGCAAAGTGTATCAAGTTATTTAATAAAAATACAACTTTTTATCACTTCGTGCACTTCCGTAAGTTCCGGTGCTTGTTACTCAAAAACGTACATCAACCTAACTTTCGGCTGCAAAATAAGTTTGTTACTTCATTTAAACGTGATAAAAGTTGCCTACAGTAAATGTTCAATCCATTTATTGCATTAAAAACGTGATGATCCTTTCCAAATAACTTGTCAAACATCGTTAATTTTTGTAAATTTTCGTGCATTGTCCGCCATTGGTCGATTTCTAAACTACGAATCGGAAACGGACCAGCTATGACCGAAATCCGTATTTTTACAAAAATTACTACGGACGCACGGATGAAACAGCTGACAGAAGAATATTGATCCCAAAAGGAAAAATAACCCATTCCACACACATTAACCCTTTCAACGCTATACACGGCATATACCGCGATGACGTACGCCGTTCGCCACTGCTATTCGCGGCATATGCCGCGATGAAAAAGGATTTTTTATTAGGACTCTTAAACCATTTGGTTTTCATTCGGGTTCTCTCTAATTTTTCCTCGTTTGAATCTAGGATATGCAAGGTCTCATTTGCGCTTGAAATCCCGACAATTTTTGTAGTAAAATCATGCAGTAGAAGGAAAATAGAAGGAAAATAAAAACAAATATTTTGACAAATGCAAATGGCGGAAATCGGAAACGAAGCTGTTAATATGGAAAAATTTCAGCATTTCCTTGGCGAAACTAACAACGAGGATTAGTTAAAAGGTTTCTTGTTATCTCAATGTGTTTATTACATTAAATTGATGTGGGACAAATGATTTGATCGATCATTACGAGACGTAGAAAAAGGGGGGATAACGGAGGTTGACTGAAATTAATAGGACGGAGCTATTTATTTGTGCCACGATTACATAAAACCTTATGTATGGTACAGTACGCTACAGAATCGGGCAACTGGTGTCTTCTTTACAATATGGCAAATAAAACAACAAAATAAATGAAGACTAAAAGTTGTTTTTATTCAAAATTCAACACAAATGTAATAAATTACACCTTTTACCTGTTAATTACCTGAATACGCATGTAACCTGATAAAAATTTCAGTAAAATAATTGCCTAACATTACAGTTCATGCTCTCCTGAGCATTTTTCATGCAATAACTTTCTCTGTATCTCATATAATAAAAAAGATACAGCAGTCTGAAAAGGAAAATACTGTTCTAATGAATGAATTAAAAAAAAAACGCAGCAGCAGCAGCCATTTTTCTATTTTTTTGTGTAGCGTTGAAAGGGTTAAAAGACTTTTGATTACATCTAAATAAACTCATCATTGATTTGTGTATATAACTCCTATAATTTATATGGATAGTTGTAAACTATTGTATTGCTTAACTCTTAGACTATCACTTTAATATCAATATATTATGGCCCAGCTTACCTTTATATATCTTTTGATGAGAACCACTGAATTTCATACACAAGATAGTTTTTAATTAAATTGTAATTGATATATAAAATTTCTTTACTTTTAAAAAAAAAAAAAAAAAAAAAATTTAGTGCTAGATATTTAGTTGGTAGTTCTCACAAGGGACCTTAGTAAAATTTAAACAACTTTTAATTTGAAATGTTACTTTAATTGTATACTCAGATATGAATTGAACAATATAAAAAGAACATTATTTACAAATGACTGTTTATACTAAAGTAAAATCCAAACATTGTAGCGCACCACAGGAATGAGCACTTCTCTTTCAAATCTCACCACTTCTCCCTACCATTTCAAAAAGAGAAGTCACTTTTCCCTATAATTCTGAAGTAGTGTGAGCCTTGAAACATACTATTTTGTATGAAAGATATCTTTATCAAAACATTTACTGCAAGAACATACAACATACTAATTAACACCATGTAACTTTTATTTCAAAGTATTTGAAAAAAAAAAACTGATTGATATGCATTAATCTTGCTTTGTGAAACACATTAAAAACTTTTTTTTTTCTCACTTTAGTTACATAACAAAAAAAAATACTATTTTCATTATAGTTTAACTTGATTAAATAGCATTTAAAACTGAGCAAATGAAACTTGATGTTGTCTAGTATTAGCAAAAAGCCAATTTCTTGAAATTAAAAACAAAATATAAAGTTACCTGATCAGTAAAATGTAATGCTGGTAATTTCTGAAATAAAAGAAAATGAAAAACATGTTCAGGTACATTTCAAACCATGTTTGGTGAAATTTCTAGTTTTGCACAATTTTATAATTTTCTGTATACTGTAATTTCAGAAAATTGTGATTTTTGTCAAGCCTGCGACTTTTGTCGCAGAAAGTTCAACATAGGGATAGTGATACGGCGGCGGCGGTGTTAGCTCACTTCTTAAAAGCTTTATTTTTTAGAAGGTGGAAGACCTGGATGCTTCATACTTTGTATTTTTGATGCCTCATGTTACGAAGGTCAGTCAGTCACATGTCCAATGTCCTTGACCTCATTGTCATGGTTCAGTGACTACTTGAAAAAAAAGTTAAGATTTTTTTGTTATGTTAAATTCTCTCTTATTATAAATAATAGGATAACTATATTTGATATGTGTGTACCTTGCAAGGTCCTCATACCGTCAGACAGTTTTCACTTGACCTCGACCTCATTTCATGGATCAGTGAACAAGGTTATGTTTTGGTGGTCAAGTCCATATCTCAGATACTATAAGCAGTAGGTCTATTATATTCATTGTATGCAATACAATCAGTCACGTCTCAGTCATTACAGCTGAACGGACGTGCTGGGCCAGCTCTCCTTTACCCGCTATCTTCGATGAGGGTTTACAGTTAGATGTTCAACGACTTACTACTTAAGATGACAGAAACCAATCCATGCCGTACAGAGAGACGTAGTAGTTGGCGTACCCGCGTTAACATGCCTCCAAAACCATTGTATATTATGGGGAGTGTCATGCCGATTAACGTCCGAGGGCTGTATCCTAGGCTGTTGGGTGATACGACCTTAAGTTCATTTCACTGCCTCACGGCTTTGGTCCTGATAAGGCTTCCTGTCATCTTTTGAACTACGTCCGAGATCATCTACCAGTACTCCCATCATCGAGGTTAGCGGGCTGCCAAGCTGACCAAACTGGCCCTGAAAGCAGCCGTTGTGAAGTAGAGAAAACAACAAAATAGTCAAAAAGTAAAAAACAACTCACCAAAACCAAGATGGCGGCCTCCATGCGGCGTCCTTTGCTACCTGTTCCTGACCCAAGGCACAAAATATTCAAACGCTCACCAATCGCCTTCGGGTACCGAGCCGACCGTGCGAGTGCTGAAAAGCCAGTCAAGGTCGTTAAACACTTCCATATATATATATTCATTGTATGGAAGGACTGTAAGGTGTACATGTCCAACTGGCAGGTGTCATCTGACCTTGACCTCATTTTCATGGTTCAGTCGTTATAGTTAAGTTTTTGTGTTTTGGTCTGTTTTTCTTATTCTGTATGCAATAGGTCTACTATATTTGGTGTATGAAATGATTGTAAGGTGTAAATGTCTAGCTGGCAGGTGTCATCTGACCTTGATCTCATTTTCATGGTTGAATGGTCAAAGTTAAGTTTTTGAGTTTTGGTCTTTTTTTAGCTCACCTGGCCTAAAAGGCCATGTGAGCTTTTCTCATCACTTGGCGTCCGTCGTCGTCTGTCGTTGTTAACAATTTTTCAAACATCTTCTCCTCTGAAACTACTGAATGGATTTGAATGAAACTTAGCATGATTGTTCCTTAGATTATCCTGCACAAAGTTTGTTCTTCGATTTTTGATCCGTCAAAAAACATGGCCTCCGTTACTTAAAATAGAACATAGGGGTCAAATGCAGTTTTTATACGACCGCAAATTTTGAAAAAATTTTCGTCGTATATTGCTATCACGTTGGCGTCGTCGTCGTCGTCGTCCGAATACTTTTAGTTTTCGCACTCTAACTTTAGTAAAAGTGAATATAAATCTATAAAATTTTATCACAAGGTTTATGACCACAAAAGGAAGGTTGGTATTGATTTTGGGAGTTTTGGTCCCAACATTTTAGGAATTAGGGGCCAAAAAGGGCCCAAATAAGCATTTTCTTGGTTTTTGCACTATAACTTTAGTTTAAGTTAATAGAAATCTATGAAATTTTGACACAAGGTTTATGACCACAAAAGAAAGGTTGGGATTGATTTTGGGAGTTTTGGTTTCAACAGTGTAGGAATTAGGGGCCACAAAAGGGCCCAAATAAGCATTATTCTTGGTTTTCGCACCATAACTTTAGTATAAGTAAATAGAAATCTATGAAATTTAAACACAAGGTTTATGACCATAAAAGGAAGGTTGGTAATGATTTTGGGGTTTTGGTCCCAACAGTTTAGGAATAAGGGGCCCAAAGGGTCCAAAATTAAACTTTGTTTGATTTCATCAAAATTGAATAATTGGGGTTCTTTGATATGCCGAATCTAACTGTGTATGTAGATTTTTAACTTTTGTCCCTTTTTCAAATTGGTCTACATTAAGGTCCAAAGGGTCCAAAATTAAACTTCGTTTGATTTTGACAAAAAATTAATCGTTTGGGTTCTTTGATATGCTGAATCTAAAAATGTACTTAGATTCTTGATTATCGGCCCAGTTTTCAAGTTGGTCCAAATCAGGGTCCAAAATTAAACTTTGTTTGATTTCATCAAAAATTGAATAAATGGGGTTCTTTGATATGCCAAATCTAACTGTGTATGTAGATTCCTCATTTTTGGTCTTGTTTTCAAATTGGTCTACATTAAAGTCCAAAGGGTCCAAAATTAAACTTTGATTTTAACAAAAATTGAAATCTTGGGGTTCTTTGATATGCTGAATCCAAACATGTACTTAGATTTTTGATTATGGGCCCAGTTTTCAAGTTTGTCCAAATCAGGATCTAAAATTATTATATTAAGTTTTGTGCAATAGCAAGTCTTTTCAATTGCACAGTATTGCGCAATGGCAAGAAATATCTTATTGCAAAATATTGTGAAATAGCAATTTTGTTTTTAATTAGAGTTATCTTTCTTTGTCCAGAATAGTAAGCAAGAAATATCTAATTGTAAGATTTTTTTTTATTTGGAGTTATCTTTCTTTGTCCAGAATCAACTTAAATCTTTGTTATATATACAATATACAATGTATATTCACTTTTTACTACCAACTGATAAATTAAAATAATCTTTACCATTCAGTGATAACAAGCAGTTTTTTTACATCTTAATATTTTATGATGTATTTAAATGAGTAGTTATTGTTGCAAACTCCATTAGAAATTTTAATTGAGATTAGTTTTGGAATAAGGGAAAGGGGGATGTGATTAAAAAAATTGGGTTCAATTTTCTCATTTGAAATTTCATAAATAAAAAGAAAATTTCTTCAAACATTTTTTTGAGAGGATTAATATTCAACAGCATAGTGAATTGCTCTAAGAGAAAACAAAAATTTTAAGTTCATTAGAACACATTCATTCTGTGTCAGAAACCTATGCTGTGTCAACTATTTAATCACAATCCAAATTTAGAGCTGAATCCAGCTTGAATGTTGTGTCCATACTTGCCCCAACCGTTCAGGGTTCAACCTCTGCGGTCGTATAAAGCTATGCCCTGCGGAGCATCTGGTTGGCTTATATCTCAAAAACGAAAGCATTTAGAGCAAATCTGACAAGGTGTTAAAATGTTCATTAGGTCAAGATCTATCAGCCCTGAAATTTTCAGATAAATCAAACAACCCATTGTTGGGTTGCTGCCACTTAATTGGTAATTTTAAGGAAATTTTGCAGTTTTTGGTCATTATCTTGAATATTATTATAGATAAAGATAAACTGTAAACAGCAAAAATTATCAGCAAAATAAGATCTACAAATAAGTTAATATGACCAAAATTGTCAATTGACCCCTTAAGGGTCATATTTGCTAACTTAAAAAAATCTTCTCCTCTAAAACCACTGAATGGATTTGGTTAAAACTTAGCATGATTGTTCCTTAGATTATCCTGAACAAAGTGTGTGCTTTGATTTTTGATCCGTCAAAAAACATGGCCGCCGTTTACTAAAATAGAACATAGGGGTCAAATGCAGTTTTTGGCTTATATCTCAAAAACAAAAGCATTTAGAGCAAATCTGACATGGGGTAAAAATGTTCATTATGTCAATATCTATTAGCCCTGAAATTTTCAGATGAATCAAACAACCAATTGTTGGGTTGCTGCCACTTAATTGGTGTAAAGATTGTTGCCAATCTTTAATTTAAAAACAATATCTTTGGTTTCTGGATATTAAATAATGACTAATTAACAACTTTTAAAAGTATAAGAGATTATTATTATCAATAATAATAAATACAGGTAAATGAAATACAATAGATTAAAACGTTTGAATGAGTTTTTTGTGTATGCAAAATTACCTCTTGGAATCTTTGAAGATCTGTTTAAATTCGTTTCGTTATAAGAAAGATTCGGTTTTTATAGACCTAAGCACGCCTTATCCTTGCGTGTAATAATATAGTCCGTTGCCGGTCAAGGTTAAATGTGTTTATAAAAGTTATCGAGAATGTAAACATAGAATTATACTGAAGGAATGGACAATTTCATCCGACTTTACGCCAAATTACGAATATAAAGCAGGTAAAATGCAGTTACTAATGAAATGTAGTATTAATAACAACTGGAAAACAATTGATGTTTCCCGAATGCCACATGTTGGCGGAATTTCGTAACGCAAAATAGGAAACTGTCAATTTTGCCGGGAACAATATTTTCGGCTAAACAAAACTATGAAACTACAATTAACGTTCATAACACTGCCCTCCGTCAAATTAAATTTCGTCTCGAAATTACAAAAAATATTAAAAGTGATATTTTCTCAAATTAAAATAAAGCGATTTTTACAAGCACCTGCCGTGGAGCTTATGAATACATGTATACAAGTAAATTGCAAATTTTATATATGCATATAAATATTTCCGGTCATGTCTCGATTAATTGGATATCAGGATATCACGACACGTATTATTGGTTATGTTAACAATTATATCAATGAAAATAAACACAATTTATATACAAATAAATGTCAAGTATGAAGAAAGTTAAAAATGTTCACATCTTCTTTTTGGCACCACAACCACACTTCGTATCCTTTTGTTAGGTTCCTGGTAACTCCTCTTCCTATCCTTTCTTCTTTCTTCCTTCTCGCTTGTCTGGTTTTCTTTATTTTTCTGGTTTTGTACATGTAGTTCTGCTTTAGTTTGGTTAAGTTCAGATTTTAAATTCTTTTTGGTTTCTTCCATCTTATTTAAATAATTTTCAAATTGATTTCTTTCTTTGACTAAAGTGTCTGTTAGATTTAAGATCTCTTCTTTAAGAGTAAAAATAGTTTTATCTTCTTCTGTACATGTCATTTCAACAATCACCACTTCCTCTGAATATTCAGGTACAGGTTCAATAGGTATGTTACTGGGTTGAACAGAAGTATATTCTATTGGTATGAGTTGACCATTTGGACTTATGTCCAACTCAAATTTCTTATCGGACTCTATACAATAAGCTTTATCGGATAAAATTGTATGACAGGAATTAACAGCACTAATATGCTTAGGGAAAGAGCTTAAATGTTTCTCCCATTTAAATTTGTTGATGGCTCTAAATTTACATAAAACACAAAAATATGGTACATCATTCTCTGGTAAATGTCTTTTTAAAAAATGATCCACAGCATTTTTCCTTTTTCCTTTAAATTTACAAAGGGAACACTGTAGGAAAACCATTTTACTGAAAATACATAAAATTAACAAAATTTTTATAAATCTTAAGCTATATTTCTATTATCATATCAACTTATAGTACATGTACATGTACAAGCTGATTAGTATTTTATGAAACTCTTGTCAATCAGAAGTACAGGACTTAAGTCTGTCAAAATGAACTATTTCAATTTTATTCTTATAAGATATTTCATATACCACAGGACTTAAAACTTTTGTAACCTTATATGGACCAACCCAAGGTGACTTAAATTTTTTGTTAATGTTTTTATCAAATTTATAGACAAGGGACCCAACTTTATATTGACTGTGGAAAATCCTAGTATCGTGATCACGCTTCTGTCGTTCTGCATATGATTTCAAGTGATTGCGTGCAATACTGTAAACTTCCATCATCTTAGCTCGTAATCTGGTGATATACTGATCCTCGTTGTCGTAATCTTTTTCCTTTGGAAAAGGAAATAAAATGGAACTGGAAATGTTGATTTCCCTTCCCAGCATCATGAAATTAGGTGTGTGTCCAGTTGCAGGATGTGGACTACTTCTATAGGCTGATAAAAGAAGATTTATATACAAATCCCAATTATTAGCATTAGAATTTATGAAACTTTTTATCATTCCAGCTAATGTTCTATTAAATCTTTCTATCATTCCATTTGATGATGGATGATAAGCTGTGGTCCTAGTCTTGGAGATTTCTAGTAGTTTACAAACTTCTGCAAATAACTGGCTCTCAAAATTCCTTCCCTGGTCAGTATGGATCTCCAGTGGTGCTCCAAATCTGGCTATAAATTCCTGAACCATTTTCTCTGCTATAATGTCAGCATTTTGATGAGGAATTGGGTAGACTTCCATCCATCTAGTAAAATAGTCGCCTATGACTAAAAGATATCTATTCTTGTTTTTGGTAATAGGCAAAGGTCCCATGATATCAATTGCTATGCGATCCATTGGATTACCTACTCTGTAATCCACCAGAGGTGCAGTTGGCTTTCTTGAAGAATTTTTCAATCTGTTACAAATCTGGCACATTTTAATGTGAGATGTTACGTCTTTTCCAATTCCATACCAGGTGAAATTTTGCCTCATCTTGTCTTTTGTCTTTGCAACTCCTAGATGTCCAGAAAATGGTGTATCATGACAATTTATCATGATTTCCTTTTGAAGAATTGCTGGAACTATTAGCTGTAAATTGTATTTGTCATCTTCGTCTAAAATCCATTTTTGGAATATTACACCCTCTACAAGTACTACATTCTGCCAATTCAACCAGTAACGCCGTACAGCAGGGTTCAAACTTGCCGCCTTATCTCTATCTGGTATAGAACCACTACTCATCCATTGGTGAAGAATTTTTAGATTTTCGTCCTCTTTTTGAAATACAGACATCTCCTGATTAGTATACTTGGCTAACCACGTTCTGTTTGTACCTGGATTTTTGTAATGTTGTTGTCTGGTTGTGACCCTTATTTTACTCTCTGTGTCTTTACGATGATCTATCTTGCTGCTTAATTCTTTGATGTTGTCAATTTCCAACTTAAATTTCTGCCAGTCCTCCATTAGGCCTTTGCAACATTTGCAGTCTTCCTTATATTCATCTCTCTTCTGGTGTTCACATAGCTGATCATTGTAGTCCAACCTTGACAGTGCATCAGTGTTGCTATGTTTGATACCAGGGCGGACAGCAATATCAAAATCATACTGTGCTAAGGACTCAATCCACCTTGCTAATTGACCTTGAGGGTCCTTAAATGAATACAACCATTTTAGTGCAGCATGATCAGTTCTAATGGTAAACTTGTTGCCTAACAAATAATGTTTGAAATGGTGTATAAAAGTCACCATTGCCAAAAGCTCCCTTCTTGTCACACTATATCTCTGTTGGGTTTGGTCTAACTTTTTAGAGGCATAAGCTATGACTTTTTCTTTTCCATCTTGTATCTGCTGGAGGACACCGCCTATACCAATGTTTGAAGCATCTGTGTCCAAAATGAATTTTCCATCTGGCTTTGGATATGCAAGTATAGGGGCTGTGCATAGTGCTGTCCGAAGTAGGTCAAAACTCTTTTGCACTGCATCTGTCCATTCAAAAATTGTATCTTTCCTAGTCAATTGACTCAATGGGGCTGCAATATTACTGAATCCTCTGATAAATTGTCTATAATAATTACAGAGTCCCAGAAATTGTTGTATTTCTTTGGTGTTGCTAGGTGTTTTCCAATTTTGAACTCTTTCTATTATCTGTGGGTTAGGTTTCACTCCATGCTTACCAACAATATGCCCTAAATACAAAATTTCATCCTTAATCAAATCACATTTGGATGGTTTTAACTTTAGTCCTGCTTTCTTCAATCTAGTCAGAACTTCTCCTAGGTTTGAAAATGTTCATCTATATCAGAACTAAAGATAATGATGTCATCTAGATAAATCAATAAGGTTTGCCATTGTAATCCATGGAAAATGAGTTCCATGCACCGTTGGAATGTAGCTGGCGCATTACATAATCCAAATGGCATCTTGGTATACTCGAACAACCCATATTTGGTGATGAATGCTGTTTTTGGAATATCATTTTCTTCAACCTGCAGCTGCCAGTAACCACTCTGTAAATCGAAACAGGAGAATACGGAAGCTGAGTGAAGACAATCGATGCACATATCTATTCTCGGAATCGGGTAGGCGCATTTAATTGTTAGATCGTTCAAAAATCTGTAATCAAGACACCACCTAACAGTTTGATCTTTCTTCCGTACCAGGACGACATTTGATGCCCAAGGTGATGTGGAAGGTCTGATGACTCCGTTATCCAACTGGTCTTTTAAATTTTTCATCTCTTCACCTTCAAATCTAATGGGAGTACGTCGTAATGGCTGTCTTATTGGTGCTGCTCCAGCAGTATCAATTTTATGCTTTACAAGGGCACATGTACCTAATTCTGTTCTATTCGAAGCAAATGCGTCCTTGTTTGTCAGCAATAGATCTCTTAATTTCTGACGATTAACTTCATCTGTAAGATTCTTTGAGCTCCTTTCATACAGATCCTGCAAAAAGTCTGGCATCATTTGAATATCGACCTTATTCATCTGGTTACCATCATTTTCTGCACCACTGATCTTCTGTATATCTGAGCTTTCAGTCCATGACTCTGGAATTTTAACTGCTTCCTTATTTCCTTGATCTGTCAAAAAATCTTGAAGAGTTACACTGTGTTTACTATGTATACTGCAACTATTGGTTGATGTACCACATCTATTAATCTTCTTTTCTTCAAGGTCAATGACTTCTGATATATCTTGAACAGGATGAAGCTCCCCTAGCAGATAATTTTTTCTCAATTTGACAGGGTGTTCATCAAGGTTGATTAATCTAACAGGTACTTTACAACTGTGAGCATCGACTAATGTCCTTGCTACCATAATTTTTCTACTATCTTCAACAACTGGTTCAAGTATAGAATACCGGCTGGACAATCCTTCTGTGTCATAACCCTCTCCAGCAATAATTATCTCAGAATTGGCTGGTATGGTAATTGCTTCTTTTATCCTAACTCTGGCTATACCATCTATTTGTCTTGTGGTTTGGCATTCTATCCATTCACCATTCAATTGGAGTCCCCTCTTGCAGTTGATAGTTATGTCCTTTTCATCAATCAGGTCACATCCTAACAATACATTATCTCCAATTGGGGCTACATACATGGGCCATGTGAAAATCTCATTTCCTAGTTTCATCTCTATCTGTGCTATTCCCCTTGTTGTCATATGCTTCCCAGCCTCTGCAACCACTAAATTCCTTGTTGCCTTCTTCAGTTCTGGTCGCATGTCTTTTGGAATTTTAGAATACAGTTCCTCACTCAAAACTGTCACCTCTGCTCCAGTGTCAATAACTGCCTTGGTTTCAACCTTGTTAATGACCAAAGGAACAGTAATGGTAGCTGCCCTCACCCGATCAATGACGATATTTTTCTCTATTGCCTGACTCGGTTCAGCACTGCCAATTACATCACTAGGTGTACTCTTCTGTAATTCATCAAATCCCTCAAACAACAAATTCAAGCTCAGATCATGAGTCAATGCATCAAATTCATCTCCACATGGTCCATTCCTGGTAGTTATATCCTTAACTTCAATAATTTTATCAATGGCTGATACTTGGTCGACAGTCTCAGCCCTTATTAGTTTAAAGAATCATCTTGTGTCTCATTGCTGTTGGAAAAATCTCTGTTTTCTGTACTGCTTTTACTTTTCTTTGGTTTTTTACAGTCTTTGATGTAATGCCCTTCTTCGTTGCAATTAAAACATCTTGTGGTTCTTGTTTTTGTTCTTTTGTCTTTGTTATACGGCTGGTTTTGCCTATAACCTTGGTTAACATTTGGTTTGTTAAATTTTGTCATTTCCTTCTGAATTATCTCCCCTAATGACTGAGTGATCCCTCTTTCAAATTGTGTAAGCCTCTCCTCAGTTACATATCTTTTTCCACCAACTTTCCTTATTTCGATATCATCTTCACCTTCATCAAAATTAACAGTTTCCTGCATACTCAGCTGACGGATGTTTCTATCTTTATTTCCTCTTTTATATGTTTCATACAGAGTCACCTGGTGGATAGCTTCGGTCATACTGGTAATTCTCTTTGTCAGTAACTCTATAGCAATGCTCTGGTCGGGTAATCCCCTTAGCATGTACTCTACACTCAATGTACTGTGAGTGGCTACGTCAATAGTTGGAAATGACCGTCTGACTAGCATTTCTACTCTGGAAGCATATTCATGGATGTTTTCTTTGCCCTGTTTCCTTAATGTATGCAATTCTTGTCTATACGTCTCTGGATAACCATGGTCACCAAATCTATCAGACATAGCTGCACATAGCCCAAAGAAAGATCTTTTGGTCTCTGGTGAGAGGAAGGACGCATAAACCATTGCCTCATCTTTAAGTGCTGTTACTAATTCAATGGCTTTAGTATCAGTATCCCATCTGTTTATCTCTGCAATGAGCTCGAACTGCATAAAATAGGCATTCCATGGATCTCTGCCGTTGTAAAATGGCACTCTGTTTCTTCTCCCATTGTCTATCTTGGAGTTTTCAATATTATGGTACTGTTGCTGTGGTCTGCCATATTGTTGCTGTGGTCTGCCATACTGTTGCCTAGGTAACCAGTTTGATACTGAGGAATTGTTTGGATACTGCTGGTAGTCTGGACGTTGCTGGATTTCAGGCATGATTGTACTGGTACCAGAATAGTTTGGACGATGCTGGATCTCAGGTGTTGTCATATCAGCATATGCATATGATGGTTGTTGCTGGGTCTCTGACAATGTTGTATCCATGTATGTATGTGTGGAACGTTGCTGGGTCTCTGGCAATGTAATATTGTTGCAGGAATTTATTGAACGTTGCTGGGTCTCTGCATAACTATCTTGACTACTGACAACAGGGTCAGATTTAATCTGAGTGAAATGTTGAGTATTCATGTTCTTCATCTGAAGCTTTTCATTTCTTAATGACTCTAACTCTTGTCTCATCTTTACCATTTCTTCACTCTCATATGATTTCTGAAGTTTTTCATTTCTTAATGCCTCTAACTCTTGTCTCATCTTTACCATTTCATCACTCTCATATGATTTCTGAAGGTTTTCATTTTTTAATGCCTCTAATTCTTGTCTCATCTTTATTATTTCATCACTCTCCGATGATTTTTCTCTTGTTATAGTCGCTATAGCACTATCACTCTTACTTTGAGTTGGGAAAAGAAATGGGTTTGTGCTTACTTCCCTTTGAATATTATTCACAGTACTACTAAATGGCCTGGGGCTTGTATTTATTTCCCCCTGGTTTAAACTAATAGCCTGGTTTGAGGCTAAATAATTATGAGACGTGACATCCCCAAATGAGCAGGTATCAATATTTGTAGATGCAACAGACCAAGTGGGAATAATTGAACTAGCTAATGTGGTAATTCCCCTACTAAGTGAATTGGACCCCTGTGGTATACGAGATCTGTCTCTTAAATTATACATTTTACTTTTAATTGCTAAATGAAATCAAGAGTTTCAATTTTACTAATCAACTTGGATTAAACTTTATCCTTGTTAATCTTGTTTTAAGGAAATTTTGCAGTTTTTGGTCATTATCTTGAATATTATTATAGATAAAGATAAACTGTAAACAGCAAAAATGATCAGCAAAGTAAGATCTACAAATAAGTTAAATATGACCAAAATTGTCAATTGACCCCTTAAGGGGTTATTGTCTTTAAATGACAATTTTTCACAATTTGTTCATCATATTTGCTAACTTAAAAAATCTTCTCCTCTGAAACCACTGAATGGATTTGGTTAAAACTTAGCATGATTGTTCCTTAGATTATCCTGCACAAAGTGTGTGCTTTGATTTTTGATCCGTCAAAAAACATGGCCGCCGTTTACTAAAATAGAACATAGGGGTCAAATGCAGTTTTTGGCTTATATCTCAAAAACGAAAGCATTTAGAGCAAATCTGACATGGGGTCAACATGTTCATTAGGTCAAGATCTATCAGCCCTGAAATTTTCAGAAGAATCAAACAACCAATTGTTGGGTTGCTGCCACTTAATTGGTAATTTTAAGGAAATTTTGCAGTTTTTGGTCATTATCTTGAATATTATTATAGATAAAAATAAACTGTAAAAAGCAAAAATGATCAGCAAAGTAAGATCTACAAATAAGTTAATATGACCAAAATTGTCAACTGACCCCTTAAGGGGTTATTGTCCTTTAATGACAATTTTTCACAATTTGTTCATCATATTTGCTAACTTTAAAAAATCTTCTCCTCTAAAACTACTCAACTAAATTCAACCAAACTTCAACTGAATGATCAGTAGGGTGTATAAAATAAAGTTTGTGCTTTATTTTTTATTTCGTCAAAAAACTTGGCCGTAATGGCTAAAATAGATCACAGGGTAAAATGCAGTTTTTGGCTTATATCTCAAAAACTCCAGCATTTAGAGCAAATAAGACATATGTGAAAGTATTTATTAGCTCAAGGTCTACCTGTCCTGTAATTTTCAGCCGAATTGGGTAACTGGTTTTTCAGGTATAATGCCCCTGAATTGATGATTTTAAAGAAATTTTGCAGTTTTTGGTTATTATCTTGAATACTATTATAGATACAGATCAACTGTTAATAGCAAAAATGTTAAGCAAAGTAAGATCTACAAATAAGTCAATTTGACCAAAATTGTCAATTGACCCCTTAAGGAGTTATTGCCCTTTAAAGACTTTTTACACAATTTGTTCATCATGTTGACTTACTTTAAAAAATCTTCTCCTTTGAAACTGCTGTATCAATTCCAGCCAAACTTAAGCTAAATGAGATTCAGAGTATCTAGTATAAATTTTATATTTCATTTCCTTGTATGTCAAGAAACATAGCTCCTATTGCTAAAATAGAACATAGGAGAAAATGATTTGTTTTTGCTTTTGAAGAAAATAGGACGATTCAAAGAACATTTAAATAAATTGAAAAGCCAAAATAATCATTGATAAGAGATTTAACCAAAAAAATTAAGGTGAGCGATTCAGGCTCTTGAGAGCCTCTTGTTTCTAATACTATCAATATGTCAACCTTATTTGGTGTATGGAAATATTTTATGATCTATATGTCAGTCGTACAGGTTTTATTTGACCTTGACCTCATTTTCAGGGTTCATTGCTCTGTGTTTAGTTTTTGTTTTTAGTCTGTTTTTCTTAAACTATAAGCAATAGGTCAACTATATTTGTTGTTTGGAAAAATTGTTAGCTGTACATGTCTGCCTGGCATGGTTCATCTGACCTTGACCTCATTTTCATGGTTCAAAGGTCAATGTTTAGTTTTCTTGGTTTATGTGACAGTTGTAATAAAACTTTATATTTAGGACTTTCAACATAATATTAATGATTAGTAAAGAAGGCGAGACATTTCAGTGTGTGCACTCTTCTGTAATTTTAGATTAAAATGCGATTTTAATTTTTGCAATATTGAGAAATATCATGTAATTTAATATAATACTTCATATAAAAAAATTCAAAATGTGAGTTTAAATTACTGTGAATATAATCATGTTCTTTTTTCGCAATAATGAATACATTGCAATAATTTCTGAATTTACAGAAGTCAGAAATTTTAAATGTTTTTATTTTTATGAACATTGCAAAGTGGGATATTTTGTAGCACTAAAATTTTGCATTTTAAATTTTGATAGCATTCGTTGTCTGTTGTTTTGCCTGAAAATAAAATATATGAATGAATTGATGTTATTCTTTATCTCAACAATCACTAAATGCATACAAAAGTTCAAAGATGACTTTACACAAAAATGTTATTGGAAGATATTTGAGTTCCTTTGATCAATTCTTGTCTATATTACAGGATACAGAAGATACCTAGATTGTTAGTGGCATCTCAAGATGGATATTTATATATATTTAACCTTGACCCTACAGATAGCAATGAGTGTGTTCTAGTCAGACAACACAGGTTAGTATATCTATATATATTTAACCTTGACCCTACAGATAGCAATGAGTGTGTTCTAGTCAGACAACACAGGTTAGTATATCTGTATATATTTAACCTTGACCCTACAGATAGCAATGAGTGTGTTCTAGTCAGACAACACAGGTTAGTATATCTATATATATTTAACCTTGACCCTACAGATAGCAATGAGTGTGTTCTAGTCAGACAACACAGGTTAGTATATCTATATATATTTAACCTTGACCCTACAGATAGCAATGCATGTGTTCTAGTCAGACAACACAGGTTAGTATATCTATATATATTTAACCTTGACCCTACAGATAGCAATGAGTGTGTTCTAGTCAGACAACACAGGTTAGTATTGAGATAATAACAAACTGTTCAAGATTTGAACATATTTCTTTTAACTTCTAAGCAAGTTTGTTATCAGCAATAGACAATTTCTAGATCAAAACTGTTGTTGTGAGGATTTTGTAAAAAGTGGCTTTCAGCTCAAGTTTAAGTTCATGGGCCATGCAAACTTTTCTCATTACATAGGGTTGTTTTGGTCATTAACCCTTTCACCAATTGCTGCCATGACAGAAGCTACTCTGAGACGAAGGCTTCCC
The DNA here is from genome assembly GCA_019925275.1 of Mytilus edulis. Taxonomy (NCBI): domain Eukaryota; kingdom Metazoa; phylum Mollusca; class Bivalvia; order Mytilida; family Mytilidae; genus Mytilus; species Mytilus edulis. The sequence goes on along the minus strand of CM034356.1, from coordinate 725,097 downwards.
TGGCTACTATTACTCAAGTGGGAGATCTTCATAATAAATGTCAATAAAAACTGGTTAATAATTATTTGTGTATTTATTTCATGCACTAACACCATTTTCACAGTTTTGTTCATGTTTTGACAATTTTTTCTTCATAAAACATTCAAATTTTCGGCATAATCTAAGCGAAATTCTCAAAAATCGGCTCTTACACCCGAATCGTATTTTTTTTAACCCAAAACGGCAAAATTTTGAAAATTTTATGAGGCTGTACAAATTCCTCACACTGATTGATGTCCATTCCACGTGTTTTGTACATAAAACTACATTTTATGTCAAAAAAGTATACTAGTTTGGCTTCAATTCTTCCATATTCTTTCAAAAAAAATGTTCCCTCATTTCAAATTCTTGTAAATTCCGTAAATTTCCTCTGATTTTGACACAGTTTTCAACAAACGAAACCGCCGTGTTTACACTTTCATCCGGGTTATTCATAAAAGAAAGATAACTCATGTTTGCACTTTTTGAGTGGGGAAAAAGATGTATTCCCATCCCGGTAAAACGGTAAAACGGGACTCATCGTCAGCTGTCTGAAGCGTGAATCCCGGTAAACCTGGACTCGTCAGCGAAAGGGTTAAGTTGTTTTCAGTTTTTCATTTAACATGTGAAAATATCTTCATCATTTAGATTTTTTATACAAATTGTTATTACTATATACATGTATTTGAAATATTTTGACATACTGTAGAATCATTATTATTAGTGGATACTAATTTTCATAGTTTCCATGAGTTACAAAAGAACCATGTTTTCAAATATTTAACTATTTACAATTTTTTTTATATAATCATGACAATTGTATGCCAAGTTTTGTATATCCAAGAAATCAAATACTCATGAAATACAGTTTTTATACACCTGTTTACGGGATGTATTATGGTATACCGTTTTCCATCTGTCCGTCATCAACATGTCGAACATTAACTTAACAAAGCTTTAACCAATTTACATAAAATTTTGGTGAATTATTTATATCTATTGACATGAGCTGCCTTTTGTTTTTTATAAATTTAAGATTTTACGTTTCCGAGTAGCAGGATTTTATCCATTAAAAAAAGGGGATTTTTGAGTTCTCAGACAATAACTCAAAAAATGCTTTTGGCAGTTCTCATGAAACTTTGATGAATTGTTTATATCTATTTATGTTAGCTCTTTTAAGAATTTTATAAATTTTACATTTTACATATTTGAGTTATGGGGTTTTATACATTAAAAAAGGGGAGATTTTCCAGTTGCCAACAATAACTCAAAAATGCTTTTAGAAATTCTCAAAAAACTTTGGTAATTTGTTTATATCTATTGACATAAAGTGTGAAAGGGGTATCATGCGCTCATTGGTCAGCTGTTTATTCCTAAGCAACAGAAATTTGTTTTCAATAAGACAAGTGAATCCGCTGAACTATAGGTTTTTACTGTTTATTCTAGATATTTGACAAAATATTTAGTTTTAACTGATTATTCTGTGTATTTTCCATACTGTATCCGACAATTTTCTAATGTTTAAATTTAGTGTAAGTAGCAATAACTTAGTGAAAATTAAGTAAATTTTCATATAATTTTTATCCACCAATAAAAACTGACTGCCATGAAATAGCATAGTAGTGGTGAAAGATGAATTATACCCCAATCAATCAATCAATATTATTTTTTATAGGGTAATTGTAGTTGGAAGAAACAGAAGTGCCCAATCATGATCTTATCAGTCTATTTTATAATTGCTGTTGCATTTGTCTGCAATTATGGATGAAGAAAAGAGAAAAACGTTTTTTGTCTGTTAAAAATAAACTGAAATTTAATACATATTAAAAATTTACTTGTATTTAAGTAGTAAATGCCTACTCCAGAGGATGATTTATATATTATGAATATTTCAGGTTATATGGCCTAACTGGGGACAGCCATTTAACTGAAGTTACGCCCTATGATAAACCATTAACTCAACAGATCAGTGGTTAATATATTTGATGTTAATCTTTCAGGTTAGATGGCCTAACTGGGGACAGCCATGTAACTGAAGTTATGCCCTATGATAAACCATTAACTCAACAGTTCAGTGGTTAATAGATTTGATGTTAATATTTCAGGTTAGATGGCCTAACTGGGGACAGCCATGTAACTGAAGTTACGCCCTATGATAAACCATTAACTTAACAGTTCAGTGGTTAATAGATTTGATGTTAATCTTTCAGGTTAGATGGCCTAACTGGGGACAGCCATGTAACTGAAGTTACGCCCTATGATAAACCATTAACTCAACAGATCAGTGGTTAATATATTTGATGTTAATCTTTCAGGTTAGATGGCCTAACTGGGGACAGCCATGTAACTGAGGTTACGCCCTATGACAAACCATTAACTCACCAACAGTCAACCACAAGTTATGCTTCAACGGTGAAGAAACCTGAAGCCACAGTAGGTGCAGGAACAAACATGGCTCCTCCAGGTAAGCAGAGAGAGGACTCTGTCAACCTTATAGGCACGAGTTACGCCGAGATGCTCAGGAGGAAAGGTGGGCCACAGGGTGCTATGCTAGATTGTGAACCTAGGGCAACCGTTGAACAAATTGATGAAATTTTATCAGGCCCAGGTAACGTAAGCTTCACCTACGAAATGGAACGTGTTCAACCCATAGGCAGACTTTATGTTTCTAACACGATTTTTATTTGACCTCTTCACATCAATTTTTTTCTTACTAACATTCTGAAAAAGGGATGGCAATGCATGATCTGTTTGGTATTGTGGTAAAGAAACATAGATTCATTGCTTCACATGTTTTTTATTTGCTATTGTTTAATTGTCTGCATTTTTAGACATAGAATTCAGATTATTTTTAGATAGATACTTATGAGCTAGTATTGCTTTTCTTAGGTCTGCACTTCTGTCAAGCAAGCATGAGTCATATTGAAAAAAAGATGGTTCATTAGGTGGCATTATTCATGATAATCATTTCATGTGGTCAAACTCTTGTATGTAACGATTTCTCTTATTACGATAAAGGGTCTATTTATTAAGACTTATAAGTATAAGTCATGTTTATGTTGTTAAATTGGTTGCTACACACTCAAATATTAGGCAGTTATTTTTAGTTTGATTGGTCGTTAGGTTATTGCAACATTATTTATAGTTTTGCATTGTTTCTGCCAGGTCTTGTGTCTCATCAAAGTTTAGAATATACTTAGGAGCCAGCTGAAACCTTTCTCTTGGTTCAGGATTTTCTTACTGTATTTAAGACCAATTGGTGGCCTTGGGCTGTTTTCTGCTCTTTGTTTAGGTTGTTGATTCTTTGGCACATTTCCAGTTTCAATTCTCTTTATTTTATTTGTATATGTTTAATACAAGTTATCTTTGTAAAAAATACTTGTTCCAATATGAAGGTTATCTTGTATTATAAAGTGGACGGTGTATAATGAAGGGGAAGTCAGTGAGTCAGTCTGTCTGTATCCATTCAGTCATTTGTTCAATTGTCCATATGTACTACTTTAATATCCACAACTGCAACTCAACCACTTGACAGAATTTTGGGAAAATATCTCTGGGTTTGCTTTGGGATGACATGGCCATAGACTTTGTCAAATCTCAAGGCTATAGCAAATGTTTGTATTTGCTTCCTCTCCTAAACCCATCATCACAAATTAACAAAATCAAAAACTCAGACCTTTACCATATAATGGTATGATGCACTACCTAATTTTTATCCCCAAATTCCCGTTGCAAATAATTGAGTAGAGATATCATTCTATGGGCTTTGCTCACAGTACCAATATCTTTTTCAAGGTAAGTATGCATATCATGTAAACAGTGATTACCTAGTTTCTGCCTTAATTGGTCTCAGGTATGGAATAAGAACATACAAGGCAACATTCATTGATATAAATCTGGAAGAAAATCAGACAAGAGAAAAGTACCAAATATCTTGGGGGAAATATTTCCATTAAAACCCTTAAACTGATTGGGCGTTAAACTGGGAAAATATTTCATATATATAACTATTGTTTCATCATATATAGTTATTTTATTCCATGAGTAAATAGCACATTTAAGTGTTTTAACAGAGCATTGAATTGGAGATATTTGATATCATGGTTGCATAACTCATTATAAGGACCTATTGAAAATTTGTAATATTTTGATTGATTGATTGCTCTTTGCTAAACCCAACCTCAGCCCTGTGGGAGTTAAATCAAATATTTTTACAATTTTGTATTATTTTGAACATTTAAATCTGTTGTTCGTCTTTTTTCACCAAATCAAGGATGAATTTTATTGAATTTCCACATGTGTTTTCTGTGATTTTAGCAAATTCAGTGCTATTATATACATTTGTTTTACTATCTGCTTATTCATCATTTCCATTTATTTCATTCAACCAAAGTTTAACTGGAAAAATTTTGATATATATTTTTTATCCTTCCGTTGCATTTGGTAAGAACTATTTTGAGACAATATGGCAACAAAAATCCTTGAAAATAAGATACAGTATTTCCAAAATTATTGTTTAAGTAGATAAACATAAATTTGTATGGTTTTTTTATCAGACTCAATTGCAAAGATACTAGGTAAATTTTGAAAATTATAATGCATGCAAATGATTAACAGAAAAGAAAAATGTGCTATAAATAGATTAATAAATTTTGTAATATATTGTCGATTCACCACAATTGTCATTTTACACATTTCAGCATGTGTTTTTTGGTTCAGCTTTAAATAGTAATACAGTTTATTTGTAAGAACAATCATTAAAATCAATGCAAGTTTTATGTTAATGTCATGTTTAGTTTAATCATGCATGTTATTTCACTGGTTTGCATAAACAACATGCATCATTATATGTATTTAATTTGCTCGAAACTACATAAATTTTCTGATTACGATTTGTACTCCAGGGAAAAATATCGATCACAATTCATCTTTTTGATGGCAATTTCTATTAAATATCCATCAAATTTCAACAATATGTAACACAGCAAAATATGATTTTAACAATCAATCCCTACACTGCAACTTATACTATTAAAGGGAAATAACTCATAAACCTATTAAAATCATATAGAAAGAAGGAAACACAGAATTCATATAGATTTCCTTTACAAATTCAATGTTTATGGTGGAAATAAAGAAAAGAATGAAATGCAATGCAATCAAAGAAAATATTTTTAGCGCAGTCATACATTTAAGGTATATATAAGCTTTAAGTTAAAGAACTCACTTTATGAAAATGGTAGAGTGAATATTTTTAACAAAACTCAGTCAGTTCTTTTTTGCTTGATATAATTAATGTATAAATCATCATAAAAGATAAGAAGGGGTTTACAATCAAAATTAATTTGCTGTATAAAACAAAAGCTATCTTCCTTAAAATTATTTCAGTCTTTAACCAAATGTAAAAATATATGCACATGCGTATATTCAGTTTATTCACTGTTCTAAAACCATAAATATTTACTGTATACAATCTAACTGAAATGTATAAACAGTAACTTGTTATGTAATAATATAGTCAGTTAATACATGTATCTTGAATATCTTACATAAATATTTACACTATATCTAATGTCCATCTGGGCATTTCCACCCATCCAGGGTTAAGTGGACACAGCTGTGTGGGTAAAACTTCTAGAATGCTGTCTCGGCCTAACCTACAGATTGAACAAGAATATTTTTGTTCATTCATCATAAAAAATTAAAACAACAGTATATTAATGAAATTACTTGAGCTTTCAAATGGAATATTTTGAAACTAATTGTATATCATAAGATTTGAGTTTGCCCAATAGGGCGGATTATTATCAGCCCTGTGGCAGGTGAAAAAAGCAAAAGGAGTATGTTCAATAAGGTCCTAAAATGGCCCCCTTTTTTAACGTAAATTTCAAATTCGGATTTATTGACCAATATTACGATAGATTATAGCTGATACATTGACTAGATAGGATATAGACCATTTTGTTGAAAATTTTACGTTTCTGCGTTTCATTATGACAGCACAAGTTGTACTCATATTGATTTTTCACGAAAAAAATCAATGAAAAAGGATAAATTTCCATAGATTATTGGACAGGAAACAGAGCCCATACGTCGACAACAAAGATCTTTTAAAATAATGTTTGTGAAGACATTTCACGTATCTTATTTGAATATTAAGCTTGTCGATGCCTCTGCTCTATGTTTCCTGGTCCTTTATTTGGTTGGGATCAAGCTGATTTTGTCAAATTTCACCAAAATCCCTTATATTGACCTTTTGGGGATGTAAAAATGAATGTGTTAGAATTAAACTTTGACAAAAACAGTTCTCTTCAACTTTCTTTCATGTCTTTACCGCAACTTAAAACATTTATTGTCTTGTAAATATGGACTTTATAATTGGGGCCAAATATGGCCCTTAGTGAAGTTACTCCTTTACATGAATTGTAGTTTAAGTAACATGGTTAACGAATAGTTTTTGTTTCAAAAGCCTGTCATGAAAGACAATTCATCTTTGACCTATGGTGTTTTAGTTATTAGTTTAAATGTAGTTGTATCTGTTAATAGCATTTAGTAATAATTTTTTTACAAAATAGAAAATATGTACAGTATATATTGAACATGTAAGTTGCCAGGTTTCTCCAAACTTAAATTGGCATTGCATTCATTATATCGTAACAATCTTGTAAGTTGTACATTTATTTGTTCTTCAAAAATTTTGTCCAGATTTTATTCAGGATCTCTAGATAGAATTAATTGTTAATTTGGCAACACTTGATATTAAAGTATAAAATATAACTTTTTGGATCTGTCTGACACCTACTTCAAGTTTTCTGATTCTGTGAATGACAAATTAGGACTTCCTTGTTTATTTTCTGTTCTAGATATTAACTGAGTTATTAATGATCTCCCTGGATTTTTTAATGAAGATATATTGAATATCTCTTTCTAGAAGCTTGAGTGAGAATAAATGTACATTGATTTCTGATCAATTATCAAAACAACAACATCTGCAGTATGAAAGTACAGAATAAGGCCCAGTGTTTATAATTATGTTCACCCACAGAGTGCACCTACGACTACTTTTGGTTTTGAATATAGAATACATAAAATTGGGAAATGAAATAAAGAAAAGAGAAAAACTGTATTAAAATATAAATAAACAGATTAATTTAACCCCTAAAAATAAGGAATAGAAAAATATGACCTTGAAAATCAAATGATAAAGAAATGAAGACCGACATCCCCCTTCATCATCCAGACTCATGTGTATCGTCTACTATCTTTAAATGTCTTGATTTAATCATTTTCCTACCTTTTATAGATATAAATAAGAAGATGTGGTAAGAGGTTAATGAGACAACTCTCCATCTAAGTCACAATGTTTAAAAATTAAACCATTATAGGTCAAAGTATGGCCTTCAACATGTAGCCTTGGCTTACACCGAACAGCAAGCTATAATGAACTCCTAAATGACTAGCATAAACATGCATGGTTGTTTATGTTTGGTCTTCTCATCATTAACCATTAAATTTCTTGTTTTTAGATTTTTCATAAAGAATTGGAGACATATCCGTATATCTTCAAGCCTGTCACTTTAGAAAGAATAAAAGAATATCATTGAAAATGTTTATTATAAAAAAAAAAGAGACTATGAATGACCTCAAGATTGACCACACTAGTCCTACAAAAAAAACCAATAAAAACAACATATAGTTCCGATCACCTGACTTGATTAAGGTGTTCAACCGTCTTACCATGAAAACAAAATATTTAGCAATAACATTGTTAATTGTGGTGATTGTTATTTTTAGATTCAGAACCATACCAGGAAATGGACCAGGGTGCAACAGGAGGGGAGGATCTAAAAGGACTTGGACAATTACGATTGGACGATGACAATGAATTTCCACCAATGACCCATAAGAATGATTGAATATTTAATATTATGTTTTGATATTTTATTTTCAATTGATTTTTGTATTGCCAATATTATAAATGTTTCTACCAAAAGTGATAGCTTTGTATTGAACTTAAAGTGGCTTAATAAGTTCTTATTTTCACAATGTGGAGCATTTTATTTATCTCATTAATTATGACCAATGAAAATTAATGTACTATTTTGTTTTAACCAATGAGATTTGCTGACCTTTCTGCAAAACGGAACCAGTATGATGCAAAGATTGCTTTTATGAATGAACTGTCTAATAAATTATAATATATATAAAGGAAAGCTTGTATATCAATTTGATGGTATGAAGTGGGTATAGGCATATAGGGGATACATCAGTGAGGCTACATAACAAAATTAGGCAAATAAAAAGTCTATTAAAAAGAACATTATTTATTGGTTACCTTAGAAGCAGTATATTTTTGTGGGTTTTTTGTTGATTCATAACTTTTAAATGTTCTTTAAAAACTACAGTATTATGAATCAATATCGCTCTGGTGATTTATTGAATTTGTAAAAATTATTGTCATCTTTACATTCAAAGGGACTTGAGAGTTTTTGTAGGTAGCTTTTCTCATCACTTGGCGTCCGGCGTCTGGCGTCGTCCGTCGTCGTCGTCCTGCGTTAACTTTTACAAAAATCTTCTCCTCTGAAACTACTGGGCCAAATTTAACCAAACTTGGCCAAAATCATCATTGGGGTATCTAGTTTTAAAAATGGTGACCCGGCCAACCAACCAAGATGGACGCCATGGCTAAAAATAGAACATAGGGGTAAAATGCAGTTTTTGGCTTATAACTCAAAAACCAAAACATTTAGAGCAAATCTGACGGTAGTTATATTGTTCATCAGGTCAAGATCTATCTGCCCTGAAATTTTCAGATGAATCGGACATTTCGTTGTTGGGTTGCTGCCCCTGAAATGGTAATTTTAAGGAAATTTTGCTGTTTTTGGTTATTATCTTGAATATTATTATAGATAGAGAAAACTGTAAACAGCAATAATGTTCAGCAAAGTAAGATCTACAAATCAGTCGACATGACCAAAATGGTCAGTTGATCACTTTAGGAGTTATTGCCCTTTATAGTCAATTTTTAACCATTTTTCGTAAATCTTAGTAATTTTTTAGAAAAATCTTCTCCTCTGAAACTACTGGGCCAAATTTAACCAAACTTGGCCATAATCATCATTGGGGTATCTAGTTTAAAAAATGTGTCCGGTGACCCGCCCAACCAACCAAGATGGCCGCCATGGCTAAAAATAGAACATTGCGGTAAAATGCAGTTTTTGGCTTATAACTCAAAAACCAAAGCATTAAGAGCAAATCTGACAGGAAATAAAATTGTTGATCAGGTCACGATCTATCTGCCCTGGAATTTTCAGATGAATCGGATAATCGGTTGTTAGGTTGCTGCCCCTGAATTGGTAATTTTGAGGAAGTTTTGCTGTTTTTAGCTCACCTGGCTGAAAGGCCAAGTGAGCTTTTCTCATCACTTGGCGTCCGTCGTCGTCGTCCGTCATTGTGTCTGTCGTCGTCCTGCATTAACTTTTACAAAAATCTTCTCCTCTGAAACTACTTTGCCAAATTTAACCAAACTTGGCCACAATCATCATTGGGGTATTTAGTTTAAAAAATGTGTCCGCTGACCCGGCACACCAACCAAGATGGCCGCCATGGCTAAAAATAGAACATAGGGGTAAAATGCAGTTTTTGGCTTATAACTCAAAAACCAAAGCATTTAGAGCAAATCTGACAAGGGTAATAGTGTTCATCAGGTCAAGATCTATCTGCCCTGAAATTTTCAGATGAATCGGACATTTCATTGTTGGGTTGCTGCCCCTGTAAGGTAATTTTAAGGAAATTTTGCTGTTTTTGGTTATTATCTTGAATATTATTATAGATAGAGATAAACTGTAAACAGCAATAATGTTCAGCAAAGTAAGATCTACAAATAAGTCAACTTGACCAAAATGGTCAATTGACCACTTTAGGAGTTATTGCCCTTTATAGTCAATTTTTAACCATTTTTCGTAAATCTTAGTAATCTTTTAGAAAAATCTTCTCCTCTGAAACTACTGGGTCAAATTTAACCAAACTTGGCCTTAATCATCATTGGGGTATCTAGTTTAAAAAATGTGTCCGGTGCCGGCCTGACCAACCAAGATGGCGGCAATGGCTAAAAATAGAACATAGGAGTAAAATGCTGTTTTTGGCTTATAACTCAAAAACCAAAGCATTTAGAGCAAATCTGACATGGGGTAAAATTGTTCATCAGGTCAAGATCTATCTGCCCTGAAATTTTCAGATGAATCAGACATTCTGTTGTTCGGTTGCTGCCCCTGAAATGGTAATTTTAAGGAAATTTTGCTGTTTTTGGTTATTATCTTGAATATTATTATAGATAGAGATAAACTGTAAACAGCAATAATGTTCAGCAAAGTAAGATCTACAAATAAGTCATCATGACCAAAATGGTCAGTTGACCACTTTAGGAGATATTGCCCTTTATAGTCAATTTTTAACCATTTTTCGTAAATCTTAGTTATCTTTTAGAAAAATCTTCTCCTCTGAAACTACTGGGCCAAATTTAACCAAACTTAGCCATAATCATCATTGGGGTATCTTGTTAAAAAAATGTGTCCGGTAACTCGGGCAACAAACCAAGATGGCCACCATGGCTAAAAATAGAACATTGGGGTAAAATGCAGTTTTTGGCTTATAACTCAAAAACCAAAGCATTAAGAGCAAATCTGACAGAAAGTAAAATTGTTGATCAGGTCACGATCTATCTGCCCTGGAATTTTCAGATGAATTGGATAATGGGTTGCTAGGATGCTACCCCTGTATTGGTCATTTTGAGGAAATTTTACTGTTTTTTTGTTATCTTGAATATTATTATAGATAGAGATAAACTGTAAACAGCAATAATGTACAGCAAAGTAAGAACTAAAAACAAGTCACTATGACCAAAATAGTCTATTGACCCCCTAAGAGTTATTGCCCTTCATAGTCAATTTTTAACAATTTTCTTAAAATTTGAAGATTTTCAATAACATTTTCCACAGAAAGTACTGTTTATAGATAAAGATAATTGTAAGCAGCAAGAATGTTTAGTAAAGTAAGATCTACAAACACATCACCATCACCAAAACACAATTTTGTCATGAATCTGACTGTGTCCATTGTTTAATATTCACATAGACCAAGGTGAGCGACACAGGCTCTTTAGAGCCTCTAGTTTTGTTATTATCTTGAATATTATTATAGATAGAGATAAACTGTAAACAGCAATAATGTACAGCAAAGTAAGAACTAAAAATAAGTCAGTATGACCAAAATAGTCAATTGACCCCCTAATGAGTTATTGCCCTTCATAATCAATTTTTAAAAAATTTCTTAAAATTTGAAGATTTTCAAAAACATTTTCCACAGAAATTACTGTTATAGATAGAGATAATTGTAAGCAGCAAGAATGTTTAGTAAAGTAAGATCTACAAACACATCACCATCACCAAAAACACAATTTTGTCATGAATCCATCTGTGTCCATTGTTTAATATTCACATAGACCAAGGTGAGCGACACAGGCTCTTTAGAGCCTGTAGTTTCTTTTATCTGTCACTGTATACAGTCACTTTTTACTTGTTTTTATAAGACCGCAAAAAAAATATTTTGTGATTGTGTAGTGGTCATTGTTGTCGTTGTCTGAAGACATTTGGTTTTCGCACAATATTTTTAGTATATGTAAATAGAGATCTATGAAATTTAAACTCCCAAGGTTTATGACCACAAAAGGAGGGTTGGGATTGATTTAAGGAGTTTTGGTCCCAACAGTTTAGGAATTGAGGGCCAAAAGGGACCAAAATTAAAGTTTGTTTGATTTCATCAAAAATTGAATTATTGGGGTTCTTTGATATGCTGAATCTAACCATGTACTTAGTACTTAACTTTTGGTCCTGTTTTCAAATTGGTGTACATTAATGTCCAAAGTGTTCAAAATTAAACTTAGTTTGATTTTAATAAAAATTGAATTATTGGGGGTCTTTGATATGCTGAATATGAACATGTACTTAAATGTTTGATTATGGACCCAGCTTTCAAGTTGGTCCAAATCGGGGTCAAAAATTAAAGTTTGTTTGATTTCAACAAAAATTGAATATATGGGTTTTCTTTGATATGCTGAATCGAACTATGTGTTTAGATTGGTGGTATTTGGGCCCTGTTATCAAATTGGTCCACATTGAGGTCTAAAGGGTCCAAAATTGAACTTTATTTGATTTCATAAAAATATGAATTCTTGGGGTTCTTTGATATGCTGACTCTAACCATGTATTTTAGTTTTGGATATTTGACCACAAAAGGTAAATGTCCCATTTAAAATTTTTAAGTTCTTAGACCACATTCATGCTGTGTCAGAAACCTATGCAGTGTCAACTGTTTAATCACAGTCCAAATTCAGAGTTGTATCAAGCTTGAATGTTGTGTGCATACTTGCCCCAACTGTTCAGGGTTCGACCTCTCTGATCATATCAAGCTGTGCCCTGCAGAGCATTTATCTGTAATGCTGTTAACTGATGGCAACACATTTGGCAAATTTCCTGTTGTGTTAGTGGGGCCGAGTGCACCAAGTAGTCCAAACAATTTTCATGACAATGATGATATGGAAATGTAATTTTATGATTATTTGGACTAAAAACGATAAGACATAACAGGTTATCCAACTGAAACACGAAAATTAAATCTATGAATGTTGGATGTACAAAACACTAACACGCCGCACAGCAATACAAATTCCGATTCAGTATAACATGTCAGAAATGCTAGTAGTCCTTTGTAAATATATGGATCATTGCCATTTTGCTTGGTTTCTTTTGTACGTATTCTGACATCGGACTCATACTTCTTTTTAACTGAGTTTTATTGTGCGTATTGCTATGTGTTTCGTTATTCTACATTGGCTTGAGATATAGGGGGAATGTTGAGATCTGACAAAACATGTTCAACCCCGACACAGTGTTGCGCCTGTCCTAAGTCAGGAGCCTCTAGCCTTTGTTAGGCAGCAACCATTTGATTTTCTGGGGGGATCTATTTTTTTCGCGACAAGTCGAAAACAATTTTTTTCTTTCAATTTTAGCATTACATATAGTGGCAGGTGAGGGTGAAACAAACAATTTTTTTTTCTCAGAATCAAAAACAAATTATTTTTTTCTCCAAAAACTGGAAACAAACTTTTTTTTCCAAAAAAAACCATAGCCCCCCCAGAAAATTAAATGGTTGCTGCCTTAGTCTTTTGATGTTGTTTTTTTAAATTCTAGTTCATTTACATGGTTTGAAGTTTAGTATGACGTCCATTTTCGTAGAACTAGTACCGTTTTTATTTAGGGGCCAGCTGAGGGTGCGCGCGGGATTTTCTCGCTGTGTTGAAGACCATATTGGTGATGTTCGGCTTATATCTGTTCTTTGAATGAGTTATGGTCTCTTTGACATATTCCCCATTTCCATTCTCAATTGTATATTCGGGAATATGACAATGATGGTATTGAAAGGCAATTTTATAATTATTTGAACAACAACCGATACGCCATAACACATTATGAAACCGAAACAATAACAATCTAGTACATGTATGTTATTCCCACCACCACCACCACACCCCCTATCCATTCAAAGTGGTGTGGGTGATATAAATAGCTAATGTCTGTCTTTTTTATTATCCCTCCGGTCTTGTAAGCAAACTCACATTATGAACCAGTTTTATATCAGCAATGTCTTGGAAGAGTTCCGAAATATTGCTAATCAACTATTTTTATAGTAGGTATGCCACTTGGGAAGTCGGTGGATGACATCCTTTGAGCCCTTTGACCGGTACAATACTCGCCAGATGTTTAAAACGTATATCAAAGGTGTTTGTCAGTAATGTCTCCGATGATTCGAAAATCAATGCTAGTTTACGGTTTTTAAAGGAATTGTGTTCCTGTGAAATGTATTTCTAAAGCTTACATTTTTTAAGAGTTTTTATGAGACATTGAGACACTGTTTTTGATAGAAGAAGACATAAATGTCTCATGAAATCCTATACTATCGGCTGTAAAATCATTGAACCGTAACATGTTGCCATATTCCTTTCTGTGCTTTACAATTCGGTGCCTCATCTTGACACTGATTTGTATACATGATCGGTTTCAGGTTTGTAAATAGCATCTGCATCATTTAATTAAACAAAGGTACAGGTTACGCGTAAAAACAATCACTTCCGTTAGCGTTATAATTTCTATTGTTATATTTTCAAGATCTAAACTATGTAGATAATGAAAATGATCAAAGACAAAGACAACGGCAAAACAATTGTCCTACCTCCATTTCAAATATGTTGATGTCCCCGCAGATAAAGCACCACACAACATCGTTCGTGTGTGTATTTCTTATTACATAAACTGAATGAATTAGGTATTGACACTTCATTTGGAAACTCAACATATATATCTCCACGACACTTACCAAAGAGGAAACCCTGGATGATCATAGGTCTTTTGAATTTCCTTTGGAATTTTAAACAAAGATCTTTCATCAGTGTATTGGATACATATACTGCATACATGTCATTACAAACAACGGAATGATGCTGGGTCTTCTAATTGCCTACGAAACCCTTTTCTAAATTATTAACATCTATTTTATGAGCAATCATAGCCGGGCTACAATTTATTGTGAAACTGCCTATTCTAGAGGTGGTGTGAATCAAATGTGGATACTCAAAAAATCCAAAGATCGTTTAAAGTACATACAAACTAAGACTCTTTCATCTTGCAATAGTATTAAAACATTTGACTTTTCTACACTTTGCACAAGTATTCCCCATTCCAAACAAAAAGACAAATTGAAATAGTTGGTATTGCTTTGTTTCATAAAAAAAGAATGGCCAACGTAGATACAAGTATCTTGTCTTAAAAGGGGGGGGATAAATCCTACTTTTTGAATAATCACTCTGATTCAAAAAAAATCTCTAAAACTAACATTTTCAAGATGCTTAATTTCTTGATTTACAAGAAACTATCGGCATTCCAATGGGAACCACTTATGCCCCTCTTCTTACCAACTTGTATCTTTATTCTTATGAGTCTGACTTCATATAGTAACTTCTTTTTAAGAAAGAAAAGAAGGTAACAATATCTTTTAACTTTACTTTCCGCTATACAGTCTGCTTTTGTAGATACATGCATGAGTATCAATTAAATGATACTATTTTTGGAAGAAAGCAATTATGGCACCGATCAGGCTGGGTTGATGTGGTCTTCTTTCATGGTAATTTAATTTATCCTTTTTTGCATCTTCATCCACCTAAGAGCAATAAGCTCTTTGTTTATATCTTTGATTAAAATCAAGCAACAAACATTGTACTGGCAACGAAAAAGCTTTATTTAAAAAAAAAGAGACTTTGAAAACAAAATAAGTTTTTGTAGGATAATGAATAAATACAAAATTTATTGCTTGCATTTGTTATTTATTTAATGTGATATTTTAATAATGGAAACATGCATTTTTAATCATCTTGATTTTCAGAAATAATCTGCAAAAAGATGCATGCATCATATATCATAATACGAGTTCTTATTATTGCTATACTAACTCAGTCTCATTATTGGTAATGATAATACCTCGCATCAAGTTCTGAATATACGGGATACAAATTCGGCAAAAAAAACTACGGTCAAAATCTTTAAAAAGTAAAATCACAAAAATACTGAACTCAGAAGAAAATTCAAAACGGAAAGTCCCTAATCAAATGGCAAATAAAGGCAACAGTAGTATACCGCTGTTCAAAACACAAAAAAACAAAATTGGAGTAACAAACTAAAACTGAAGGAAACGCATTAAATGTAAGAGGAGAACAACGACAAAACATTAAAATGTAACATACGTAGAAACGGACTAAGCATTAGACAAAATCCGATGAGAATAACAATTATAACATCAAAACCAAATACATGAATTTGGGATAGAAAGGTACCTTGACACGTGTTTTAGTAATGTGAATTCACTCAAATATAAGAGAAAACAAACGACACAACGGAAACACAACGTTAAAATGTTACACACACAGAAATGAACTATAATATAACAATGGCCATTGATAAAATGAACAAAGCCAAATGATAAAAAAAAATCAAACCAATGGACAACAACTGTCATATTCCTGACTTGGAACTGGCATTTTTAAATGTAGAAAATGGTGGATTGCACCTGTTTTTTTTAAGCGCTAAACCTCTCACTTGTATGACAGTCAATTCAAATTCCATTATGTTTACAACGATGCGTGAACAAAACAGACATAAAAGGCAAAATAATCAAAATATGGGTATAGCAGTCATCACTGTGTCACAATCTCAAAACAAACAAATATCTAACAAAAAAGCACAAAAAGCATCTATCAAATTTTTAAACCACAAACATTGCTTCGCGTGTTTGACGGCATAAAATCTAAACGTCACTCAGGAATAAATATATATTAATTTAGTCGTTCAAAGTATTTGCAAAAAAAAATAATAACTTCACATGGGGAATGGTGGTTTACAGGGTTAAAAAATCAAAAGTATGTTAGTACTAATTTCAGAAACAGACCGAGATTTTGAATTATCCAGAATTTCTTAAGAATTTCTGAGAATATACATATGGTTAATACCACTACGCGAGTAAAATAATTTTGTCGTTCAAAGTATTTTTAACTTGATAATAGAACAATGACATACAGTATAATAGAACATTGGCGGGATCTTTAAAAGTACAGAGTCATGTCATCTAAACCAAAGAAACACAAAAAGTCGCAAATATAAAACACACCACCAAAAATGAAAGATAATACAAACACATTGACGGGATGTTTAAATACCGAGCCACGTCAAATGGATATCACATAAAACAGACCAAACAGTAAAAGTAGTATTAATAATAGAACAAAGACAAATGAAAGAACAAAATAACATGTTGTTTAGATGATTAACAACGTCAGTACGCAAAATCTATACATCCCGACCATCATGTATTATTTGTGAAGTTGATACGGAATATTTATCAAGGTCTTGGTACATAAGTTCCAATGATTTTTTTTAGAAAACGGTTTTGTCATCTTAATCATAATCTGACAAATGAATTATCACTAAATTAATCTTTAAACATATCAATTTAAAAAAAAATTTAGAATGCATTTGGAGCAATTAGGATTCAAAGATAGTTTTAGTCTTTAGTTTTATATGTTGTGTCTTGTGTGCTATTATTTGTCTGTTAGCTTTTATCTTTTTCTTTTTTAACGATATGGCGTTGTCAGTTTATTTTCGATCTAGGAGTTTGAATGTCCTCCTTGTACATGTATCTTTCACCCCTGTTAGGAACATTTTCGCTGATATTACATGCGATATTCATAAATATGAAAAAGAAGATGTGGTATGATTGCCAATGAGACAACTGTCCACAAGAGACCAAAATGACACAGACATTAACAACTATAGGTCACCGTACGACCTTCAACAATGAGCAAAACCCATACCGCATAGTCAACTATAAAAGGTCCCGATATGACAATGTAAAACATTTCAAAAGAGAAAACTAACGACCTTATTTCTATAAAAAAAAAATGTCCGAAAAACAAATATGTAACACATAAACAAACGACAACCACTGAATTACAGCCTCCTGACTTGGGACAGGCACATACATAAATAATGTGGTGGGGTTGAATATGTTCATCTTTTTAAAGAATGTTCACGCGGGTCCATGCCTGAATTAAAGTACCTACGCCTTTAGTTTTTTTCCAGGATTTGTAGTATTCGTATTGTCATCTGATTAAGTCATCCTGATTATAAGGTACACAGTTTTCTCTGCTTTTGAAACCTTTTAAATTGAACCAGTCCTGGTTTTCATGCATCTCCTGCCGATGATAGCGGACGAGAAAAATTTGTAGAGAGAATCGTCTAAAAGCCTTTTTGTGTTTCTTTGTTACATATGACGTGTCTTTGTACTTCTATATCCCGTCGTTGTGTTGTTGTGCAATGGTTATTTTAAAACTTTCTTCTTTTTATTCTTGTCTTTCATATTTGCTAATTGTACCTTGTCTATATGCTTTTTTGTGAATCTTTGATGCATATTTGTTTGGTTTCATAGTGTTTTAGATTACGTTGACTGCTGTTTCCCTATTTTAACATTTTTACCTGTTATGTTTATTATAGGTAGTATAGATTGCAAATTTTCCTGACAACACAGTTATCCCACTTCACCTAGATGATTAAATTACACACCAATACTGTCATATATAGACTAAAACTGCATATCTACCTGGTGAAATTTTCATTCCTACCAGTTGTTCATTATTTGTTACCTTAAAGGTACTAAGGGTAAAAAGATATAGGAACAGTCCAAACAAATGGCGTTATCGAAATCTGTCGGAGCAGCTCAAGATATTGTTTCTTGTGATCTTTGTGAATCAGAAACAAATCTTAACTGGCGTTGTTTGAATTGTCAACTTTTTATGTGTAATAAATGCCGTGATAAAATCCACCCGAAGATTAGAAACGCCAAAGACCACACAGTAGTTGACATAAAACAGACAGAGGTGAGTGGTGGTATAAGAAACATTGACTTTACAAACATCAAATGTAAAGTACACACAACACAATCATGCTGTATTTTCTGTAGTAGTTGTGATGAACTTGCCTGTCCAAGCTGCATTACAAAAGGGCATGCTGGGCATACTTTCATCGAAATTAAAAATGCATATGAAATGAAAGTAGAATGGCTAAAAAAATCAAAAGGAAATTTAAAGATGAACGAGAAGAGGCTTGATGAAGGGGATAAAACACTCGAGCAAATAACTGTCAGGGAATCTTCCAATTGTCAGAAGACTATTCAAGATATTCAACATCGAAGGGAATCATTAAAAACAGAGGTAGATAAATATGCTCTCAAACTTATACAAGTAGTTAATATAAATATGGAAAACATCCAAGATTCTATTTCTAGAAAGAAGAAAAATGTCACAGCAGGCCGAAAAAAAGTTGAAAATAATTTAAAGACAGCAGAAGAAATGCTAACTACAATAGATATGTCTTTTTTCTTTGAAAATGCTGATATCATTGCAAACTCCTTTAATGATAGTGTAGAAGGAGTCAATGTAATCTGTAAAAGAGTACCAAATTTTAAACCAGGGAGCATTTTGCAATCAAATGTTGGGACATTGTTTGCAGACAATAGTTCCAGAAATACCGTAATTAGTATGAAAGTGAATAAGGAGTTCACCACTGGAATCAAACATTGTCAGTTCCTACATGCTTGTTCTGATGGAGCATTGTGGCTAGGTGATGATATGTATAAACGCTTATACAAAGTTAATCCAGAGGGTAACATTATCACAACAATATTGACTATTAACAACACTGAATTACAAGATATAGCCGTCATGCATAATAATGATCTACTTGTTACAGAAGGAACATCAAGGCTTAAACTTGTCAATGGAAAGACTGGAAAAATCAGTGATTCACCATATAGTCTGGATTTATTAAAGATAATTGGTGTTCATATAACCAATGACAACAACGTCATCTTAGGTGCAAGAAGTCACGGAGCAGCCTTTCCAGTGACAGGAAGAAGAGTGGTGGTTGTAATGGACCAGAAGGGGGATCAACTTATAGAGTATGAACTGGATAAACATCAACAACAAATATTTTCATATCCTTGGAGAATAACCAGCACCATTAATGGGAATATCTTTGTTATTGATTGCCTTTCAGAAGATGATAGAGGAAGGGTGTTGGTATTATGTGAGGGCGGGGATATTTTGAATGAATACACTGGGTGTCAAAATATAAACACAATGGATCGACCATTTAAACCAGCATGTATAACAACTGCACCAACAGATAACGTAATTGTAATTGATGCTTACAATCTCCTTTACATCCTTGACAATTCTGCCAACCTGATATTCCATTACAATATCAATGACTTAGAAGTGATAAAGTATCCATTATGCATTGTTTGTACAAGTGAAACAACAATGTACCTTGGATGTTCACCACCAGCGAACAGTACAACGAATACAAAACTCTATGAGATACAATGTTCGGGATTTTAATGACAAGTTGGCAATGAAATTTACAATATGATTGCCTTTTTCTTGTCATGCTTGTGTGAAATAATTTTTTCTGCTTGGAGTTACTCGGAAACCTGAACAAAAGTTACTTATTTTTGTTTATTGTATTTACAGATAAAACAGACATTGTCTGTAAAACGATTAAAGATTGAGTATTTACATTAATTGAAGTGTAATGCTCCTCAACATAAAATGCTATGGGATATCCAGTATTCAGCTGCAAAAAAACACAGATTAAAAAAAATGACTAAATTAAGATTTTGTGGATTATTGTTAAGGAGGGGCGAAAGATACCAAAGGAACAGACAAACTCATAGATTGAAAATAAACTGACAACGCCATGGCTATAAAAAAAAGGCAAACAGCCAAATAATAATACACGAGACACAACACAGAAAACTAACGGCTAAGCAACACAAACCCCAACAAAAAACTGGGGTAAGCTCAGGTGCTCCGCAAGTGTAAGCATATTAATTCCTCGTTTCTCAACTGACCATTGTATGGTGTTTACATATCTCGGTTGATACGTTATGCTTGTGCATGTTCATACTATACGGACTTCCTATACAGAAGTGTGCTCCTAACGGAATGACAGTCTGTAAAATTTATGGACACCCGATTACGAATTGGTTGATTTATACGATGTGATTGTGTCTAAACTAACTATCGACATTTTTACCACGTCTTAAAAATTGGTTTACTATCAACGTCGTTTAGTTTCCCCGAGTATTGAACGCGAACTTAGTTATGATGTTTCTTAAATTTTGTAAGTCCAGTAGGATAGTGTGTTATGTTTTATCGTTTGGTGTTTGGATGCTGTATTTTCTAAATATTTCCCATAATGATATATGTCTTGTGTGTCAATATAGTCGTGTTACTCGTTGTTCGTTTTGCAATGTTTTTTAAGTTATTTGTTTTCACGTATGTTTACTGTGTCGTCTTACATGATATTGCCTTATATGGCAGTTATCTTTATTTATTTTCTAAATGTTTTTCAAAGTTAAGTAAGCTTTTTCATTTTATTTCATTTTGAGTTTATAGCAACAATAGGCACAGCACGAAAATACAAAAAAATACACAATATCAAACACAGTTCCATTTTTATTTTTTTGTCATAGTTAGAAAATACTTATATTCTTGTACGTGTATGCAATTCTACTTTTAGAAAACTGCCTGTGAGAATATACACGTAAAAAAATAAGTCACTTGTGGAGATTTTTTTTTTCTGTATACGTCACGTGCAACGTAGTGTTGACATTTTAACATTGTTTTTTTTATAATATTAGCGGGAGGTTTGGCTAGCCATAAACCCGGTTCAACCCACCATTTTTCCTAAAAAAAAATCCTGTACCAGGTCAGGAATATGGCAGTTATTATCAAATAGTCCTTTTTATTTTCTTTCAGTGTTTTTGTTTTATCGTTGTTTTCCTCTTGTACTTGATGAGTGTCCTTCGGTTTTAGTTTGTATCTCGGATAGGTTTAAACAAAATTTTCGCTTAATCTATTTATAGCTATTGAACATTGGTATACTTCTGTTGCTTTTATTTAATATTTTAATTTCCTGTTTACAAAACTTTGAATTTTCGAAAAACTAAGGATTTTCTTATCCGTATTTGGCACAACTTTTTGGAATTTTGAATCCTCAATGCTCTTCAACTTTGTACTTGTTTGGCTTTATAAATATTTTGATATGAGCGTCACTGATGAGTCTTATGTAGACGAAACGCGCGTCTGGCGTTCTAAATTATAATCCTGGTACCTTTGATAACTAATTATCATATCACTAATATTGCTAAAAATGTGTATGATTATTAATTGAGAAAAATCTTAAAGATAAACAAACAAATAGTCTTATATTTAATTATAATGTAATTACAATGATTTTCGATTTTTTTTTTCAAAACTGTTTTTGTGATATAACCAATATTTGGGGCTAACCATTAAAAGATAAATGGTACTAAAAACCGAAAAAAAAATGACAGATTAATCTAAGCTTTTTTGTTTATTATAAAAGTAAATAAACTCAAATAATGTTTTCTATTTTATTACATGATTGATCTACACATTGATTCAATCAAAATTAGGGGCAGAAGTCGTGAACAGTAAAACACTGCCAAAAAGAAAAGAAAATAGAAACATATCCTTTGAATCAAAAGATTCAGGATGAATACAACTACATCATGTCTAAAGATGAATTGAATGACAAAAGAAATGGTTTTCTAATAACTTTGTCAAAATCAAATAGCTATGAAATAATTCTGAAATTAAAGAATCCAATCATGATTATAAGAAAAAATACATTTCATTTCAAAAGGTGAACATTTGTAAAAAAATATATTTAAATCATTGCTTGGTTTTAATAGCCAAAATATTGGGCTACACCCATGAGAATGAAGTAAACGTCTATCAATTGACCCCCTTCCCCCTCCGCCTTTTCATTGAAATATTATTTAAACATATTAGATCTTTTGTAAACGACGTCTTTTTCATCAAAAACAGTTATGTGAACTGTCATCAAAAACTTGGTAGAACTCGACAATACAGAATGATACACATAACATCTTAATGATTGGCGCTAAAGGCAAAACAAAATGATGATATGCATACATACTGTTTTGAAATAATTTAGTTACTGAATCACATGTGCGCTGAAATTCTTCTTGACCTGCAAAACGAACCAACATTTGTTCTGCTGCTTTTCTGTTGGCCAACATTGGCCAGAACTCAAGACCTATAATCCCAACTTTTTTTTTTCAATCTTGGACATGTAAAAATGGCAAATATCACTTCCTTGGGTGCGAAATTGATGATAATTTAAGATAAAATTTCCAAACCCCCTTAAATTCCCTCCTAAAATGCTCTATGTATGTTGAACTTTAAACGCTCTGTCCTTGATATTTATAAACTAACTATAAAATTCATGAACTAAGGAAAACATGCGTAGCAACATCCGGCTATATGAGTTATAACTAGCAACATCTAGGGGCTATGGATTTGGTAACGATGTGGGTTAACCATTCAAAATCCTAGAAATATATTAAGCAGAAGATAATATACTATGATTGGGGTCATGCCCTCTATGTTAAAACCAGTAGTTGGACTAAAAATATCTTGCCTTGAAAAGCAAGAATAATGTTGTTTTTGTGGATACAAATAACTTGAATATTTTGCATTAACCTTTAATTTTGATTTGCAGGCCAGAGGTCAATGTCTTATCCATGTAACATGACTAATAAAATAAAGGTTTTTTAACAATGTTAAATATTAGGGAGAAATAAATTATGTCATATATGAAAATATAAACACAAATAAAACATTGTGGTTTAGGTCTAGGCCACACGACAATTATGAAGACATGCAACACACTGCCATTTGGTTATACACCCATATGCCAATTATCATAATCCACTTCAATAGGTAAAAAAGGTTTAGACAAGATTTTATGAGAAGCAAATGAAAAAAAATTCTTAAGCATAAAGTATCCTTTTGCTGAAAGAGAGACATATATTTTTGATACACATAATACATAAGTATAAATGGTGTAATGACATAACCCCACAGGATAAAGTCTTCATTCTGGTAAGAACTGATTTAGAATACTGACCAAGGAGATTTACAATAATTCTGCTGACAACAGATATATATTGTGTTATTTGTATCATTTGTGTTCAGACATGGGATAATAATGTCTGAACACAAATGATACAAATATCACAAGTAAAACTTGTTAAAACAAGACAACAAAACAAATGGAATGATTTATTCTGGCTTACATGTAGTAAAACTAGCCAACTGACTTAAATTTTCTAATGAATATATGAAATGAATATTATTTGATTTGTAAAAATTATTTAAAGTTATTAATTGTGAATCTTTAAAATATTTAGCACACAGTTATCATGTGACACACATCTTCAGGAGAAAGTATTTTGTTGATAATCTTTAGTAAGATTTCTTCCATTTCTGCTGCAGCAAATGATTTACACTGCAAAGAATAAGAGAATATTTCAAGATTATGACAAAAGGGAAAATAAATTTAAAAGAATTAATTGAATAATTTAACAGTAGAAATACTATTTTATGCACACCAATAACATATTTTTACAAAGAAGACAGCAGCAATTAAAGTTCACTTTATAATAACATTTATAGTGATACTTCTGACTTATTCAAATGGCAAAGTCCATAGAACAATTATGAACATGTCAGACAAGTTGTTACCATTATATTGTATCTTCTTACCTTCTATAGCTAGTATTGATGCTTTTTATTCAATTTGTTTTGGATACCTTAATCCTTATTGGTTTCTTTTGGACATCTTTGGTTTGTTTTATTGAGTATTTGTCTCATTGATGTACATTTATATGCCAAATGTTCTTGTGATGTGTTTCGATATCATCTTTGTAAGGGTATCTTTAAAATACTTCAATGATTTCAAATTGGAGTCATGGCTAACATTTCATATCCCCTACTCTAAAGCCTTTTTGTCTTCTATATGACTTTATAGTTTTATTCTTTGTATTCTCTGATTATTTTGATTTCTGACTTTGCTTTCAACATTGTTAAGTGGCATCCATATCTTTTTTTAATAAGAGATACAAACTTACTGCGTTTTTTGTTGGTGATGGTAATCTTTCACATACATCATCTACATACATCTTAACTTCATTCTGTAATCAAGAAATATATTTGTATTATCAAGTTTATACACTTATAGTGCTACAAGCAGGTCAAAATTGTTGCTTGTGGACTCAGCAGAAAATATATCTGTCCAACTTCTTCATAATAAAAAATATTTTTGATAAATTATTTTTGAGACTATATCCAAAAAGATATTTTATAACAAGGTACCTTAAAAATGTGTTCAGTGTTATATTTATTTTTATATAAGGTCCTCCATCAAATCATTTTCTTTATTTTTGATAAAATAAAGTCCGTATTTACATCTTGAGGACATAAAAGTATCTAAATGAAGCATCCTACAGTCGTCAATAACAAACGTTTGATGGCTTTATAAAGAATATTATTCTTGTCTGGATAAAGTCTTAGTGGCCAGATTTCAACATACTGTTTACAAATGTAGCTTGGTCGGGGACGCATCTGTTTGTTTAAGTTTGTGATTAGGTCAGTTTACGGTTAATAACCACTAACAGTTTGTCAATCATATTGGAACTGTACAAACAGCTCTTACTCAACTTAACCAGTTTAGAAAATGAAGCATTTTTTATGTATTATTTACTAGAATCACAACAAAATAAAACTAAACAAATCAAAACTAGTACAAACCTTATCATGATTTAGATTTTCATCAATGTATTTGATGATTTCTTTACATATTTCACATTGTGCGTCTTTATCCTTCATCTTCTCATCAAAGAAAACTGCAACTGGTTTGTCTACTGCAGCAACAAAAGAACCTGCGAAAAATATGATCAAATGGTGTTAAACAGTAAGTCACTGGTGATGGCAAAAATGAATGATATGACCCTTTTTCAACATATATCTGACCAACATGTTTTTCCATTAAGTGTGATATAATTTGTATTATTGCCAAGCCTATGATAGTTTTCCATAGATTCACCTGCAAGTTACCTGGCGATTTAAACTTTTGTGAGTTCTATTGTCCCATCTAACAAATACAACAGGTATTGTTCTCTGTGTAGTTTATTTGATGGGACCTTTAAATTTCTTCTAGGAGAAATATATCACTCATTGATTAATTTACCTGACCAAAAAATTATCTTCTTTTTTTATTGAAATACTTCTATAAACTCACATAAACTGTATGCAATATTGTATTTATTCAAAATATCATTAATATATTTTCAATCTGTTCAATATAAAATCTGGTTTAATAATAATTAAAAGTTTATTTCAGACACATGTTTTAGTATTTTCCAATGAATTTGCATGTTTTTGTTGTTGTTCATTTATAGACTTATGTTTATGAAGACCTTAATTTAAAAATAATAATATTCAAATTTTTATTTATAAAACACACAAAAATATTGAATATTTGATCAGAAATCAACTTAAATTTTTGAACACATTAAAAACGAGTTATTGGTATTGAATAAATACAACACCACATGCAGTTTTGTGGGTCCTTACTCAGTATTGGTATAAATATTTTTTCATCATTGACAGTTCAATTTTTTGTTCAGCTAAATTAATCAATGAGTGATATATTTCTCTTGGAAGAAATTTAAAGGTCCCATTGAATAAACTACACAGAGAACAATACCTGTTGTATTTGTTAGATGGGACAATAGAACTCACAAAAGTTTAAATCAACAGGTAACTTGCAGGTGAATCTATGGAAAACTATCATAGGCTTCGCAATAAGACCCATACAGTATTATCAAATATAAAAGACAGAAACAAATATTTTAGTTACCACACAAAAGAAAGCAAATACTTTAAAGCAAATAAGGTTAGAAGTAGTTCACATGTTATTTCACCCCTAAGGCTAAAATTAGAATGAACAAAAAAAATATAAAATAACCTTTATTTAGTAAACAAAAATCCAATTTATTATTGCATCCAAGAAATTATTGCGTGCATTTATTATTGCGATTTCGTCATTTTAGAATTAAATGTGATTTTAATTTTTATGATTTTGAGGAAAATCCTGTTAAATCCATAAAAAATATTACAAAATTCGAGTTTAAATTATTGCGTTTGCAACTCAGTCGTATTTTTCCCAATAATAAAAACCTCGCATTAATTTCTGAATTTACAGTAGGTATTTTTAAAGTAAATAAGACCTACCATTACATTCATCAGGGATATAATGCTGACACAGAACATCTTCATCAAATCCATGGGATAATTCTTTGATTATTTCTGGTACACTCTTCATACACTGCAAATATCAATAAAAATTCAAATGGTTACAGCAATTCAATTTGATGTCTGACTCATATGAAATTTGGACAAAGTTACTATTTGAGAACTGAGTTCCCTGTCTATCCAATGTAATAGAATGGGTTCTTTTTCAAATGCTATCAAATAATTGTGACCTAAGAAATTAAAAACAATTTAAGTTAAAAGCTAATTTACCAGTTTGTTATAATGTGGATTCATTATTATTCGTTGAAGACCAATTTTAATTAGTGGCTTTTAATGGTACAAGTGAACCATGAAATTACATGTTCAATGAAAATACAAATTTTGTAAAGGCTTGTATGCAGACTTTGGCAAAAACGTGAAATTGAATATCCCTTGAATATGCAATAAAATTGAGAATGGAAATGGGGAATGTATCAAAGAGACAACAACACGACCATAGAAAAACAACAGCAGAATGTCACCAACAGGTCTTCAATGTAACTAGAAATTCCCGCACCCGTGGTTTTCTTTGTCCACGAAAATTGGTACTCACGAAAATAAATGAATCCACAGTATTGCTTTTGAAAGCCTATCACAATTTCAAATTAAATTGATATGGATGTAAACTCACCCATGTATAAAACAGATATGCTGAGCTGGATTTTTAAAACTATTTTGACTCCAAACCCACACAATACTACCATAATGAATATATGATTTTTTTTAATTTTTGAAATACTGAACCTATAAAACATATTAGACAGGTTTCATGCTATATTTGTATCTAGTTGGAAGGAAAATCGATAACTATTTTTTCTGCAAACTCCATATTCTTGCAAGGACCTTGTTCTTTGACTTTCAACTTTAAATTGAGAGGAGTATTCAAGAGAAAATGGGATAAACACATCAAAGATATTATGAAGCATTTAAAGGAAATTAAACAAAAGTTGAAAAAGCAGATACAAAAATATATCATTCAAAATATCCAAGTTTTTAGTATGTCTTTTGGATAAAAAAATGTTAAAAAGTTACAAAAAGTCAAATAATATGTTTAACATGCAAAAAATCAACTTCCACCTCACCAATTAAGAAATTTGTAAATGCTACACACCGGAATATTATATACTACAATTAAAAAAACAAATTTAGTTTTAGTACCTGAAGTTTAAACAGACCAGACTACTTTTAACATCCTCAACTGTGGACCATACATGTATAATTAACAGTTTATTTCAATAAACAAAACAATCATTCTGATTGCAAAGACTAGTACTATAGTTGACAGAGATTTAATTTGTACAAAATAAATGAAGTATTGGACACAGATGAATCCACTGTTGCTTATAATGTTATAGATGAACATAACTTCAGACATTTAAAATGACACCAACCAATTTTAAACTCTATCTGAGTATAGTGGTACATTGTAATAATTATTGTGTATAAGTTTCATAACATTTGGCTATTTAAAGAATTCAGCATATAATATTATCAAAGGTACAACATACCTCATCCTTAAATGGTTCTGGCA
Organism: Mytilus edulis; assembly: GCA_019925275.1. Classification (NCBI taxonomy): domain Eukaryota; kingdom Metazoa; phylum Mollusca; class Bivalvia; order Mytilida; family Mytilidae; genus Mytilus; species Mytilus edulis. Next base: position 696,643 of record CM034356.1, on the reverse strand, counting down.
TAAAATGACAAATATCATTCATGTAGTCCTCAAGTGACTGCTCTGTAACATTGGTCTGTACATAAGCATTGATAGCTTCTATAATCCATTCACATAAATCACACCTCCAGGTTTTAGTCTAAATTCAGAAGAAAATACGATTGATACTTTTGATAGCTTTTGTTGTGAACCCTTATACATTTTCAGAGGATTAAAATATTGAAGCCTTTCTTAAAATGATAAATTTGTGACAGAAGCTCAACAAGATATCAGTTGAATAAATGGGTCAAGTGGCTAATTTACATGCATATAACAAGAATAAACTGTTGATGAAATATGAATATGAGATGGATTTTGAACTATAAGCAAAGTTGTCAAACAAAAAGGCTATAACAGAAAAGAAAACTCTCATTGGCAATCATACCGCATCTTCTTTTTTATAGTTTAAAAAAACAAAAGAAATTTATATCATAACTCAAAACCTATTCCTTCTATTTAAGGTTCATTAATAGTATAATTGCAGCCTTTAATGACAACTAACAAAAAAGGAAATCATATTTTGGCGTGTGATTTTAAGGAAATCAGGTTCAATACTCATTATATTTTACCATTTTTGCAGCTTTCATAAATTCCAGAAATATTTGTGGTGTTTCATCTACTGATCTCCTGCGTCTGGCAACTGGGCAGGCAGCTTTACATATCAAACTTCCAAACTGAAAAGATAACACATTTTCTAAAATATCAATATTATTCAACAATTTTAAATATATCCTGAATTAACAAACCTTTCTTCATTTCTTTGTCAATTAGTTTATAGTCAACATGTATCTTTACTTAATCTGTTCCTCTGATGATATCCTCATTAACGTTATATAATCATAAGAATAGTTTGTGGACCCATATTTATTTAGGGAATGACACTCCATTGTACGTAAAAACAAATCTTTTTGTATATTTCCTGTTTCACAGTGCTTATCCCTAAAATATGATCTAGCATGGTATATGATGTACAACCTTAAATCTAAAATGTGTCTTTCCTCTAAACTATAAGTAGTGCTAATGAGTACTGTAAATTCAGAAATTATTGCGATGTTTTTATTATTGCGAAAAACGTGACAGAGATGTAAACGCAATAATTTAAAGTCGCATTTTGTAATATTTTATACAGATTTAACAAGATTTTTCTCAAAGTCGTAAAAATTAAAATCGCATTTAAGTCTAAACTAACAAAATTGCAATAATAAATGCACGTAATAATTTCTGAATTTACAGTAACAAAATTTTAAAAGTACTGATTGGCTTCTATAAGATTTACCTCAGGATTGTATTTCTGTGGTAAAAGGAACTCTACAATACCATGACATTGACCACATGACAATTCTGTTAATTCTTTCTGGAAGAATGGTCCTAAAAAACAAAATCTTTGTCTTAAATATTTTTTATAAATGCATTAAAGAGGTTCCAATCACTTTTACATGAAAATTACAGTCAGCCAACAACAAACTGCATGATCTTTGCAATTATACTACTGGCCAGTAGAGTAACATAAAGCCTAATCTGAAAAATATGTAATGATACTGTCAGTCATATCATTAACATGTTTTAAACTTCTATATAAAAATATCGTTTTATAACACAGGATGATTACTGCTGGTGATGTAATGTTAGTGAAATGTATTTACAAGTTTTCTTTGAGATATTGTTTTATGGCATTAAAATTTGGCAATGTTTCTGTAAATTTTTCATAAACTTTGTCATTTTGTAAGCAAAATAATAAAAAAACATATTTTCCGATCATAACAATTTTGAAATTTGAACAAAGTTCAATATTTGATGTGGTTAAGGGTTGAGCTGTTTAATGGATACTGTGGCATACCATTAACTGCTGGGCAGAGTTTAGCTTGTTTACATGCATTTTCTGGTGCCACTCCACTGGTTACAATGGTTACAACTTGTGGTGCAAATAAAATACACTGAAATAAACAAAAGAGACCCAATAGATTTTAAATTTGATTTTATATCTTAAAATCAGATCTAAATGCTGCCTTAAGATATATCTTGATTGTGATTTTGATATGGAATTAAGTATACAAGTCTCATTGGGTATTATACATGTCAATTGAACTTTAAATCTTTGCTATTTTTCCAAAACTCTTGTTTAGTTAGTTATACATTTTATCAAAATCTTAGTAAAAGGAGATATAGAATGCATGTCAATAAGACAACCAAAAAAACCTAAATGATAAGTCCTAGGTAATTTTAATTAATGTTTCTACTCAAACAATTTTTTAAGCGGCATAAAAAGGATTTTCAAATTCTTTTGAATTATTTTCAGATAAAGTTGAATCAAAAATAAAACAAAACAAGTATAATATGCACAATACCTATATGAACATCAGAGTATTTCTCCTACAATTTACAAACAGTTCCAATATTAACTTTATTAATTCAATTCTTTCAATTTCACTGAAATTGAAAGAATTGCCATTACATTTCTTTAATAGTACACACACACCCCCTCCCCCACCCCCACCCCCCAATTTATTAAAGTAGTTAACTGCCAAAATTACCAAAATAATTTAAGAGCACAAATTAAGTTCAAATACAGCTGGTTGGTGTTTTTTTTTCTTTGGGTGGGGTGTTGGGGGTTAATGATGAGTACAATAAAACTTTACCTGTCCTTTTAAACTTCCTGGTAATAGATTACAGATCTGCATGACAGAGGAATTAACAGCAGCTGTTGTCTTATTACTGGCCAAATACTGGTCAAGTAGCTGGACTACAAATTCACACAACTCACATTTTGCATCCTAAATATATATATAAATATCATTTAACAAATATGTATTATATTTCAAAAGCTGCATCAACAGTCATTAATGACCCTTTTTTATTATTTGCATAATCAAGGTTTATAGGAAAAGAAATAACAAGAATGTAAACAGTAAGTTTGTGTGCATGTGTCAAACAAATGTTGTGCTAATTAGAACACAGCCTTATAAGGACTTCATATTAGAATCTTTGATATTAAGACAGTTGTGGAACAATTAAAATTGACATGGACTTTGCTCACATAAAGGGATGTTTCTTTAATAGCTAAACTTCTTATCTTTAACAAAAAATCATGTGAAAAAAACTAATAATATAGTAACTATTTGAAGAGTCAAACCCTAATAAACTGTTCCATATAAGGCCACAGTTTTTTAATTTGTTGGTTTACAGATTTTTCCCATAAAAAAGTCGGGTCGGTCGGTCAAAAAAAGAAAGAAAAAAAATATCTTTCAAAACAGAAAAAATATGCAAAATAAATATATATTTCACTTTACTAACAAAATGTTTGTCTTATATGCTGTTTTGTCATCATTTCTAAACATTAAGTTCGATGAAATATTATTGATCAGTGATCATGAACATCGCATGACATCGTTTAATAATTTCCTGTAAAAAAAAGGGGGGTTGCACGGACAAAGACGAAATTATATCGTCATTTCACAAACAAGAAAAACAGATTCGCGTAGCTCTCAATCAATTCCAGAAAACTTGGTGAATAATGATCTTCAAACACAAAAACTGATAAAGAAAAAAAAAAAGTAAAAATGTCATACAAAAATAAGTTTCAACACAGTGTCGAAAAACGTAATAGACTTGTCCACTGGAAAAACGACAAAATCAGGTTAATCAGTTGTCATGCAATCAGAGTTGGGGTAATTGTAATTGTAATCATTAATCAGCTGTAATTGATTACAATTTTCCAAGTAATCATTGTAATCATTAATCAGCAAAAAATCTGATTACATGTAATTTAATTTAATCAATTACTTTTCAAAATACCCTGTAATCCTGATTACTTTATGATTACATTCTGATTACAATGAAACAAATTATAAACTGTGTATGGTCATTAAAGGAAACTTTTTGTTATTCTTATTCAATTTATATTGAACATGTTAAGATAGTTTGGTTTAGTTTTTTTTTATATATAAAGCATGACAATTGGTTTGTATACTTCAGTAAAAAAAAAAACTGTTACAGTATTGAAAAGTCATCAATAGCCTAAGAAGAGTCATATAATATTATACAATTATATGTTTCTGGCCTTAGTAAAAGATATTGCACATATATTCACAATTTAAAGATGTACATACATATATTTGATAATGACTGTTATATTCAAGTTATACTTTTCTTTAACCCTTAATTATAATCTTTTGTTAATGTTGTGATTTTTGTCAACTTTGAATTGACAGGTAGGAAACCAATTAAGGTTTGTTTTTATTGCAATTACAAACTGAGTATAGCTGTAGGATAATATATAGTAAAAGATAAATCAGACATGTGATAATTTATCCAATTAGCACAAAATTAATTAAAAGTTATATCTTGTTTTAAATAAGCAAATTTTTGTATGTATTTGGACTGGACATGTAAAATGCAATGATTTTTAGCACTTGTATTTTGTTTACAATTTGATTAAACTGGTAACTTTATTTAATCCATATTTTATCTCCCATAAACTGCACCTTGAAACAAATATAAACCAAAGTCTTGAATATGTCAGAAGACAAACAGCAAACGCTTTTTATAGAGCTATATTCAATTGAAGTCAAAATAATTCAGAGATTAATGATGATAAAGTGAAATGGGTCATAATCAGTGACACAATGTTCATGTATGTATGAAATGCTTTTGAGGTTTATTCAATAGACAAAGTTTGAAGTTATCATTTTATAATATAGCAAACACAATACTTTCTAAAAAATGATATAGTTATATATTAAACATTTATTCATTCACATCATGCAAAATGTTGTTTTTGTTTAATTCATTGTAATCAGATGTAATCATGATTACTTTGCCAATGTAATCATTAATTTAATCAGAGACTTTCAGAAATGATGTAATCATTAATTTAATTTAATCGTACAAATGACAAAGTAATTGTAATTTAATCAATTACATTGAAAGTAATCGGACCCATCTCTGCATGCAATCCGGTTTTTATCCCAATGATCGATATTTTTTGTTATCTATGAAACAAGAAAATTTCAAATGATTTGTTAATATTCAGTACTTAACTGTCAACATTTGGACAAGTCTATTTCTCTGAGATGATGCATCTTACGGACTGATAACAAATAAGAGAAACAAACTTATTTTGTAATTGGTTTGAAACACAGGTTTTGTTCTGCAAAATTACTTGCGCAAAAGACATTTCAAGGTCAGTTATAATTGATTTGTCTATTTTTAGAACATAAATTGGAAGTTTTATTTTTCACAACAGAAAGTTTTATCAACTTTTTTAATGATTAATGCATTTCATTTCATAAAAAAAGAAAATTTTAATTATTTTTCATGGATAATGCATTTATAAGGGTCGGCGGGAATAAAAAAGCATGAAAAGTCAATTTTATTTTTATTCTGAAAATCGGCAAAATCAGGTCGGCGGATCTGTAAACCAACAAATAAAAAAAACTGTAGCCTAAAATATTTTAATATCAGGTATAAACATACTGCTTCAACTTTCTCTTCTGTAAGTTCTTTTGATACTTCTTCAAAGATTGGTTGGACAAAACTGCCATCTGAAGTGTGAAAATTATGTTATAATAACATATAACTTCTTAAAGATAAAACCAGGTGGTAATTAAAACAATTGTAGAATGTCAATATCATGAAGTATTGGAGTAATATTATATTAAAATGTTCTGCATTACTTTTGACCAGTAGTGGTTTTTTTTGCTAAATCTTTTATTCAATATAAAATAAATAATCTTTAACTTATGATGTTAATTATGTGATTCTAAATACATTAATATATTGTTCATATATTTTTCAGATGACTCAGTGAAAAGTCTTCATATAAAGTGACTTGCATCTGCGGCTCTCAATCTGAGACCAACATTCTCAATCTTTATCTAATACTTTAAGAAACAAGTTTAATCAGGCTACTTTCACCAAAATTTCAATTCATCTCTGCCACTTACTTGTACATAACTGTACTTTTTCACAGGTCTGTTCAGGATCAAAGCCTAAGGTAACATCTTTCACAATCATTGGGGCATATTGAGTACACTGAAATGATAAGTTTTTTTACAGATATCATTGCTATCATTTTGAAATTACAGAATACATTGATATTTATCCAATAAAACCTGAAAAGGTAGGTACTTTACAACTTATTTACTAACAAGAAATCTGAGTAGAAAAGTGAGAACACTTTTCAAGTGCTTGGTAATCATTGTTTCAATATACTAACAGTGCAATAAATATTTGGAACTCATAACTCCATGTATACACTGTTTTCAATGTTGTAAATATGTGGAATTTATATAAAAGGTGTTGTGTATCCAAGTATAGTCAAGAGTGAAGAAAATTAAGATTTAAAGGTTTACTTGGTAAAAATTTAATAACTATATTGCTATGAGAGATGATTTTTAAGCACTGTTTGATAGAGTAATTTTTCACAATTCTTACTGGAAAAGATTTGTTTTTTCCCCAAAAACCATATTTATTGGTGTCATTCATTTTTTTATAGAAATAAACTCTAATAAAAATCAAAGTAATTACTTTTAAAAATGTTATCCCTAAAAACTGTGGATGGATTTAAAGACTTTGTAAATGCTACAAATATCACTATGTCAAAGATACCAAATTTTGTGATTACATAACTCAGTAAAAGGACATAACAAAACAGACAACATTTTCAAATCTTTCAATGATAAGTCAAAAAGATGAACTTTGTACATAGCTCACAGAACATTTGAAAAATCTATTTTAGCACAACTGTAGAGACAACAGTGTTGAAAAGACTAGCAGATGTTTGGCAAAATTTGAAATACAGAATAGATACTGTAATGCAGCACCAATGCATCAAAATCAAACATAACTACCAACCAGATGCTCCGCAGGGAGCAGCTTTATACAACCGCAGAGGTTGAACCCTGAATGGTTGGGGCAAGTATGGACACAACATTCAAGCTGGATACAGCTCTAAATTTGGATTATGATTAAATAGTTGACAAAGCATAGGTTTCTGACACAGAATGAATGTGGTCTAATGAACTTAAAATTTTTGTTTTGCCTTAGAGCAATTCACTATGCTGTTGAATATTAATCCTCTCAAAAAAAAATTTGAAGAAATTTCTTTTTATTTATGAAATTTCAAATGAGAAAAATTGAACCCCCCCCCCCCCCCCCATTTTTTTTTCACATCCCCCTATCCTTTATTCCAAAACTGATCTCAATTCAAATTTTTAATGGAGTTTGCAACAATAATTACTCATTTAAATACATCATAAAATATCAAAATATAAAAATGTGCTTGTTATCACTGAATGGTAAAGATTAGATCCTGATTTGGACCAACTTGAAAACTGGGCCCATAATCAAAAATCTAAGTACATGTTTGGATTCAGCATATCAAAGAACCCCAAGAATTCATTTTTTGTTAAAATCAAACTAAGTTTAATTTTGGACCCTTTGGACTTTAATGTAGACCAATTTGAAAACAGGACCAAAAATTAAGAATCTACATACACAGTTAGATTTGGCATATTGTGGAACCCCATTTATTCAATTTTTGATGAAATAAAACAAAGTTTGATTTTGGACCCTAATTTGGACAAACTTGAAAACTGGGCCAATAATCAAAAATCTAAGTACATTTTTAGATTCAGCATATCAAAGAACCCCAAGGATTCAATTTTTGTCAAAATCAAACAAAGTAAAATTTTGGACCCTTTGGACCTTAATGTAGACCAATTTGAAAACGAGACTAAAAATTAAGAATCTACATACACAGTTAGATTCCGCATATCAAAGAACCCCAATTATTCAATTTTTGATGAAATCAAACAAAGTTTAATTTTTGACACTTTGGGCCCCTTATTCCTAAACTGTTAGGACCAAAACTCCCAAAATCAATACCAACCTTCCTTTTATGCTCATAAACCTTGTGTTTAAATTTCATAGATTTCTATTTACTTATATTAAAGTTATGGTGCGAAAAACCCCAAAAAATGCTTATTTGGGTCCCTTTTTGGCCCCTAATTCCTAAACTATAAGGACCAAAACTCCCAAAATCAATACCAATCTTCCTTTTGTGGTCATACACCTTCAGATTAAATTTCATAGATTTCCATTCACTTATACTAAAGTTATGTGCAAAAAAGTTGATTCAACTACTATTCTATACAAAGAAAGATAACTCCAATTGATTTCTCATTACTTAAAAACCAAGAAAATGCTTATTTGGACACCTTTTTGGCCCCTTATTCCTAAACTGTTAGAACCAAAACTCCCAAAATCAATCCCAACCTTCCTTTTGTGGTTATAAACCTTGTGTCAAAATTTCATAGATTTCTATTTACTTAAACTAAAGTTACTGTGCGAAAAAAAGAATATGCTTATTTGGGCCCTTTTTGGCCCCTAATTCCTAAAATGTTGGGATCAAAACTCCCAAAATCAATCCCAACCTTCCTTTTGTGGTCATACACCTTGTGTTAAAATTTCATAGATTTCTATTCACTTTTACTAAAGTTAGAGTGCGAAAACTAAAAGTATTCCGACGACGACGATGCCAACGTGATAGCAATATACAACGAAAATTTTCAAATTTTGCGGTCGTATAAAAAGTATTGAAAAAAGGGGAAAATGTATTTACAAGACCTATTTGAAGATGGTGTTGTTAGATCATCTCCATCCTCTTGGTTATAAACAGTGGTAAAAAGCTGTTAGAAGGATAGCTCTGTCAGATAATGTGTGGACTACAGAAAAATTAACAATTTGACCATAAAAGAAGTCTACCCTTTGACAAGAATTAATAAGTGCATTTACTGTCATATGTTACGATATTTTTTTAGTTTTGATCTTCAAAGAGGCTATTAGCAGATAGAACTACATGAAAATAACTACATTTTATTACAAAAACATTCCTTATTCCTTCTCAATTTAACAGAGAACTTGATTGATTATCTAGTTTATTACACATGATATATATTTTTGTGAATCATATGTATACTGGAAAATTCAGGAAAATGATACTTCCCAATTAATTCACTACGGTACATATGTCCTTGCCAGAGAATACTGTGGTACTACTCTACTTGTCAAAGAATTTAATAAAGCATGGAGTTTATCATACCCTGAAGGTAACCCTCTATTCACCAATGAATATCTATTTTAGGTATAATTTGCTGCTATTGTGAAATTACAGAATACATTGATGTCTGTATGATAAAATCTAGAAAGACAGGTACTTTAAAAACAACTTATTTATTAACCAAAAATCTAAGTAGAATAGTGAGAAAATTTGCAAGTGCTGTATCTTGGTAATCATTGTTTCACTATACTAATAGTGCAATGAAGCTTGGAACTCATTACTTCATGTATACACTGTTTTTGATATTGTAAAGATGTGGAATTTATATAAAAGGTGTTGAGTATCCATGTCTGGTAAAGAGTGAAGAAGGTTCAGTTTAAAAGGTATACTTCATAAAAACATAACAATTATATCTCTGTGAGAGATGATTTAACATATATACCATATACCAGAAACTAATAAAGTAATTTCAAACAGCAATTAATCACTGCTTGAAAGATTTGTTTTCCACAATTGCAAAATTCTTACAAGAAAAATATTTTTTTTCCACCCAAATACATTGTACCACTTATACCGGTGACATTCATTCATAAGAAATAAAATCCAATAAAAATCAAAGTAGTTACTTTTAAATATGTGAACTCTGAAAACTATGGATGGATTAAAAGACTTTGTAGATGTTACAGATGTCACAATGTCAAAGATACTAATGATTTGTAGGTTACATTACTCAGTAAAGGAATAACAAAACGAACACCATTTTCAAAATCTTCCAACGAAAAAGTTAGATACAAATAACAATAGATGAATTTTGTACATTGCTCACAGAAAGTTTGAGAGATCTATTCCAGAATAGTGGTAAAAATATTGTTGTAAGAGACAAAGTAAAAATGTGCAGATGTTTTTTTGTGCAGAAAATTTGAAACACAGATTAGGTACTTTTAAAGCAGCACCAATGCATAAAGCTCTAACATGAATACCACAATCCTTTGAAACTAGAGGCTCTAAAGAGCCTGTGTCGCTCACCTTGGTCTATGTGAATATTAAACAAAGGACGCAGATTGACTCATGACAAAATTGTGTTTTGGTGATGGTGATGTGTTTGTACATCTTAATTTACTGAACATTCTAGCTGCTTACAATTATCTCTATCTATAATTAACTTGGCCCAGTAGTTTCAGAGGAGAAGATTTTTGTAAAACAAAACTAAGATTTACGAAAAATGGTTAAAAATTGACTATAAAGGGCAATAACTCCTAAGCGGGTCAACTGACCATTTCAGTCATGTTGACTTATTTGTAAATCTTACTTTGCTGAACATTATTGCTGTTTACAGTTTATCTCTATCTATAATAATATTCAAGATAATAACCAAAAACAGCAAAATTTCCGTAAAATTACTTATTCAGGGGCAGCAACCCAACAATGGGTTGTCGGATTCATCTGAAAATTTCAGGGCAGATAGATCTTTACCTGATGAACAATTTAACACCATGCCAGATTTGCTCTCAATGCTTTGGTTTTTTGAGTTATAAGCCAAAAACTGCATTTTACCCCTATGTTCTATTTTTAGCTGTGGCAGCCATCTTGGTTGGTTAGCAGTCACGAAAAACATTTTTTAACCTAAATACCTCAATGATTGTTGTGGCCAAGTTTGGTTAAATTTGGCCCAGTTGTTTCAGAGAAGATTTTTGTAAAAGATTACTAAGATTTACGAAAAATGGTTGAAAATTGACTATAAAGGGCAATAACTCCTAAACAGGTCAACTGACCATTTTGGTCATGTTGACTTATTTGTAAATCTTACTTTGCTGAACATTATTGCTGTTGACAGTTTATCTCTATCTATAATAATATTCAAGATAATAACCAAAAACAGTAAAATTTCCTTAAAATTACCAATTGAGGGCAGCAACCCAACAATGGGTTGTCCGATTCATCTGAAAATTTCAGGGCAGATAGATCTTTACCTGATGAACAATTTAACACCTATCAGATTTGCTTTAAATGCTTTAGTTTTTGAGTTATAAGCCAAAACTGCATTTTACCCCTTTGTTCTATTTTTAGCTATGGCTGCCATCTTGGTTGGTTGGGCGGGTCACCGGACACAATTTTTAAACTTAATACCTCAATTATGATTGTGGCCAAGTTTGGTTTAATTTGGCCCAGCAGTTTCAGAGGAGAAGATTTTTGTAAAACATAACTAAGATTTATGAAAAATGGTAAAAAATTGACTATAAAGGGCAATAACTCCTAAACCGGTCAACTGACCATTTCGGTCATGTTGACTTATTTGTAAATCTTACTTTGCTGAACATTATTGCTGTTTACAGTTTATCTCTATCTATTATAATATTCAAGATAATAACCAAACTAGAGGCTCTAAAGAGCCTGTGTCGCTCACCTTGGTCTATGTGAATATTAAACAAAGGACGCAGATGGATTCATGACAAAATTATGTTTTTGTGATGGTGAAGTGTTTGTACATCTTATTTTACTGAAGATTCTTGCTGCTAACAATTATTTCTATCTATATTAAACTTGGCCCAGTAGTTTCAGTGGAAAATGTTAGTAAAAATTTACAAATTTCAGGAAAATTGTTAAAAATTGACTATTAAGGACAATAACTCCTAAAGGGGTCAACTGACAATTTTGTTCATGTTGATTTATTTGTAGATCTTACTGTGCTGAACAATAATGATGTTTACAGTTCATCTCTATCTATAATAATATTCAAGATAATGACCAAAAACTTTCCTAAAATTACCAATTCAGGGGCAGCAACCCAACAACAGGTTGTAGGATTCATCTGAAAATTTCAGGGCAGTTAGATCTTGCCTAGATATACAATTTTACCCCATGTCAGATTTGCTCTAAAAGGTTTGGTTTTTGAGTTATAAGCAAAAAACTGCATTTTACCCCTATGTTCTATTTTTAGCCATGGCAGCCATCTTGGATGGTTGGCTGGGTCACGCCCACACATTTTTTTAACTAGGAACCCCAATAATGATTGCGGCCAAGTTTGGTTTTATTTGGCCCAGTAGTTTCAGAGGAGAAGATTTTTGTAAAAGATTACTAAGATTAACGAAAAATGGTTAAAAATTGACTATAAAGGGCAATAACTCCTAAAGGGGTCAACTGACCATTTTGGTTATGTTGACTTATTTGTAAATCTTACTTTGCTGAACATTATTGCTGTTTACAGTTTATCTCTATCTATAATAATATTCAAGATAATAACCAAAAACATCAAAATTTCCCTTAAATTACCAATTCAGGGGCAGCAACCCAACAACGGGTTGTCGGATTCATCTGAAAATTTCAGGGCTGTTAGATCTTGCCTAGATAAACAATTTTACCACTTGTCAGATTTGCTCTAAAAGGTTTGGTTTTTGAGTTATAAGCAAAAAACTGCATTTTACCCCTATGTTCTATTTTTAGCCATGGCAGCCATCTTGGTTGGTTGGCCAGGTCACGCCACACATTTTTTTAACTAGGAACCCCAATAATGATTGCGGCCAAGTTTGGTTTTATTTGGCCCAGTAGTTTCAGAGGAGAAGATTTTTGTAAAAGATTACTAAGATTAACGAAAAATGGTTAAAAATTGACTATAAAGGGCAATAACTCCTAAAGGGGTCAACTGTCCATTTTGGTTATGTTGACTTATTTGTAGATCTTACTTTGCTGAACATTATTGCTGTTTACAGTTTATCTCTATCTATAATAATATTCAAGATAATAACCAAAAACATCAAAATTTCCCTAAAATTACCAATTCAGGGGCAGCAACCCAACAACGGGTTGTCGGATTCATCTGAAAATTTCAGGGCAGTTAGATCTTGCCTAGATAAACAATTTTACCACTTGTCAGATTTGCTCTAAAAGGTTTGGTTTTTGAGTTATAAGCAAAAAACTGCATTTTACCCCTATGTTCTATTTTTAGCCATGGCAGCCATCTTGGTTGGTTGGCCAGGTCACGCCACACATTTTTTTAACTAGGAACCCCAATAATGATTGCGGCCAAGTTTGGTTTTATTTGGCCCAGTAGTTTCAGAGGAGAAGATTTTTGTAAAAGATTACTAAGATTAACGAAAAATGGTTAAAAATTGACTATAAAGGGCAATTACTCCTAAAGGGGTCAACTGACCATTTTGGTTATGTTGACTTATTTGTAGATCTTACTTTGCTGAACATTATTGCTGTTTACAGTTTATCTCTATCTTTAATAATATTCAAGATAATAACCAAAAACATCAAAATTTCCCTAAAATTACCAATTCAGGGGCAGCAACCCAACAACGGGTTGTCGGATTCATCTGAAAATTTCAGGGCAGTTAGATCTTGCCTAGATAAACAATTTTACCACTTGTCAGATTTGCTCTAAAAGGTTTGGTTTTTGAGTTATAAGCAAAAAACTGCATTTTACCCCTATGTTCTATTTTTAGCCATGGCGGCCATCTTGTTTTGTTTGGCGGGTCACGCCACACATTTTTTAAACTAGATACCCCGATGATGATTGTGGCCAAGTTTGGTTTCATTTGGCCCAGTAGTTTCAGAGGAGAAGATTTTTCTAAAAGTTAACGACGACGGACGACGACGGACGACGGACGACGGACGCCAAGTGATGAGAAAAGCTCACTTGGCCCTTCGGGCCAGGTGAGCTAAAAACAGCAAAATTTCCTTAAAATTACTAATTCAGGGGCAGCAACCCAACAATGGGTTGTCGGAATCATCTGAAAATTTCAGGGCAGATAGATCTTGACCTGATTAACAATTTTACCCCATGTCAGATTTGCTCTAAATGCTTTGGTTTTTGAGTTATAAGCCAAAAACTGCATTTTACCCCTATGTTCTATTTTTAGCCATGACAGCCATCTTGATTGGTTGGGCGGGTCACCGGACACAATCTTTAAACTAAATACCTCAATGATGATTGTGGCGAAGTTTGGTTTAATTTGGCCCAGCAGTTTCAGAGGAGAAGATTTTTGTAAAAGTTAACGACGCCGGACGACGCCGGACGCCGGACGCCAAGTGATGAGAAAAGCTCACTTGGCCCTTCGGGCCAGGTGAGCTAAAAATGTGGGAAAATTATTTACAGAAGCATTTTGAAGATGGTGTTGTAAGACCCTCTTTATCTTCCTGGTTGTAACCAGTGATTTTATGATGTAAGCAGGATATCTCTGTCAGATGATGTATTGACTACAGGAAAATAAACGATTTGACCATAAAAGAAGTCTATCCTTTACCAACAATAGATAAGTGCCTTGATTGCAATCTGCAAGTTTTTTGCAGTTTTGAACATCAAAGAGGTTATTAGCATATAGAGCTATGAAATGAAAATAACAAAATTAAATTAAACAAATCATTCCTTACTCTTTCCCAACTTAACATAGAAATCAGTTCATAATCCAGTTTATTACACATTTATATATATTTATGAATTCATATTCACACTAGAGAATTCAGGGGATGAGAAATGACATTACAAAATATATAGGCTATGTTACTGATATTTTTGTCAGAGTATACTGTGGTTCTAATTTACTTTCCAGAGAATTTAATGAGGCAAGAATTTTATGATACTTTGAAGATACTGCTCTATTCACCAATGAATATTTATTGAGTAAAAAGCTTTTTCACAAAATAAACATTCAAGGACCTAATTATAATCATTAGAGAATCAGTAAAACAAGTAGTTTATATAACTGTACACTGATTTACTCAATATATCAACCCTATAGACAGGCACTGCTTTACTCAGATTTGTTTTGGAACAATGTGTTTATCACACAAATTATAGACTGTATAGTCTTTGGAACCAATTGATCCACTGAAAAACAATTTCAGCTCGGAGTTAAAAATTGCATATGATATTTTGATGATTTGATTTACTGACAAGGACATGTTATATACTTTTGCACTCACCATAGAATTCAATGGAGCTGGGAGTTTATTGCAAAATTCATATACAGTAGCATTGATCTCAGCAGCAGATTTGTTCTGTACTATATACGAGTCAATTTCCTGTACAAGTAATTTACATATGGCACATTCTGGACCATCCTGAAACATATGGTGTTTATCTATAAGTGTCTAGTATCCATATAATGTAATGCAATATAAAATAATTAAATAGAGTAATCAAATATGAAGAAATAACACATTTCACTTATCAGTTCATCTCTTTAAGATCGATTAGACGTCTTCCAATATCTTGAATTGAAAATCAGCAGAACACAATTGGTTTAGATCTTTAATTAAAAGTGCAAATTTTATAAGAAATTCATTTGATACTTTTTTTTATCATTTAAATGAATAAAAATGTTTTTTCATCATTTCAAATCCCTACCTTCAAATCTTTGAAATCCTCAGTAAATTCTAGTGGACTATCTCGATGAGACAAACTTCCATCTAAAATATAACAAAATAACTACTAGTATATGCTGATGGCTAAAGTTCACACTAACTTTCACCTGATAGCATTCATGAGTAACCTGTGGTAGAGTTATTTTCATATTCTGTTGTTGGTTGTCAAATTATCAACTTTTTTTCCTAACAAATTAAACTGCCAAATTTTAGAAATAAAATAAAATAAAGATGAAATACTTTAAAAATGCTATCATACTGGCAACTTAATTTGACACTCAACTAAAAAGACTTGAATCTTTTAATCACATGGTATCAATCAAGGCTCACATATAGAAATTCCACTTACATTTTGGATACCACATACCACTTTTTAGACATAAAATTCTACAAATGCAACATGCATACAAAGATAATAGAAATTCATAATTTCATTCATATCTTTTTGCAGTGCATTGAAAAGACTACCAAATACAGTCTGGCTATTAACTTTTTACCTAAATATGAATTACTTTTTGTCATAAAATTAAGTGAAAAGAAAACATTTAGTATTTAAATACAGAACAACTGCAAATTTCTTAAAAGACCAATCATGAGGATAGGTTCTGGAAGATGAAACATATTTGAAATCTAATGTTGCTGCATTGTGATCTTACACTTGCAATTTAACTACTGTTATACTCACTTGTACACAACTTAAACTTATCACATGTCTGTTTAGGGTCAAATCCTGACACAACATCTTGTACAATAACTGGTGCATATCCGTAACACTGAAATCAAAATTAAATTCAATGAAGATAAAATTTTTAAAATATTTGTTCAAGATTCAGTTATCACTCAAATCTATGTTGAGCACTGTGTTGCTCACATGATATTATTATTTACAATTGATGCATTAAATAATGCAACCGTTATACTTTTGCTCTAATTTCAGAGATATAAGTCAAAAACTGCATTCCCTCTTCCCCTATGTTCTATTTTACCTATGTCTGCCATGTTGGTTGGCAGAAATGTGACAGGGTCATATGACACTTATAGTACTAAAATAACGAGGTTCAATTTATCAGCCGTCATGGGGTGAAAACGGCAAATCAAAGATTTCAACTTTATATATAGCTAATATAGGCAATGGTGTTGATTAAAAACTACACCACCTCGGACACTTTGTTTCCACATAATCAATTTTTCCAATAATAAACAAGTTCTTGGTCGAATCCAATACTGATACCAATAGTATATCCACCTGTTACCTATTACATTATTTGTACGTTCCTCATCTGACGGGTGAACCATCACAGGTGTATATATGCTTTTGCTATATACACGGATCAAAATCTCTTGGTTGACACTACTAAATTCAATCGTTGTCACATTGTTCCCTTTTTTAGTATTTTAATCAGTATGACTTTCTAAGATGACAATACGAATACTAAAATTCTGGACTTACAATAAGGCGTATAGGTACATTTTTCAATTTGTTAGCCGGCATGACGTAAAACATTAAATCAAAGAATTCAACTTTATCTATAACTTATACAGGTCAATGCTGTTGATTAAAAAATACTCCATTCCAGGTTCTTTTGTTTTCCAAATAATTAATATAAATAATAAGTTCCAGGTCCACAGGTTCAAACAGAAAGATTTTGAAAGAAGAGAAAACTGTACATTTTATAATCAGCATGACTTTATCAGATGACAATACCAATACTATAGTTTTCCTATAATATTCTACAGTTTTTGTCAAAAGTATTGTTTGTTTAACTCAAGGTAATATTTAAATTGAGCTGCAAGAAAATAAGCTCACATCTGCATGCATTGGTTGCTAGGCATTGGTTAAATTATTATATACACAGTGAGATCGCAAAGCCTAAAAGGGGATGAATATTTCATTAGTCATTTTTCAATTCTGATTACAATAAGCACTTGGGATTTGGAGAGCTATAGAGATAAAAAATTTACAGAAGCAATGAATTACTCACCAGTTTGTCAAGTGGAGCTGGTAGTTTACTACACAAGTTATATACTGAAGCGTTAATGGCTGAAGATGACTGATTCTGTACAATGAAGTTGTCGATCTCTTGTATTAAAAACTTACACAAGGTACAACCTATGCTTGCCTGGAATTATAAATGACAATGTTTATCTTTAAAATTGCTCATAAATATCAACAATAATGTACATTATGGACTTTAATGAAATTTAAAGTTGGGAATAGCCAACTATCTCCTGGAAATACATATTTAAAATAAAACAAATCCACCTCTGCTATAAAATATATACAATAAATACCAGTCTTGTCAAGAACAGACTTGCCTTTATATATAAACAGCATAGTACATCAGACACATGTTGTCTAATAAACACTAAACAGAACAGCAAGATAAGCATATCTTCTTTTTTTGTTTGTTTACACGAGAAAGTAGCTTTGCAAGTTTTGGCAAGAATGTGTTGCCATGAATATCAATTATATGGTCATTTTTATAAATTTCCTGTTTTTAAATAAATTTGATTTTTTTCGAAAAACTAAGGATTTTCTTACCCCTAGGAGTAGATTACCTTAGCCGTATTTGGCACAACTTTTTGGAATTTTGGGTCCTCAATGCTCTTCAACTTTGTATTTGTTTGGCTTTTTAACTGTTTTGATCTGAGCTCACTGATGAGTCTTGTGTAGACAACACGCGTCTGGCATATTAAATTATAATCCTGGTACCTTTGATAACTATTTATATCCATCCCCTAATTACAAAAAAATAGGGTTTTCTCAAGTTTGTGTATCTAGAGATTTTGATGCAACAAAAATCATGCACAAGAATTATTGGATTTTTTTAAAGAATGTTATTGAACTTTACCTTATGGAGTCATTTTAGTTTTCACAGTATCATCTTTGAACTTTAGACTCTGTACCTTAAGTATTGCTGATATATAAGTATCAGCTTTTACACAGGCCTTTTTTTGCTGCATGGTTGAAGGAACTTAATATTTTTCTTCCAAATTTCTCCATTTTAACATGTGCTTTGACACTTAACACAAATCTCCATATTAAATGGATAATTATACAGGAGAAAAAAATATGAGCAAATATAGAGTGGAAATCAATAACTAAGATTGTCTAATAAAGCTGATATCTGGTTCCAAAATACAGTTGTCAACATTAGTTTTATGTTCATTTAAAAAAGATTCCCAGTGTTGACTGTGGAATTAATCCTAATAATTTTCATACAACCTACCTATTGATTCATAAACAAGGAATTCTTAAACTGTTTCTTAATAGTTTAACAATTTGTTGAAATGCAAAGGAACTTTGTAATTTTCCAATTTCCCTTATTGATAAAATTCAATAAAAATGTATCATTTTGCATTATGTGTGCACAAAAAAATCTTTTTAATTGCAGCTGTTCAATTTGTATGGATACTTGATTACGGGTAATAAGAATCATAAAATATTATCAATCTGAAATGGCAAAATGCAGATCTTTTATTTCCTTTTAAAACATATATCACATTTAACATAGACAATATATTCATTACCTTTGTTTTAAACAACTGTCAAAAATCCTATGAAGTAGTTGTTAACAATGAAACTCAATATACACTATATTTAAATCTAAATAAAGATATGCTTATATTTTTTTGGCCCATAACCTTTAATCTTTAAAATAAAGAAGAACATTATCAGTACAAGATGGCATTATCTAAATCTGTCATAAAAGATCAGGATATTATTTCTTTTGACTTTTGTGAATCTGAGAAAAAACTTGAATTGGAAGTGTTTGAAATGTGAACTTTTAATGTGTAATAAGTGTTGTGATAAAATCCACCCCAAGATTAAAAATGCCAAAGACCACACAATAGTAGACAAAACAGGAAGGAGTTAGTGGTACCAATAGAAACTTTACAAACATCTAATATAAAGTACACGCAACATTTTCTGTAGTAATTGTGATAAACTGGCCAGCCCAAGCTGTATTACAAAAGGTCAGGCGGGACATACTTTCATTGAAATTGATGAATCCTTTGAAATTAAAGTAGAATGGCTGATATATCAAAAACGAAAAATTGGAATAAATGAGAAGAAGCTATATGATCGATGGAGGGAGATGATCACTTAATCAGATATCAGTCAGGGAGAATTCCAATGGTCAGTATACCATTCAAGATATTCAAAATCAAGGGGAAGATTTTATAAAAAAAAGTAGATAAATATGCTCTAAAGCTCATAGAAGAAGTAAATCTAAATATGAAAAGCATCCAAGTTTCAATTTCTAATGAGAAGAAAAATGTCACAACAAGCCGACAAAAATTGAAAAATAATTCAGACAGCAGAAGGCTCTGTATCATTGCAGGAGAGAGATTAATTTTCATATACAAAGTTTCTTCACTTGAAATGTACATATGCTTTTAAAACACAATACTATTGGGTAAATGCTCCGTATATAAATGGGATAAATTTCACAAAACAAGAAAAAAATATGAGCAAATATAAGGATATACAGGTTTTTTTCTGGTTCAAAAACGAAGTTGTCCTCCTTTGTAATATATTCATCAGCAATATTGACTGTGACAATTTTAATTTTTATTTTGCATACACCCTAAATGTTTGTGAATAAAATTTTAGTATAAAACATGAAACTATATTGTAGAAAAAAAATTTATGAGATGTAATAGAAGAGATTTAATATTCTTACTCTTATTCTCAGTTAAAGCGCTGCACATCTTTCAGCTTTCTTGCAATATAGTTTTTGTAATCTTTCAATTTTTTACAATGCTTTGTATGTCATTTTAATGTCTTAAAAATAGGAGGTTTACAGAGATTTAAAACCAACTTTAACCCATTTTTTTTATCTTTGCAAAATACCTGTATTATTGTAAGGTAAACTATTTAATGAATCAATCAATAAGAAATCCAACAGGATGTACCCTTTTAAAACCAATCCCAATAGACATAGAAAATATATCATAAACATTTGATTAAAATCAACAAAATTCGATGCTATAATTGTTAAAAGTCAATTGTTGTAACTCAATATACCTGATATTTAAATCTTTATAAAGATATAAAACAAGTTTTATTCCTCAAGATTTTTCCTTTTGAAACTACAAGATGGCGTTATCAAAATCCGCCATAAAAGCTCAGGATATTATTTCTTGTGACTTTTGTGAATCAGAGACAAAGTTAAAATGGAAATGCCTTGACTGTGAACTTTCAATGTGTAATAAGTGTTGTGATAAAATTCACCCTAAGATTAAAAACGCTAAAGAGCACACAAAAGTAGATATAAAGCAGGTAGGAGTGAATGGTGGTCTTCGAAACTTAGACTTTACAAACATCAAATGTAAAGTACACACAACACAGTCATGTTGTATTTTCTGTAGTAATTGTGATCAACTGGCCTGTCCAAGCTGTATTACAAAAGGGCACGCTGGACATTATTTCATTGAAATTAAAGAAGCATATGAAATGAAAGTAGAATGGCTAAAATATCAAAAAGGAAAAATAAAAATGAACGAGACAAAGCTTGATGATGGAGAGAGAATACTTGATCAGATATCAGCCAGGGAGAATTCCAATTGTCAGAAGACAATTCAGGATATTCAACGTCAGAGAGAAGCATTAAAAAGAGAGGTAGATAAATATGCCCTTAAACTCATTGAAGAAGTTAATCTAAATATGAAAAGCATCCAGGTTTCAATTTCTGATGAGGAGAAAAATGTCACAACAAGCCGACAAAAATTGAAAAATAATTCAAAGAATGCAGACGAAATTCTCACTTCAATTGAGACATCGTTTTTCTTTGAAAATGCTGACATCATAGCAAAATCCTTCGATGATGAAATAGAAGAAATCAATGTTATCAATAAAAGAGTGCCAAAATTCAAACCTGGAAGAATTTCGCAATCAATTTTTGGCACATTATTTGAAGACATTAGTTCCAGCAATACTGTAATAGATTTTAAAGTGAAAAAGGAGTTTACCACTGGATTAAAACATTGTCACCATATATCCGCCTGTTCTGATGGATCATTGTGGTTAGGTGATAGTGTATCTAAGTTTGTAAACAAAGTAAAGCCTGAGGGGAATATTCTCACAACAGTAATAACCATAAACACTGTACTAGGTGGAATAGCTGTCACACCTAATAATGATCTTCTGTTTGGAGATGGAACATATAAGCTCAAACTTGTCAATGGTAAGAGTGGGAAAGTCAGTGATTCAAAGTACAAAATAGAACCATTATTGACAGTGTCTGTCCATATAACCAGTGATCACAAGGTTATTGTAGGTGCTAAGAGTCCCGGTGAAGCCTTCCCTGTGACAGGAAGAAGAGTGGTTATTGTAATGGATCAGGAGGGGAATCAACTCACTGTGTATGAACAAGATAAACATAAACAAAATATATTTTCATACCCTTGTAGTATTACAACCACAAGTAATGGGAATATCTTTGTTGTGGATAAGGTTGCAGAAGATTGGAATGGGAAGGTATTAATATAAGGTATGGATGGAGATATCTTATATGAGTATAGTGGGTGTCAGCATATCAAAAGAAACAATCATCCATTTAAACCAACCAGTATAACAACTACAGCATCAGACAAAGTAATTGTAGTTGATGGATACAATCACTTCCACATCCTTGACAGCTCAGGTAACCTGTTATTCTACTACGATACCATGGATATAGGAATAGAGAATCCATTTTGCCTTTTTTTTCACAAATTCAACAACATTCTACCTTGGATGTTTGTCACATGAGAACAGTTCAAAAGCAAAACTCTATGAGATTCAGTGTTCAGAATTTTAGTTACCAATAAAATTGGTAATAAAAATTTTTACTTATAGATTTTTTTTTTATTTAGATAATCAAGTTGTTCATCCGAAAGTGAGTTGAACAATCTTTTATGAAATTATAAGAAGGGTCAAACTTAGTTTTCTAAATTGTCCATCACAAAGGTTGGGTGTTTTTTCATTAATAAATATATGTGCTCTACAGCATTACATACTTTGGGATGTATAATATTTAGCTTCAAGAGTTATAGAAAAGAAATGAAAATACTAAACTTCCCAAACCTTTCCTTGTTCAGGGTGCCACATGTTGAACGGGATCTGCTTACCCTTCCAGAGCACATGAGATCACCCCCAGTTTTTGGTTGGGTTTGTGTTGCTTAGTCTTTAGTTTTCTATGATGTTTTTTGTGTACTATTATTTGTCTGTTTGTCTTTTTCATTTTTAGCAATGACATTGTCAGTTTATTTTCAATTTATGAGTTTGACTGTTCCTCTGGTATTTTAAGCCCCTCTTTTATACCTTTATTCAAGGATCAGTTAGGCTCCTTATTGGTCTCTAATAAGGGTAAAACAGAGGTTTTCATTTGCACTGTATCTTCTCAGCATTGGGTACCATCCTCAAACAAATAGTAACTAAATAGTTGGTATCACAGGCCCTAAATAAAATCAAAAGCAAGGGGGATTTTGGGGTTTATGTTTATTACAGAATTTGTTCATTTCTGTCATTCTAAGGTAATGATGCAATGGAAATTTGATTCAAACATAACATGTATAAGTAGTTATTATTTAGATAATCAAATTGGAATTGACAGTCTTATCTTATTTCATCTATTTGGATTAGAAAGATAATGAGATTTTAGTAGAAGAGCTACAATAAAACAATACATCGAAGAAAAATAACCTTGTAAGCCTTCACCAATGACTTTGTAACAGCTCCTCCTTTGCCAGAGCTGACCAGAAAAAAAATGGTACAAATATTTAAAATGAATTTGTATCAGTAAGCTACATAAAACACTAAATGCAACAAATTATGAACTAAATGTTGCTGACATGGGTGTAGGCATCTATGGGATGTAATTGTTGAACAGGTATTGCCAATGATGAATTAACATACCATAAACTGTTCACCGAACAATTATATTAAACAGAGAAACAGACCATGCATACTTTAATTATTTAAACTTGGAGAAAAACACCACCTTCTTTCTAACAGACATTGATATGAGTTTAAGGCAGAGTATTTCGAAGAAACATAATGTGATTTCCAATTTTATACAATATATATAGGAAGATGTGGTATGAGTGCCAATGAGATAATTCTCCATCCAAATAACAATTTATCAAAGTCAACCATTATAGGTCAATGTACAAGTCTTGTTCTAGTGAATGACTACTGGCAAACTTCCTTACAAGGCCGAAATATATCTTTCTTGATTATTTTTTTTGTTCCAATTTTTTCTAATCCATTGAATCATTTAAAAAAGAAGTAAATCATTCAAAAATTGCATGAAAAGCAGAATTAAGCATGTCTTATCAAGGAGATTGGGCAAGACAGGAGTGTTACATCCCATAGCATTCCAGTAAAAGAAAAAGAAAACAAGATCAAAATCAACAACAAACAAGAATGTGTCCTCAGTACACAAATGCCCCACTCGCACTATCTTTTTCTATGTTCAGTGGACCGTGAAATTGGGGTAAAATCTCTAATTTGGCATTAAAATTAGAAAGATCATATCATAGGGATTATGTGTACCAAGTTTGAAGTCCATTGGACTTCCAACTTCATCAAAAACTACCTTAACCAAAAACTTTAACCTGAAGCAGGACAGAGGGACGGACGGACGGACGGACTGACGGACAGACAGACGAATGAACGGACGCGCAGACCAGAAAACATAATGCCCCCCTACTATCGTATGTGGGGCATAAAAATGCATCAAATTTTGCAAAAGATAGATACAAGAATATAGAACCTGCTCTACAAGATAGCTTGACCATTTTGGTATTCTACAAGAGAGGGACGAAAGATACCAGAGGGGCAGTCAAACTCATAAATCGAAAAATAAACTTACAACGCCATGGCTTGGAATGAAAAAGACAAACAGACAAACAGTAGTACACATGACAATAGCACAAACTGTACAATTATAGAAATTGTCTCATACCCAAATTAGTTTGATAACCAATGGAATTTCGTTTTCAGGTACTCCATAGTTTCATATTAAATAGAGGCAGAAGAAACCAAATATACAATCAAATTCATTAGTGGAGGAAACACCAATCACACCTACCACCCAATTAAAAAGTTTGTTATGTGTTAAGTGGTTATAAGCAGTGTGTATAAGTTTCATAACATTTGGTTGAGGCAAACTAAAGCTACAGAATGGAAATGAAAAAAATGTACTTATAAATGGCATAACTCATGAACAGTAAAAGTGACATTACATTAACACATTGAAGGTATGCTCCACAATAATCTATCTACGGTATCTCTGTAAAAACATGAAACCTCTTTCAATAAGATGGCAAATATGATAAATCTAAACACCTATAAACTGAGAATGTAGGGTTTTCTTTCAATGCAACAGCAACCCACCACTCACACAATAAAACTCAAGGTTTCAATGAGCCTGTATATCTTACCTGGTATCTATACATAACATTAACTATGATCATATTTAGATGCTTAAAAAGAGCATGATTTGATGGCAGCTTGCAGTTTCCTAAAAGTGCAGATCCTTTAAAACTTGATTTAAAAAGTTTAAGAGGTTATCTTTATGCACAGTCATTACTTATTCTAAATCAAGAGCGAAATATCATATGTATGGTATAAATTATCAATAGAAATAGAAATACAGAAACACACATCTATTTAAGTTTTGTCATCCAAACATTCAGAAACATCTTTCACTTACCAATAATACACCTGCAATGAGATCAATTCAATGTCTAAAGGCATCCCAGTATGAAGTTGAGACAACTGTTTGATTTTTGGAATCCTCGATGGTGAAAAAATGTGTTCCTTGTGAGGACATTTATGTACTTACCTTTACATTGTCTAGTTCTTTAATAGATTTAAGTGTAATTGATTCATCTGATAAACTTCCGTCTAAAATGAGATAAAAAGAATTATGAAAACATTTACTAGTGTGATTATTTAACAGCATAGGTAAAGTCAACCTCGAGAGTTTTTACATGAAATCTGGTAGTAAAATGTCCCTAACTAGTGGTTCATTTAGCTTACATATTTAGTTTTTAATTCAAAAATTAGAAGATTTTGAATTAAACAACTATCCACCAGTAACCAACCAAAAAGCAAGTGTAGGTCATTTGTGGCCTTCAACAATTGAGTAAATGTGACTGTGTGAGTATCAAAATAATAAGAACTCACATTTGATACTTGATACAAATATCAAAATCCAGATTCTGCAGAAATCACAATATTAAAGTCATAAGAAACGAGTGACCGGTGAAAAATAATGTTCTTCCAATTCTTGAACCAATGCCTACAAACATCAAAAACTTAGTCTTCAGTGCACAAATTTATCATTTTTTTCGTGTAAATTTTGTATACTCATGGTCAATTTTTTTTTAATTGGTCAATGTTGTTGTGAAAATATGGCAGGTAATTAAAGTTTGTGTTTTGAAGCCGAAGTTTAACGATTGTCACCTGTTTGTCAACAATCGACAAAAAATCAACAAAAAGCATGGAAATTGAGCACGTGTTTAACATGTCAATTCAGATAATAGTTGATTTTAAGAACATCCATGCGTATTGTGATCACCGGATATTTACCAGATTGGTCACACTGAGGTCACTTTGCATGCAGAAAATATGTCGAGGGAATTGATAAAGTAAACTTCTTCTAAATATGAATAAATTAAAGAATTTTCTTCAGAAAAAAGTATATGCACATGAGTTTTAAAATGAAAACTACCCATTGATTTATGAAAAATACATATGCATTATTTTTTCTTATTTGAGGTTTCTTATGACTTAAAATGCACACAATATTTTTTTAATTTAAAGTAAAATTATATCTTAAATAACTGATTGCTATTGAAATCATAATTGCTTAGGTAATTCAGCTTGCTTCATAATCAATTTTGGTTTTTATCATTAAAACAATTACTAAAACAGGATTTTGTTACTCCATGAAGATTTGGTTAAGACTTTTGGGGTTCTGGTTATAATACTTACTTTTACAAAGTTGGACCTTTTCACATGTCTGTTCAGGATCAAAACCTGCTGTTATATCATTTATTATAATTGGTGCATAAGTCTGACACTGAAATAAAATAAAACAAATACAATTAAGGTGAGAGGTTAATACATGTACACAAATATTGACTAAAAACTTTTAAAGTTAACTTTTACAATGTTTAGAAATAGGATGAAAAGTAAGCAATGCAAAACAGTTTGTAGACAAGAAAAATGACTCATCTATATGAAAGAGAGACAAAAGTTACCAGAGACACATTAAAACTCATAAATTAAAAATAAAACTGACAATGTCATTGCTAAATTAGAAAAAGACAAACAATATTACACAAAACGCAACATAGAAAACTAAAGACTAAGCAACAAGAGCCCTACTTACTGCGGGTGATCTCAATTAGGAATATCATCAAATTTTTACACCCTTACCAGATTCTTGAGTAGAGCTGGAAGTTCATTACAAACTTGGTATACTGAAGCGTTGATGGCTGCAGCTGACTGATTCTGTGTAGTATAGTTACTAACAGCTTGTACTATAAATTTACACAAAGTACAGCCGGGGCTTGCCTGTAAATAGGAACAATGAAATACATATTAGACTTGTCTGGAACAAATATCAATGATAAATTTAGATTAATACTGGACTTGGCAAGAATACTACACAGTTTTCTCTAATTCTTCATCAATTAATCCCTTTCTGCACCCATTGTATAAAAAAAATTTAATCAACTGCGGTTCGTTTGATCTCAGTACTTCATTGGTTATAATCCGATTATGACGTCGAATTTTCATGCTTTCCGCTGAATTTCCAATTGAGACAGCATGAAAAAAGGCAACCATGCCTGATGACGTCACATAGAAAGAACACATCTTTTATGCAGATCATTCGAAAAGAAGGAATAAGTTTGCCTGCATAATGTTAGAAAATCATTAGAGAAACAGATTCCACCACCAAATCGTATTTTTATCCACTCTCGACAGTTAAATTTTCAATATTTAAAATGCTCAGCAAGCCTCGCGTTTTAAATTTGAAAATTTAACTGTCGAGAGTGGATGAATATCGTATTACACTTGATGCAGTGGTAGAATCTATATATATATATTCAATCTTCAAAATCACAATTAATTATTGAAGCTATGTTTATATTTATCATTTATAAAACCATATAGATCCATGCCAGAAAATATTATAAAAAGTAATAAACAGTTGCACCACGAGCGCATGATATGCCTATTGTCTTGTGTGCGAAATAATCATAAAAAGTTTCTGAGATATGGTGCGACATGTGAAAACCCACCTTTTTTTACCAAAAAATCAATTATTCTAAAATAAAAATTTGAATCATCACCAATAAGAAGACAGATCTTTAGATTAATATAACTAAAAAGTATAACTGTAAAGTTTTAAGCAATAATCATAAATTGTTCTTGAGATACGGCGCAACCTGTTTTAGTTATAAAGTGCCGTCACTCAAAACGTTTAAGTCTTATTTTCACCAAAAAGTATACAGATCGTTTGACCATCATAAGAAACAACTATGTTAAGTTTCATGAGATTTGGATAAGTAGTTCTCAAGTTACAGTGTGACATGTTTACACTGGACAGACAGATGGACGGACATTTGTATACCATAATATGACCCGTCAAAATTTTGACAGGAGTATAAAGACGGTTATAAATTTCGAAAATGGAAAACAAAATCCTAACACATTCCACAATAGCTGGTGCACAGCTGCAATATATGTGCAGTATATGTGCAATCTTTTACAAACGTTTGATAACAGTATTTAATAACTTGTAGGCTAAATTGCACATATCTCCTTTAAAAATAAGTATTATAACATAATTGAATTGATCATTTGTTACATTTGATTTAAAGATTTTGCCAGATTTAACAATTAGCAGAAATAATTTAGGTTAAATATCATTAATGTAAATAATTTTTTTTTAAAGACAAGAACAACTTTAAAACTAATTTTACCTCAACTCTTTCTGTGATCATCTTCTCAATCTGTTTCGGTCCAAATTTAGGTGACCATGAAATACTGTCATCTACAAATATACATTTGTCTTGAAAATAGGTGACAGAAATTTACATAAAATCTAAACTACCTTGCAACTATGCTGTTTTCATTGTCTTAATTTCGGTTCTTGGAGGAATATGAGCCTCGCTGAAAACAAACATAATACAAATATGTTTAAACTAAAGCAGCACCCACAAGAGTGCTTTATATACATACATCCAGCAAATACCTCAATGTTCCATTTCATGGGAAATCCACCATGCAAGATATTATGGGTTCATATATGATTGAATTCAGAATAAGTTATAACTTTATATCTATGAAAAATGTTTATGGATGTATTATGTCAACGTTATAAATGTATTCCAATAAAAGAAAAATACAGAGTTGTCTCCCTTTTACCAGGGAAAAAAATAATATCTTAAAAGTAGCTACCAATAGACCACTTTCGAGTTATGTCATTCACTGGAAAAGTTTGTCAATTTTGTGTTCCTTTGTGATGTCATTTACAAGATAGAGAGAATGACAAGACTCCTTGTCACGGTTCAATGATTTTACAGCCAGCCAGCTGTATAGGATTTCAGGAGACTTGAACGTCCTCTTCCACCATAAACCAAGTTTTTCAGGGAATGCAACAAACTCAAAAGATGTCTATTGACTGACACAAGTTTGTATTGTAATACACCATAAAATATACAACTTACTTGTACATAGTTTGACCTTTTCACATGTCTTCTCTGGATCAAATCCTAATACAACATCGTTGACTATAATGGGGGCATAGGTCATACACTGGAATAAATGAACAGTATACATTTGGAATATGTTAAATTAGGTGAGCATGAAATTTTCTTTTTATGTGACAAGTGAATATCAAACAGTTTTCATAAAATTACATACATTTTCAATTTAAACATCCAGTCATAATACAATTTTCATTAACAGTTTTGACATGATAAAATGTCACTTTGTAGCTTCTATAGCAAGGAGTTTATAAATTAAGAGCTGATTTACTCACCAAAGACTTCAATGGACCAGGTAATTTACCACAAAACTCATATACAGTAGCATTAATCTGACTGGCTGTTTCATTCTTTGCAATGTATGAGTCTATTTCCTGAACAATTAATTTGCATATGGCACATTCTGGACCAGCCTGAGAAAAAACCCATAAAATGACCAATATGACAGTATATAAAATATTAACAAATCTACATTTAACTATTGATGAAATAGCAAAGCTTAAGAATATAAACATGTGCAGGTCACTTTATTATAATACATTGTCCAACAAAGAACAATGTTTACTTTTAAATAATTCTATAGTCTAAATGAAATTGAAATAATACTTAAAGTACCAGAGACCCTGCCCTTATTGTAAGGTTAACCTTCCAAAATTATTCATAAAAATGAGTTCAAGGTCAGGCGAACACAGACTAGCTCACAATAATCTAATGGACTAAAAATAGGTCACCTTTTGCTTAAAATTGTTAATCATGATAATCTTCCATACACCAGTCTCTAGTTGTTTTATAAGAAAAGGTTGGCTTAAGCTACTTTACTGAACATAAGAATATATTCTTACAGTGGTGTAATATAAGCATAAGGATGTAAAAATTTATGAGAAAGTGCACACATTCTGAAGTCATCTATTGATCAATGACCCAAGAAATTATGAATTTTGAAATATCTTTATTTAAACACAGTCCAGTGGAGGTATTATAATGTTGAGAAAAAATTGATGATCAACACAACAGGTGCCACATGTGAAGCAGGATCTGTTTACCCTTCATGAGTAACCTGATTTGGTGGGGTTTATGTTGCTCAGTGTATAGTTTTCTATGTTGTGTTTTGTGTTCTATTGTTGGTCTTTTTCTTTTTAAGCCATGGAGTTGTCAGTTTATTTTTGACTTATGATTTTGAATGTCCCTTAGGTACTTTTTCCCTCTCTTTTATATCTCAACTAGATATGTCAAATATTAGATATAAGATCTACTCTGGAATCTCTGAAACTAGTATCAAACCATTTGTAGTCAATTTTATATATCTTGTTTGACTAGTACCAGTAGTATTCTTTCAACATACAAACAGAATAGAATTTATAATTTCTAGACATATTAAGAAATATATATCAGCAGCAGTAAGACGAAAAAGGTTTAAAACTAATTTTACCTCAACTTTTTCCTTGATTTTCTTTTCAATCTTGTTTGCTTCAGATTTCATCGACAATAAAGTACTGTCATCTAGAAAAATATACATTTGTCGTTGAAAAAGATTAAACAAATTACATGCAAATCTCCGTTATTGAAATTTAAACCACCTTGCTTTGACAGTGGTTTTTTTCATTGATTTATCTGAAACTGATTCCTTACAGAATATACAACTAGGAACTTAACTGAAAGCAAACATACCAATACAACACCTCCTCAGTGATTTATATATATAGAAGAAGCAAATAATGCAGTTCAGCATTTTATAGGACACAATGGTGAATAAATTCAGTGAAATATATTTCTTTGACACATTCCCAATTTCCATTCTCAATTTTATTCTAAGAAAAATAAATTGAGTTGCACAAATAATATATAAGTTTCTCATAATAAAGAATTGTGAATAAGTGGTATGTATGTGAAAAATGTATATAATTGTATTATTATATGTCTCTAATAAAATTTAACAAGAATGTATCCATAGTACACGGATGCCCCACTCGCATTATCATTTTCTATCTTCAGTGTACTGTGAAATTGGGATAAAAATCTAATTTGGCATTTTGATTAGAAAGATCATAACCTAAGGAACATGTGTACTAAGTTTCAAGTTGATTGGACTTCAACTAAATCAAAAACTACCTTGACCAAAAACTTTAACCTGAAACTTGCACTATCATTTTCTATGCAATTAAATTAGAAAGATCATATCATAGGGAACATGTGTACTAAGTTTGAAGTTGATTGGACTTCAACTTCATCAAAAACTACCTTGACCAAAAACTTTAACCTGAACAAACGAACAAACAAACGAACGGTACGACAGAAGGACGGACGAACGGAGGGACGGACGGACACACAGACCAAACAACATAATGCCCCTCTACTATCCTAGGTGGGGCATAAAAAAAACCAGAGTTATCAACTCCCATTTTCAAGTATGCAAGTAATAAGAAATTAGAAGCTACTGGTTCACTGACCCAAGTTTGCATTGTAATAATTCATAAAATAAAAAGACTTACTAGTACAGAGTTTGACTTTTTCACATGTCTTCTCTGGATCAAATCCTAATACAACATCGTTAACTATAATGGGTGCATATGTCATACACTGAAATAAATCAAAAATAGGAATCAACATCTAATTGTCTTAAATAATTTATCATATTGCCAGATATTGTTGTCAATATATTTGCATTTATCTTATTCTAGAATTATTATCTACAAGAATGTGTCCATAGTACACAGATTCCCCACTCCCACTTTCATTTTCTTTGTTCAGTGAACCCTCAAATTGGGATCAAAACTGTAATTTGACATTGAAATTAGAAAGATCATATCATAAGGAATATGTGTACTTAGTTTCAAGTTGATTGGGCTTCAACTTTTTCAAAAATACCTTGACCAAAAACTTTTCCCTGAAGCAGTACAGACGGACAGACAAACAGACAGAGGAAGACAAACAAACAGACCCACAGATCAGGAAACATAATGCCCCTCTACTACCATAAGTCGGCCATAAAAAGGAAACAAAAAGAAAAGGTTACAAGGTTGGTAAACTAACAAAACCAAATTCTTTACTTTACAGGAAATGTCTTTGATATTTTCAGTCCACAGTAGCCCACTTATTGTAGCTATTATGCCACATATGTTCCCATTGGACTCAAATCGCAACATAGTGGTAAAACTGTTCAATGGGTTGTCCTTACAAGAGCTTTTATACATCCTTCTTAGACAACATTTTACAGAATGGTCCCTAATACATCAGTCTGCATGTCAATCTGTCTGAATGTCAACATTCGGTACAACTGTTTTCATAGGTAAAGTCAATGAAATTCAATAGAGCATAGAGTTTCCAAGTTGTGAACAGATTTACTCAACATTAAATTCAATAGAGCAGGGATTATAAGTTCAGTAGGGAGTTTATTCATACACAAGTTAAATATCAAGGAATTGATTTACTCAATGGGAAATTTAGAGGAGCAGGAAATGAATAAGTTAAGAGCTAGATTACGAAACAAAGAATTCAAATGGGCAGGGAGAATTAGGTGAGCAGAGAGTATATAAGTTTGGAGCTGATTTTCTCCCCAATAGAATTCAAATAGGCAGAGAGAATCAGGTGAGCAGAGAGTTTATAATTTAGGAGCTGATTTACTCCCCAATAGAATTCAAATTGACAGGGAGAACAAGGTGAGCAGAGAGTTTATAATTTAGAAGCTGATTTACTCCCCAATAGAATTAAAATGGTCAGGGAG
The DNA here is from genome assembly GCA_019925275.1 of Mytilus edulis. Classification (NCBI taxonomy): domain Eukaryota; kingdom Metazoa; phylum Mollusca; class Bivalvia; order Mytilida; family Mytilidae; genus Mytilus; species Mytilus edulis. The sequence continues at coordinate 663,704 of CM034356.1, read as the reverse complement.
AATTAGGTGAGCAGAGAGTTTATAATTTAGAAGCTGATTTACTCCCCAATAGAATTAAAATGGTCAGGGAGAATTAGGTGAACAGAGTGTTTATAATTTAGAAGCTGATTTACTCCCCAATAGAATTAAAATAGTCAGGGAGAATTAGGTGAGCAGAGAGTTTATAATTTAGAAGCTGATTTACTCCCCAATAGAATTCAAATGGTCAGGGAGAATTAGGTGAGCAGAGAGTTTATAATTTAGAAGCTGATTTACTCCCCAATAGAATTAAAATGGTCAGGGAGAATTAGGTGAGCAGAGAGTTTATAATTTAGAAGCTGATTTACTCCCCAATAGAATTAAAATGGTCAGGGAGAATTAGGTGAGCAGAGAGTTTATAATTTAGAAGCTGATTTACTCCCCAATAGAATTAAAATGGTCAGGGAGAATTAGGTGAGCAGAGAGTTTATAATTTAGAAGCTGATTTACTCCCCAATAGAATTAAAATGGTCAGGGAGAATTAGGTGAGCAGAGAGTTTATAATTTAGGAGCTGATTTACCCACCAGAGAAGTCAATTAACCAGGTAGTTAGTTTAGAGTTTATTTACTCACCAAAGACGTCAATGCACCAGGTAATTTACCACAAAATGCATATACAGTAGCATTGATCTGATTGGCTGTTTGGTTCTTTGCTATAAATGAGTCTATTTCCTGAACAATTAATTTGCATATGGCACATTCTGGACCAGCCTGATAATAGAAAACACAAAATGACCAATATAACAGTAACTATATCATAGTCTTAAATCTAAATACTGTAGAAGCATTAATTTTCGTAGGGTTGAAATTTCATGGTTTTGTCTCTATATAAGATTTCATGGGATTTTATTTCGTGGTTTCTATCAAATGGAAGGGATATTATATGTAGCTTAAATTTTTCGTGCTGGTTTTAATTTTGTGGATACATTCTTTCCACGAAATAAACTAAATTAAATCCTCATCGAAAATTTCTGCTTCTAACGTAGTTAACTGAATCAATTTGTACCTTATAATATAAGTACAACTTCTTCAATTAAATATTCCGGTACCTGCATTGTTTTTTATCAGCATATTATTACAAGCACTTACAAAAACTCTAGAAAAAAGTACAACTAGTGGCTATGATGAATTTAAATCTTATAACTATTATGGAAATGGAGATTAAGAACAATCATAAAATTGATCTGTTACGAAAATTGATGTGAAGTTATCGTTCTTTATCAACAAATAAAATCATTTCACAAAAAAGGGGGGTCTAACTATACCTTTATTATAACTTCTTCAATATTACTGGAAGGGTAATCTTTTGTCATTGCTATACTGTCATCTGTCAAAAAAAGAAATTTAAAACAACATTAAATCAAATAGTGTTTTAATAACGACAATAAAAAACAATATTGGGGGCGAGATAGAATATCAAATTGATCTGCAATTATTAAAAAAATGGGATACCCACATTAGCATTAAGACAAACACTCTGAGGGGGGGGGGTCACTTCCTATATACAAGGTGATTGGACATGCCGCTGGAATAGGTAACTTTTTCCAGCTTGAATATATGGAAATAGTGTGGGAAAACTATCAGAAATATATGATATAAGGTCAATAAAATTCCAATTACTTGTGTAGAAAAGCTCTGTAATTTTTTCACAGCCAAAAGTCTAGCCATAGGTAAACATTAAACAAAAAAATCTTAACCTTAAATATTCCACTCCCGAGGACAAACATTGGTATTGAGAAATTGAAACCAGTTTTCCTATCTTAATAATAATGTAATAAACTTACTGTAAACCAACTTATTTTCGCGGATTCTTTATTTCGCGTTTTACCATTTCTTGACCACTTCGCGGCTTTTTAATTTCGCGATTATCTGATTTTCTTGATGAAGTTTATTTTAAAAGGAAAGACAAAAAAAATGACATATTCACGACGATTTATATTCGCGTTATTTTTCTACTCACGAAAGTCGCGAAAATAAGTTGGTTTACAGTATTATTAATGTTAAAACTTACTTGTACACAACTTTACTTTTTCACAAGTAAGTTCAGGATCAAATCCTGACACAACATCTTGGACAATAACTGGTGCATATCCGTAACACTGAAAGTGAATATGATAAAAACATTATGTGATATAGGAAACAGTTTTATAAATACTTAACTACAACTATATGAACTCCATACCAACATTTTTTATCAACAGCACCAGTAAAAGTAGCTAGAAGATTACCAAAGTTATTAGTTTGTTGTTTCGGAATCTTTAACTTTTTAGGGATGAGATAATATGTTTAAAAGTGTACACCAAAATGTTATGAATTGCAAACTAAATCTTTAAAATCAAACCAAGGCATATAGAATAATGGCATTTTTGTTTTTGATATTCACTTTATCAGCAAGAATAACAATTGTGATCGCTAATAGCCCTCTAGGGTGAGCTGATATTGTGCTGATGAAGACAAAATCAAAATGTAAAATGCCACTTTTTTTTTAATTGGCAGTTCACTTAACTGTATGTTGTGTTTTTATTGGTTGAGAATATGAAGTAGTATGTAAAACTACTTTTACACGTACAAAACATTTGTATAGTTGTTCAGTTGTATGAATGAAGTTGCAAGCAAGTGTTCAAGTTGCTGCACTGATGCATTATGTCACTGCCTTATATTTTCAATCATCAAATCCTGTCCATGATTTTAAAAATATCAGGCATTTTAAGATCAAATTGGAAAATGTACAAAAAAGTTTAAAACTACAAAAATACCAAACTGCGAGGAAAATTCAAAACGGAAAGTCTGCAATCAAATGGAAAAATCAAAAGCTCATGCGATAAATATCTTCATTTCTATTTTTTGTATATGAACAATGAAGTTATCAATAACCCTTTAGATTCTTAAAGGAAAATTTGCCCTGAAAATTCTCTAGTGCTTTGAATCACTGACCAGAGAACTGACTTGGATGTACAGTTATTACAAAAGTTGTATTTCAATGCAATAATAAACTCACGAGTTTGTCAAATGGAGCTGGTAGTTTACTACACAAGTTATATACTGATGCGTTAATGGCTGCAGAAGACTCATTTGTTACAATGAAGTGGTCAATCTCTTGTATGATAAATTTACACAGTGTACAGCCTATGCTTGCCTGGAAGTATATAAGATAAACATTATCAAAAAAACTATACCACAAGGCTTAAAGATAAAAGGATATACTACAGGTATCACATAAAATTGACATTCTCATGATACTTGAAAATGAGGTCAAGGTCAGATGAACCCTGCCAGATGGACATGTACACATTACAATTATGAAAAATTAAAGGACATTATTACCAGTCAAAATTTCAATTCTAATAAGTCTTCCCTCAAAAAGTAAAACACTGATCTTCATTTATTGTATCTTATTTGGTAATAAATGAAAACATTCACCTACAAAAGTTGTCACTGATGCATTCTGTTAAAGTCCGTAACAATACAATGTAAACTATTTTGCCCCATTACACCCATTTATTTTTTCATATAAGACTTAATATATCGTGAAAGGTCATTTACCAAAATTCAAGAAGTTTCTTGATTTTCTTTCTTTTGTTTTGAGACCCAATAATACCAATGCAAATATGTGCAAATATAAGGTAAAAGTGTGAGTCGGCCTTTTCTCGTCATATTTTCAATCTCAAATATCTCGAAAAGGAGGTCCATGACCTATCAATATTTTTAGCTTATTTTTATCCTTAATTGATGCTCTACCAGCTTATAGTATCAATTCTAACTTTTTAATTTATTAATTTTTACCTAACCTCACCAAAGTACATCCTTAATGGTGATTGTTTGGTTGCTGTCTCATTTATGGGTAATTTATAAATAACATGACGGTACCCAAATTGCACCTATTTTGACCATTTTTTCACCTAAGTTTTTTTATGATGAAGACAAAAATTTCCATTCTGTGTTTATTTTGTAGCTGTATCCTTCTTTACTATATAGGTACACCAATTTGATTTTTAATCCATATTGAGTCATAGAAAAATGGGTTTGAATCGACCTCCAAACTATCCATGATTCCGTACGTAATGGGGAGTACCCAAAATGCATCCATGCTTAAATTCACATTATTAAAAATCAAATAATAGATGTTTAGTTTTATTTTTTCAAATATTTAGAACAATTTGATATTAGTACATGTTCACTAATCATTTGTTTTTTAAATGAGGGCTGGTACATAACATATTTTTTTTAAAAGATGACTTTTGGTGAACGTCACATGGCGGCGTTTTCATACATTTTTCTTTTCCAGTGATAGCTTCATCTGATGATATAAAATGTGAATGTTTAGTGTATATTTGAATATATTCACCTATTTTGTAAGACATGTATAATGTCAAATAACTAAAATACAAATTGTTTTGTCTCAAAGAAAACTTTTAAGAATTTCTGAGCTGTTTATGTAGAATAGGTGCAATTTGGGTACTTGGTGCAATTTGGGTACTGTGACGTTACTTTTAGCCATCAACTGTATATAGTGGTATTCTTATTTTAAATTTTTCCTAAAAAGAAAGAAATTGACATACTTTGGCATTATTTTCTTCTTCTTTTTCATACTTTTCCAAAGCTTCTTTCTGAACCAAGTCATAATCAAACTCTATCTTTTCCACCATATCATAATCATCTTCTTCTAAAAATACAGAAAACATTAAAAAAATTAAAATACAGATAAAATTCAAAGGGAAACAATTTCGGTTTAAATGAAAACCAACTTTTAACCAGCATCTTCACAAATTATTAAATGTGTGACCTTCATCTTAAACATGTTAATATCATGTGTCATACAACTTTTGTCTTGTAAACACCATGTGAACAACATCTAAAACCAGACAACATATTTTGACCTGAATCCTTTCTTAAAAAAACGTCATAATAAATAAAACCATCCTCTTTGACTAGTTTTTTTAAATCCTTGTATTTAAAATACAAGAACAAATATCTGGACCTGTCAGTACTTTGTAAATATTTAAAATATTGTCAATTCTTAATTGCACAAAAAAGATATTAATATTTGTTTATTTATACAAAAAATCCTGGGTTTGTTTATTTTCCCACTCACCATTATTACACAGTTTGATCGTTGTACAAGCCATGTTAGGATCCAAACCATTTTTAATGGCTATCAACAAAATTGGAGCAAACTGTTGGCACTGCAAAATGTAAAACAATAAAAATAAGATTAAACATTTCTCATGAAATAGCACAACACACTGATATCTTGTTTTGCAAAATAAAGTGTGTCTAGTATTTGAACAAGATTGTGTCCCCAGTACGCTGATGCCCCATCCTCACTTTAATTTTCTATGCTCAGTGGACCGTGAAAATGGAGTAAAATCTCTAATTTGGCATTGAAATTATAAGGACCATATCATAAAGAAAATGTGTACTAAGTTTCAAGTTGATTGGACTTCAACTTCATCAAAAACTACCTTGACCAAAAACTTTATCCTGAAGCAGGACAGATGAACAGATGAACAGACAGACAAGCAAACAGATGGATTAACGAACACATGGACAGACGAAGGGATGCACAGACAAGAAAACATAATGCCCATAAATGGGGCATAAAAAATTTCCTTAATTTACCAGACAGATCCCTATCCAACAATAAATCACTATTGAGTTTGTGACAGCAGAGGTTGCAACAAAGTGTCAAAGCTATGATAATAAGGAAAAGAGACTGCTAAAAATAGTATAAGTATGGACCTGCATATTCTGATGTTGAAAAAAACAAGTATATAAAAAAGAAGATGTGGTATGATTGCCAATGAGACAACTATCCACAAAAGACCAAAATGACACAAACATTAACAACTATAGGTCACCGTATGGCCTTTAACAATGAGCAAAGCCCATACCGCATAGTCAGCAATAAAAGGTCCCAATAAGACAATGTAAAACAATTCAAACCAGAAAACTAACGGCCTTATGTATGTAAAACTAGAGGCTCTAAAGAGCATGTGTCGCTCACCTTGGCATATATATGTGAATATTAAACAAAAGAAGCAGATAGATTCATGACAAAATTGTGTTTTGGTGATGGTGATGTGTTTGTTCATCTTACTTTGCTGCTTACAATTATCTTTATCTATAATGAACTTGGCCCAGTAGTTTCAGTGGAAAATATTAGTAAAAATTTACAAATTTTATGAAAATTGTTAAAAATTGACTATAATAACAATAACTCCTTAGGGGTTCAATTGACCATTTCAGTCATGTTCACTTATTTGTAAATCTTACTTTTCTGAACATTATTGCTGTTTACAGGTTATCTCTATCTATAATAGTATTCAACAAGAGTGCACACACTGAAATGTCTCGCCTTCTTTACTAATCAGTGATATTATGTTGATAGTTTAAGTATAAAGCTTTATTACAACTGTCACTTAAACTTAACATTAACCAAGATAGCTAAACAAAGACCAATGAACCATGAAAATGAGGTCAAGGTCAGATGAACCATGTCAGGCAGACATGTACAGCTAACAATGCTTCCATACAACAAATATAGTTGACCTTTTACTTAAAGTTTAAGAAAAATAGACCAAAACACAAAAACTTAACACTGTGCAATGAACCGTGAAGTTGAGGTCATGGTCAAATAAAACCTGTGGGACTGACATTTAGATCATAATATATTTCAGTACACCAAATATAGTTGACCTTTGGCATATAATATTAGATAAAAAGACCAAAACTTAAAAAATTAACTTTGACCACTGAACCATGAAAATGAGGTCAAGGTCAGATGACATCTGCCCTCTAGAAATGTACACCTTACCATTATTCCATACAACAAATATAGTAGACCTATTGCATAAAATATGAGAAAAACAGACCAAAACACAAAAACTTAAGTGCCAGTCTGGCTAAGAATCAGGCAGTGGTGAAAACATGACCAAAAAAACCCACCCAATTTGACATTGATTTCAGTTCATAATATGTAGTTATGCACAAAAATTACATTCATTTCCATTATCTGTTCTGGTAATAGAAGATACAATTTGGTTGAAATGCACTAGAAATTAACAAATAAGGGGAGATAACTCTGTAATTTGCTATCATTCTAACCAATTTTCTAACGAAGTTATTTGATATTACCAGACACACACAAAAGAAAGACTAATATTTTTTTAACTCAGGGCGGTGGTTAGTATTAAATAGAATGATTAGCTCGGTGGGTTTTTTCTAACCATGTTTTAATTTTTACCTAAATTGCCTGATTCTTACAAAGACTGGCAGTAAAACTATAACCACTGAACCATGAAAATGAGGTCAAGGTCAGGTGACACCTGCCAGTTGGACATGTACGCCTTGCAGTCCTTCCATACACCAAATATACTAGCCCTATTGCTTATAGTATCTGAGATATGGACTTGACCACCAAAACTTAACCTTGTTCACTGATCCATGAAATGAGGTTGAGGTCAAGTGAAAACTGTCTGACAGGCATGAGGACCTTGCAAGGTACGCACATACCAAATAAAGTTATCCTATTACTTATAATAAGAGAGAATTCAACATTACAATAATTCGGAACTTTTTTTTCAAGTGGTCACTGAACCATGAAAATGAGGTCAAGGACATTGGACATGTGACTGACGGAAACTTCAGAACATGAGGCATCTATACACAACGTATGAAGCATCCAGGTCTTTCACCTTCTAAAATATTAACCTTTTAAGAAGTGATCTAACATCGCCGACGCCGCCGCCGCCGCCGGATCACTATCCCTATGTCGAGCTTTCTGCAACTTGTTTCTGCAACAAAAGTTGCAGGCTCGACAAAAACAGCAAAATTTCCTTAAAATTACCAATTTAGGGGCAGCAAGCCAACAACAGGTTGTCCAATTCATCTGAAAATTTAGGGGCAGATAGATCTTGACCTGATAAACAATTTTACCCCAGTCAGATTTGCTCTAAATGCTTTGGTTTTTGAGTTATAAGCCAAAAACTGCATTTTACCCCAATGTTCTATTTTTAGCAGTGGCAGCCATCTTGGTTGGATGGCTGGGTCACCGGACACATTTTTTATCTGAATACCCCAAAAATGATTGTGGCCAAGTTTTAATTAGTTTGGCCCAGTAGTTTCAGAAAAGATTTTTTGTAAAAGATTACTAAGATTTACGAAAAAATGGTTAAAAATTGACTATAAAGGGCAATAACTCCTAAAGGGGTCTACTGACCATTTCGATCATGTTGACTTATTTGTAAATCTTACTTTGCTGAACATTATTGCTGTTTACAGTTTATCTCTATCTATAATAGTATTCAAGATAATAACCCAAAACAGTTTAATTTCCATAAAATTACCAATTCAGGGGCAGCAACCCAACAACGGGTTGTCTGATATATCTGAAAATATAAGGGCAGATAATTCTTGACCTGATGAACAATTTCACCCCAGTCAGATTTGCTCTAAATGTTTTGGTTTTTGAGTTATAAGCCAAAAACTGCATTTTACCCCTATGTTCTATTTTTAGCCATGGTTGCCATCTTGGTTAGTTGACCGGGTTATTGAACACATTTTTCAAACTAGATACCCCAATGATGATTGTGGCCAAGTTTGGATTAATTTAGCACAGCAGTTTCAGAAGAGAAGATTTTTGTAAGATTACTAAGATTTACGAAAAATGGTTAAAAATTGACTATAAAGGGCAATAACTCCTAAAGCGGTCATCTGACCATTTCGGTCATGTTGACTTATTTGTAAATCTTACTTTGCTGAACATTATTGCTGTTTACAATTTATCTTTATCTATAATAATATTCAAGATAATAAACCAAAACAGTAAAATTTCCATAAAATTACCAATTCAGGGGCAGCAACCCAAAAACGGGTCTTCCAATTCATCTGAAAATTTCAAAGCAGATAGATCTTGACCTGATGAACATTATTACTCCTGTCAGATTTGTTCTAAATGCTTTTGTTTTTGAGTTATAAGCCAAAAACTGCATGTTACCCCTATGTTCTATTTTAAGCCATGGCGGCCATCTTGGTTGGTTGACTTGGTCACCAAACACATTTTTTAAACTAGATACCCCAATGATGATTGTGGCCAAGTTTGGTTTAATTTGGCCCGGTAGTTTCAAAGGAGAAGATTTTTGTAAAAGTTAACAACAACGACGGACGACGACGGATGACAGACGCCGACGGACGCCAAGTGATGGGAAAAGCTCACTTGTTCCTTCGGGCCAGGTGAGCTAAAAATGAACGATGCATTCAGACTATAGTCATCTGTTACAAATATTAAATCATTTTTGAGATAAACAGTATCATATTTTCAAGCTTTAGTTTTCTACTATTACATTTTATATATCTGCTTTTAGTATATATCCAGATCGTCTGACCACTATATGAAAAAAAATTTTCATTGTTGAAGGTTGTATGATTGTCTATAATTGCCAATATCTATGACATTTGAACATTGGCAATCATACCTCATCTCCTTATTTTTATATTAAGAACTTACGAGTCCCTGGAGTTGATCTGGTAGAGAGTTACATATCTGTTGTAATGATGCATTGACGGCTGCTTCTGATTTGTTAGCACTGAGTAAGTTATCAACTTCACGCATCACAAATTTACATAAGGTACATTCTGCTACTCCACTCTATAAAAATTTTAAATGCATAGTATCTTTGAATGTTGGGTAGTTTTTGTTTTGTAAACAAAAATAATTGTTTGCTAATTAGCATGAATACCTATATAAAGCTTGGTATTGTACACAAGCACAAAATCTATGCTTTTAAAATATCTACTGCTTTTAAGTAATTCCTATTTCTCACACCTGCCATTATTGCTATCAGTATAAAAGTTTAATTTTGACAGTCTAACACTAAGTTCATTTATCAGGTTATTTTTAAACTCAGCTTTTTTCTTCCGATGCTATTTCTTAATCTTGAAGAATCATCTGTAGAAGTTTCAAATCATTCCATAAAGATTTAACAAAACCATTTATTACTAAAAAAAATATTTTCAGACTGAATGCTAACTTAAAAGAACTAAGTCGATCTCTATCAGTAAAATACTGAAAAATGAAAAACATGTACTGTAAACCCACTTATTTTTCGCGGATACTTTATTTGGCTGTTTCACGTCCATTTCGAGGCGATTTAATTTTGCGACTCTTAAATTTACTTGTAGTTTAGTAAGAAATAATCAAAGTTTTACATGTTCGCGACTATTTATATTAGTGATATTTTTCTACTCGCCAAAGTCCCGAAAATAAGTTGGTTTACAGTATTTTTCAAGTTGTGCTTCAAGTTTTGGTTTCTGAATAATTTAACAAAAACTGTAAATCTAAAACAAATGCTGCAAAATAAACGTCTAGTTATTGAAAAAATATGAACAAAATAAAGAAAAAAAAATGTTTTTGCCCTGGATTATGTTTTTAAATCATTAAAAATGGTAATAAAGCTAATCATACTTACTGGCTCCTCATAATTTACTGGTTCTACAGAGTTGGTTAATTCATGGTGGATATGGGTCTTTGATTTCCCACAGATACCTGCCATTTGTAAACAGACCTGGATACCTGTCTAAATAATAAAAATAGCAAAAAACAATGAAAAACAGTTCAATAAAAGTAAAAACTAGCATTGAAAATTGTTTTTTTAAATATAACCATTCTAGAAGAACATCAGTTTACAAAATTAAAAAAAATTGAGAGATATCTACAAGCTATCAATAACAAATACTTTAAATAATATAAAATATTGAACTCTAACAAAAGCCAATGATTCATCTCTAACAAAAGACATTCCCCTCATTAGGTTCCTGGTTCTGATCAAACATTACTGGATAAAGTAAAATGCACCTGCAGCATTAAAGATAAAATATCACTAATAATCCTGTATAAACCTAAAATATTCTTCAACATAGTAATTTAGTGTTTTGCAATTCAAATAATGAATTTTTAAAGATTATTGAACATTGTGGTAAATTTTTACATTACAAGGAAAAAATGTCAGTTGCTATAATCCAAAGTGTTTGTTGTTTCACTCAATACTAAGTAAAATGTTGCAAAATTTCAGGTTAACTAATGCAGGAATAAGACCCTTTATAACAGCTACTGGATACTTTAAACACCCCTACCTCTCCAGCAATGCCTTCCATAATCTCTTTACAGTCTTTACAGGATAAAACTGGTGCATGGACAATATAAGCATCTTCTGAAAATTAAAACTTTATGAATTAATGAAAGCTAATTAAAAACATGTTACACTGTATTGGAAAGAATTGAAGAAATTGAAAAGTTGTATGCTATAAAGTAGTGACATAGAGACAAACTTTTCAGATGGACCAGTGACTGGTGCAATTCAAACACCAATAGCTATTTTCCAACAATTTTTTTTTCTGAATCCTTAATTGATAGCTATAGTTTAGTTTATTAACGTCTCACCAATTACAGAATTGATTCTATCCTATGGATTCATTTATATACGAGTATACATGAAACTTCAACAAGTTATTATTAGCTCCCTGTAATCTGAATTTATCAGTATAAAATTAACTAACCTGCCGTACAAACTTTGATAGCCTTGCAAGCTTTTTCTGCTGAGAACTCATCCACTAAAGCTTTCAGTAACAGTGGCTCAAACTTCTGACACTGAATTATACAAAACATATTTTGCAAATAAATCATTGGCAATTACATGTAGTAAAAAAAAATTAACATTTATAGTTTCTTATGAACGTCAGAGGGAGAAAGTCTGCCTGTTTATTATTTTTAGTAATAAAATTTGGCACTGCCAGCCCAAAATGCATTTATTGAGAGAAAAAAAAATCATTTAAGACCTAAGCTCCTTTGACCTTATCATAAAAATAAAAAGGATTTTTCAACTTCTTTATTTTACTTTCCATCTATACAATTGTGGAATGTCAGTAAAATTGTATAGAATAATTTCAAGTTCCTTTTTATGAATGCGTTACTCTAGTGACAGTAGGCCATTTGGTGTAAAGGTCATCATCAAACAATTGACTCCAATACTGTGATGTAAGAAATGTATGGAGAAATGCACATGGAACTCATTTTTTTCAAATGAGAAGCTAAGAACAATAAAACCAATATTGATTATCAAACAACAAAAAATAATCTTCCTGAGTTGGGGAAAGTAACATCAATTATAAATAAGAGCAATGTTACTTTTATATAGATGAGTATAATATCTACCAGTGCTCCTAATTGACCTGGTAGTTCATTACAAATCTCTTCCAGTGTAGCATTGATAGCATCTTCAGATTTGTTGTTCAGGAGTCTTTTCTCAACATAGGAAACTACAAGCTTGCATAACTCACATTCTATAGGCTGAAATAAAAGATTTAGATATATGAATTTTTATTAAAAAATGAAACATGTAATTTCAAAACTGAGGAAATTTTTTCGAGATGTGAAGCTGTCACAAAAATAAAACTGAGGAAATTTGTTCGAGATGTGAAGCTCCGTCACAAAAATAAAACTGAGGAAATTTGTTTGAGATGTGAAGCTGTCACAAAAATAAAACTGAGGAAATTTGTTTGAGATGTGAAGCTGTCACAAAAATAAAACTGAGGAAATTTGTTCGAGATGTGAAGCTCCGTCACAAAAATAAAACTGAGGAAATTTGTTTGAGATGTGAAGCTGTCACAAAAATAAAACGGAGGAAATTTGTTCGAGATGTGAAACTCCGTCACAAAAATAAAACTGAGGAAATTTGTTCGAGATGTGAAGCTGTCACAAAAATAAAACTGAGGAAATTTGTTTGAGATGTGAAGCTGTCACAAAAATAAAACTGAGGAAATTTGTTCGAGATGTGAAGCTGTCACAAAAATAAAACTGAGGAAATTTGTTCGAGATGTGAAGCTGTCACAAAAATAAAACTGAGGAAATTTGTTTGAGATGTGAAGCTGTCACAAAAATAAAACTGAGGAAATTTGTTCGAGATGTGAAGCTCCGTCACAAAAATAAAACTGAGGAAATTTGTTTGAGATGTGAAGCTGTCACAAAAATAAAACTGAGGAAATTTGTTCGAGATGTGAAACTCCGTCACAAAAATAAAACTGAGGAAATTTGTTTGAGATGTGAAGCTGTCACAAAAATAAAACTGAGGAAATTTGTTTGAGATGTGAAGCTGTCACAAAAATAAAACTGAGGAAATTTGTTCGAGATGTGAAGCTGTCACAAAAATAAAACTGAGGAAATACAATAAAAAACAAAAAAAAATCAATAATCCTCTACTGTATAGTTTATCTTACAGTTAAAACTTGCTGTTTTGGTGTGAGCCATGGCTCTGTGTTGAAGATAATAATTTGACATATACTGGTTTACTTTTACAAATTGTGACTGGTTGTAGAGTTGTCTAATCAGCACTCATATATCTATATAGTACTTACATTAGCACCAATATCCTGTGTTATTTCGTTGATTTCATTTGGTATGACATCTTGGCTGACAGGTAAAACATCATTACTGACAGGTAAAACATCATTACTGACAGGTGCTGGTAAAACTTTGGTTAAAAGTCCTGCTCCAATGATGGGCATACTTTTAAGGATATACAAATCTGTTCTGGGTCCTGAAAACAGAATGTTAAAGTGTGTCAAATGTAAAAACTTAGTAAGAATGTTATAATATTGGTTATGCTTAATGAGGGTTTTTTTTTTAATATGTTTACTAATTTAGTTATATCAAATGACTAGGGGACAAGGTGGTCAAGTGGTCTATGTAGTTTAACTACTGTACCACTAGTCAGTCAATTCCGATCTTAATTGACTATATATATGATTGTCAATTTTTCTACCATCAGTGGTTCTCTGCAGGCACTCCTACTTCCTCCACCAATAAAAACTGACCGTCACAAAATAGCAAAATAGTATTGAAAGTGGCCACGGTTAACACAAATTTATCAATCAATCAACTGACTAGGAGGTAGTGTATGCTCAGTGCTGGTTTTCTTAGGTTTTATAACTTAACTGGTGTCATCTGGCATGAAAACATGTCACAATAATTCTCATTGGATTATCACTGTTTAATAATATAGTCACTTGTTGAAAGTTGCATTTTTATGCCCCACCTACGATAGTAAAGGGGCATTATGTTTTCTGGTCTGTGTGTCCGTCCGTCCGTTCGTTCGTCCGTCTGTCCCGCTTCAGGTTAAAGTTTTTGGTCAAGGTAGTTTATGATGAAGCTGAAGTCCAATTAACTTGAAAACTTAGTACACATGTTCATTATGATATAATCTTTTTAATTTTAGAGCCTAATTAGACTTTTGATCCCAATTTCTTGGTCCACTGAACATAGAAAATTTGTAAGGGTTCCACGGAACCCAGTGTCTCGCCTACTTTTGCTGTTAATCACACACTCATCAAAAATGATGAAAAAAATCAATAAAATTATTCCTCTCGATACTATCTTTTGATTGTCAGAAGCTTCTGTCAACGTTTGGTAAAAATCCAGGCTGTTTAAAAATCTTAAAAATGTTTTAAATACTTTAACTGCATGTAATGTTAGCTGGAAGAAAAACTAAGTCCATTTATAAGTAAAATACGGGAAAAATGGAATTTTATTTTTACAAAATTTACTTCTGGATACTATCTCCTGATCATAAACAAGCTTCTGGCCAAGTTTCTTACAATTCCAGGACAGTTTAAGAAAGTTATTAAAATTTTAAAAACTTTAACCACAGAGTGAATGTAATGTTTCCTGGCAGAAAAAACTAAGTCCATTTATAAGTAAAATACAGAAAAAATGGAATTTTATTTTTACAAAATTTACTTCTGGATACTATCTCCTGATCATAAACAAGCTTCTGGCCAAGTTTTGTACATTTCCAGGATAGTTTAAGAAAGTTACTAAAATTTCAAAAACTTTAACCACAGAGTGAATATTTGTGGACGCCGACGGAATGTAGAATCGCTATGTCTCGCTTTTTCAACTAAAGTCGAAGGCTTGACAAAAATGAAAGTGTGAATTTCAGGTTAAAGTTTTTGGTCAAGGTAGTTTTTGATGAAGTTGTAAATCCAATCAACTTGAAACTTAGTACACATGTTCCCTATGGTATGATCTTTTTAATTTTAATGCCAAATTAGATATTTCAGGTTAAAGTTTTTGGTCAAGGTAGTTTTTGATGAAGTTGTAAGTCCAATCAACTTGAAACTTAATACACATGTTCCCTATGGTATGATCTTTCTAATTTTAATGCCAATTTCATGGTCCATTGAACATGGAAAATGATAATGCGAGTGGGGCATCCGTGTTCTTTGGACACATTCTTGTTATTTCTGATTTTTTCATACACCTTCCAAATTTATTTAGTTAACTGTGAGTGATCAAAATCTTAAATATCTCTCTGTTTTTTTAATTGGTAGTTGTTGCCTCTAAAAGTTCTTGAGAAATCAATTTCTAATTCATGATTCTGAGGTATTAACTGAAACTTCAAGGAAGGCCTGAGGTATTTGAGGAGTCACCAGTGCCAGCAGTAATTTGTGGGAGACATTTTCTAAAGAGGAAATTTCAAAAATTCATCAATAAAAGTTTTTTTTTAAATTATAATATTATAAGAGCATCGTATATAAACATAAATTTTAAGTGCAGTTTAATTTAATGGAAGAATGAAAATGTCACACAATAAATTTCATTCAAATGTTCCCATATCTCCTATTCTTTTGATTCAGAATTCCCAACTCAGTGTAGTTTAGACCCTATTTGAGAAAAATCCCTGACTCAGTGTAGTTTAGACCCTATTTGAGAAAAATCCCTGACCTAGCTAAATGATATCAAAATATACAGATAAGTTACAATTATCTGTGAACTAGATGTGTCTGATAAAATATTTCTGTTCTTTGACCTCTGATAATTTTAACTGTTAATGAAATATAAATCAATTATTAGACCAAATCTCATTTCAACGATTCAAAATATTTCATGACCTGTACTGTTTGCTCTTTATGAAATATTTGTTTATTCCACTTATCAAATTCAAATATAGGGAATTCAAAGGTTAAGGTAGATGGAAAGTCTTAATTATAATCCATAGAATTTTTTAATAATTTGCCAAAATGTAGTTTATATCATGCTTTTTAAAAAAAATTAATAAAAAGAATGGGTCACCGTGCTTATTTTCACGCTACTCAGTGTTCAAAATTGACAAATTTTGTATAGATTATGCATGAAAAACCCAATTTTCTGAAATAAAGCATAATCTACACCATATAATTTTGAGATAACATATGAGAAGATGGCTTTAATAGTATGCTTTCAGTTAAGAAAAAGAAACAATGGGGTCACCGAACCCGTTTTCTTGCTACATTATAAAATAGGTAAATTCCTAACACATTTTATTGTAAAAGTACCTTAATCTGAATTATATGCCCTTGCATTTGAGTTGCCTCCCCTTATGTGGCAAAGTTGGAAAAAAATTGATCAAACAAAAGTTTTCTGTTTTTTGTAAAATACAACCATAAATATGATAAAACATGTCATTTCTATATCGAAGTGGAAGTTCTTACGCATAAATTACCTACTACTCTAAACATTTGCACATTCTATTAAAGATCTACCCCTTGTTTTCTGGTATTTCCAAATCCAAGATGGAGGAAGACACCCTATCTATCTTAAGATTGAAAAATAAATTTATACTTCGAAGTCGAGAACCTAACAGTGGGTCTCATTCGGGTCTAAGTGTTATGAGGGATTGGCTGATTTGTAAGTGTGACAACATGAAAGTCAAATTATTAAGCATGAAAACAAAAAAACTAAGTCAGGCTGGGCCTGTGAAATTACAAGTGTTATCATCTCAATGATAAGCGGGATACAGGAATCTGAAAAATCAATAATCGGGATATGGGAATCTAACAAAATCAAGCAGTAGGATCTAGGTTCAGACCACCCCTCTAATGAGATATGTTTAACAGCATTGTTTTATGATTTTTATTGTTATTCGAGTACATTAGTGTTAATCGTGTTAATGGTAGATGTTGGAAAGTCTCTGTTAAACTTTGTATATTTATAAATTTTCTAGATCTATTTCCTCTTAGAGCTTGACATATACATAGACACTTGTCTGTCTTTGAAGAAAGTATGTTGTTAGTTATAAGAAGATAAATGCATGACCTGTATATGTTGATGGTTCGTAGAGTATACCAAATATCTTTTGTCTCCACTAAGGAGCTACTTAAGGAGCAGGAGCATTTTACCCCTATGTTCTATTCTTATCCAATGGTCATGTTTTTGACAAAAGTAAAAAAAACACAAACTTTATTCTAGATACCCTAAGGAGCATTCAGCTTAAAATTTGGTTGGAACTGATTAAGTCATTTTGGAGGAGATGATGTTTGAAATTGTTTACACAGATCGGACGACAATGAGGGACAATGACGACAGACAACAATGGACGCCAAGTGATGGCAAAAGCTCACATTTCCTTGGAAAGTTGAGCTAAAAAGTAGATTATTGGAAAAAACACGTGTAAATATTTTTGGGCAACTGAGTTGAGCTCTGTAAATTGATCTGTATGTGTGTATCAAACTAATGTTTTTAAAAGAGATGGTTTTTCAATCTGTAACAAATATAATTTTTCAAATGTTGAATGAATATTCTTTTAATTATCTGGCAAAAAACATCTTCATGAATACTTAAGATCCATGTCAATGCAGCCAAAAAGTTGCTGATAGAGCCTTTAAATATTTTATTTCATCTATAAAATCCCCATTGTGTCATAAATTCAAAGATACAATTTATTTTACTTTTAGTAAAGATATTTGCAATTAATTTTTACTTACCAATCCATCAGATAGTTTTGAGAAGACCTTTCCAATGTTGTCTTTGACAAAGGCAAGACATGTGTCAGCATTGGCAGTTAGTCGGTTACAGATATCAGTTAAAACACCTTCGGCTTTTGCCTGAAACCAAAAATATACATGTACACAATCAAAATTATAGCCGTAATAAAAATCACTCTAAAATAATAATAAAAATAGATACATGTATATACCTTTAAAATATATGCAATCTTAAACTTTATAACCTCTTCTAGACAAACAAACAAACAAAAATATTGCACTCATTTAAATAACCTTTAGCTTTGACCATTTGACTGAAACCAAAATCATACACAATCAATACAGTCCTGCCAACTTTCCCATGAAAAGGGTTGAAAATTAAGGTTTTAAACACAACTTGATACTTCATCTTTATAACTAATAACCTATATATGTATTTGGGATATCAAGCATTCTGAAGAATTCTATAGTTGGGAGAATTTAATTTATAAACACATATAGAATGCTTTTGTTAATAAATGCTAAACAAATGTTTATGCTTGTCAGAATTTATAAGCTAATTATAGAACAACCTGCACAATCTTAACCATAATTATTTCAGTTAGGTGGCCCTCCCTATAAGCAAGGTAATAGGACCTGTCCCTGGAATAAGTCATATTTTCCAGCTTGAAAATATGTGAATAGCAATAGGTGTTTTAAATCAGAACATTTATGATAAAGTCAATAAAGTTCCCAAAACTTTTTATATGAAAACCAGGTTACCACTGTATTTTTTCACAGCCCTTGGGCAGAAAGTCTGGCCATATCAGGAGCCTGTAATTCAAAGGTTGTTGTTTGTTTATGTGTTACATAGTTGTTTTTTGTTCATTTTTATCAAATAAATAAGGCCGTTAGTTTTCTCGTTTGAATTGTTTTACATTGTCATTTCAGAGCCTTCTATAGCTGACTATGCGGTATGGGCTTTGCTCATTGTTGAAGGCCGTACGGTGACCTGTAGTTGTTAATTTCTGTGTCATTTCAATCTCTTGTGGAGAGTTGTCTCATTGGCAATCATACCACATCTTCTTTTCTATATAAGTATAAATTTGAGGAATTTGAGCTCCCTGCAATGGTGATACCTACGCAATATGTGAAACAGTATACATTTTTACCTAGACACAATATGTGAAAAGTTGATAGAATACATTTTTAACTACAAATGTATGCAATCCATGAAAAGGTATACATTTTTTAAAGTCTAAATCATATGAAGGCAGTGGCGGATCCAGGGGGGGGTTCCGGGGGTGCGCACCCCCCCCTTTATTTTTGCCGATCAATGCATTTGTATCGGGACATATGTTTTGCACCCCCCCTTTGCCCTGGGTGCCCTGGGTTAGCACCCCCCCTTTCGAAAATTCCTGCATCCGCCCCTGTGAAGGGTTGGGTAAAATAACTCCAGTGGCACCCCTATCAATTCCAGTATTGACATTATTGAAGTGGACCACCCATTGAGTCTTATCAAAATTTTTCAATCTGGGGATTATAAATGGTGTACACCCAACTGCCCTACCTCTAATTGACAAACAAAATATTTAAGTTTAATGTATTTTAACAAGATATATAGAAATCAAATAGAAAATCTATATGAATTCATGTAGAGTGGGGTGCTCATTTTCGCCGGGGACAAAATTGCAGCTCCTACTGAAAATGACCGAAAAACGGACAACGATTTTCGGATAATTTCCTGAATAAAAAACACGATTTCAAAGAAGTATTTCTAAGTAAATATTTGACTGAATGCCCTAATTTTGAATTCTTTATACCTTTGAAATGTCTGCTATTCATCTATAATTCAATTGATTTGATAAAAATTGTTAAAAGCTGCGGTTATTTGGTTTTAAATAGATGTGTAAAAACGGTGAATATGTGTCCCCCATTGACAAAACATCCGGAAATTTGAATCCGGGTCTGTTCGCGCCCAATCACGTTCGCACCCTTCCACATTCGCCCCCATTCACTTTCGCACCCCACATGTTCGCACCCAAATTTTGCGAAAAGTTCGTTCGCACCCCACACGTTCGCACCCAATTTTACCAATTTTTTGGAGGTGTATTGGTATAAATATATATGCCATTGTTTCTAAATAATTCGAGATACTCATGATACTGACAAGTTTTTTTGTGTCATGACAAGTTTATAAAAAAAAAAGTCCTTGTTTTTAAGTCAGATTATGTTATTCTGACAACAACTATTTCATTTGTGTGTTGAATAATTCTTAATCGTGTTTTGGTTAGTGTATTGAAATAATTTGTTTTTCACTGTTTCTAGTCAATTAAGTGCGAATCTGACATGTTGAACAACTGGTATGCATGGTAAGTGTATTGCTATAATTAATATTTATTTTATTAGTATTTACATCAAAGCAATTTAAAACAACAATCATGATTTATAAACAACATTAAACAATAACACCAAGTTAGGCTGTTTATAAATACCAATTAGCAATAATCATACATAATCAACATTTAATAATTAATCATCAGATTGATTAAAAAAAAAAAATCTATTCAATAAATTCTCAAATTTTATTCAAAAAGAATACAATTATTTGTTATATTCATATGAATAATTTCTAACAATTTAACTTAAATTTTATTAAAAATTGGGCGCGAACATGTAGGGTGCGAACGGACGTGGGGGGCGAAAATGTGAGGTGTGAACGTGTAGGGTGCGAAACTATATTGGGCGCGAACGGACCTGATACCCGGAAATTTCAAACACCCTTTAATCTAACTTTTCAGATGATTTTCTTAAAACAAACCGGTTTTCAAGCTTAAGTATATTTTGCATTTGAAGTTATCTTCATATAAAAATATCAGTATACTTCAAAAACATTTAGACCTGAACATAAACTGTAGAAAACATGGAAAGATGTGGTGAAAATGAGCACCCCACTCTATACATACATGGTATAGTGAATTACGAATTTACGCCTCCCCCTTTTTTAAATCACGTATCAGCCCTTGTGATCCACTGTCCTTGGTGCCAGAGGCGGATTTAGGGGGTGGGGGCAGGGGCTTATATAGGGAACCACTGAAGCATGACCAGAGCGGGCCCCCTCTGAGGCAGTCAACGGGCCCCTACTTATGAACATTTCTGGATCCGCCACTGGGTGCTGTAGATTTGGTGAATTTAAAATTGGTAATAGCAGATCATAACAATATAATGAAGAGTTCGTGTGTGATACAAAAGGTGCAAACCTCAGAAACATATTTCAGTCTCTCTGCATCATCATATGAAAACCTTGTGCAAGAACACAATGAGAAGAGGGAATGAAACGAAGGGGTGAGGGTAAAATATTTCACTCGAGACTATTAATACATGATATAAACGGAGACATATGTACACATTATGTCATATGTCTCTGATATAAAAATATATGATTTTTTTTTTAAATATTCCAACTATATGCATGACATAGTTCTACAACAAGATGTTTGAAGTAATTTAATCCACCTCCCACACCCCCTTTATAAAAAAAAAAACTAATTTGTTGTTATTGTCAGATATCTATAGAATTCCAACAAAATTAAATGATCGAAAAATGAGAATATACTGCACTGACAATTTTGATACAAGCAGAGACATGTATATGTCTTGATATACAAGAGGGACGAAAGATACCAGAGGGACAGTCAAACTCATAAATCGTAAATGATCGTAAATAAACTGACAACGCCATGGTTATTAAAAATGATGAAAAAGACAAACAGACCAACAAACAATAGTCCAAATGATACAATATAGAAAACTAAAGAAAAAGCAACACTAACACCACCAAAAACTAGGGGTGATCGATAATATAACAATAGGAAGCCTTTTTATTAGGTCAATACAGGATATATCGACCAAGAGAAATATATACTTATTTCAGATCTATATATTTTCCCCAGTATATACCACATCATACAAAAGCTATTATTGTATATATATCATTAAATGGCAATAACTTCCATAAGGAGTTGACGGCTGACGAAGTCGGCGATGTTGACAAACTTGACCTTGGTGTGGTTTTGCAGCCAACAATGCGGGGTCTTCATTTATGGAGAATAACTCCAATAAGGTGTCTTTCATAGACTTTGACCATTTGACTTACTTGTAGATCTGGCCTTGATGCAGTGGCGGATCCAGAAATTTTCATATAAAGTGGGAACCCACTGACTGACCTAATAGGGGCCCGCTCCAGTCACGCTTCAGTGATTCCTTATATAAGCAACCAAATTTTTTTCCCAAAAAGAGGGGAGGGGCCGAGCCCCCTGCCCCCCCCCTAAATCCGCCTCTGTGATGCACATGTTTTCCTGTTAAAGTTTCTCTTCGATCATATTTTTATATCAGTGATAGATATACACGCAAAATATTTGAAAATAATCGTTATTAAAGAGAAAAAAAACTCCCATATGGATTGGTGGGGCACTCAAAATCACGGACAGCCGGTAGATCATTACAATTTGAATATTTATTGTCTCTTCAATAGTTTTCGAGATAATATCGATCATATTCTCGCATTTTACTGTTATTGTCTATATCTTAGGTCAAAACATCCTCCCTTTTTTTTTAGGATCAATGCATTTGAATGCATGATGGGATCATATGATTGGAACACATCCCTTCAGAGGCGGATTTAGGGGGGGACCAGGAGCCCGGGCCCCCCCTTTTTGGGAAAAAAATTGGTTGCTTATATAGGGAATCACTGAAGCGTGACTTGAGCGGGCCCCCTCTTAGGTCAGTCAGTGGGCCCCCACTTATGAAAATTTCTGGATCCGCCACTGCCCTTTATCCTGGGTTGGGAACCCCTCCTTTTGAAAATGGCTGGATCCGCCTCTGGGTTGGTATGCGGGATCATGGGGAAAATTCATTAAACTTGATACCCTAACGATGGTTCGATCCAATAGTTTCAGAGGAGAAGTTGTTTGTAAAAACATAACAGACAACAACAACAATGATGGACAACGACAACTATAATGAACAATGTGTGATGGAACATGCTCTCAGTTGACATTCGGCAATACTCTTTTGGTTGAATAAATTGCTGGGTTTAGTCACGTCTCCTTTTACAAGTATTTGATACAGGAGTGAGAGTTGATTTTGAACTTTGTCGTATCCGGCTAACCCTTTTTATTTACATGACTGATAACGGGATCTTTTGTCAGCTAGTACAGTATAACACAATCTATCTTTCATTGATAAAAGTTTTAAAGCTTTATTTACGTATAACTGGGACTTAATATATCAATGTCGGTACGTAAAAAATCTGGAATTCGAATGGAATATTAGACAAAATATAACAATAAAATTGAGAATGGAAATGGGGAATGTGTCAAAGCGACAACAACCCGACCGTAGAGCAGACACCAGCCGAAGGCCATGCACCAATGGGCCTTCAATGTAGCGAGAAACTCCCGCACCACTGAGGAGGCGTCCTTCAGCTGGCCTCTAAACACATATATGCATACTAGTTCATGTGATAATGGACGTCATACTTAACCTCCGAATTATACACAAGAAACTAAAATTAAAAATTATACCAGACTAACAAAGGCCAGAGGCTCCTGACTTAGGATAGGCGCAAAATTGCTGCGGGGCTAAACATGATTTTGAGATATTAACCCTCCCCCTCTACCTCTAGCCAATGTAGAAAAAGCAAACACACAACAATACGAACAGTAAAACCCAGTTTAAGAGAAGTCCGAGTCCGATGTCAGAATATGAAACAAAAGAAATAAACAAAATGACAATAATACATAAATAACAACAGACTACTAGCAGTTAACTGACATGCCAGCTCCAGACTTCAATTAAACTAATTGAAAGATTATGTCTTCATCATATGAATATCAGGTACAATCCCTCCTGTTAGGGGGTTAGTATTATACCATCATGAAATATATGAGAAGAACATAACCCGTGTCATACCAAGCATACATTAGTACCAGGCCGTGAAAGCATATATAGAACAAGCACATCATATAAAAGAGATAGAACAAACATAGTACCAGACAACACCTCACAAAACAAGCATAATATCAGACATAATAAAACAAGCTTATTGCCAGACAAAACCACACGTAGTATTGCCCTGCTGTGTTAAAGACTCACGGCTTGGTTTTCTGCTCTGTGATCGGGCTGTCGCCTCTTTGACACATTCCCCATTTTCGTTCTCAATTTAATAGTACCAAAAAAAAACCACACGTAGAACATTTTTTAATATTTTTTTTATATATAGATTATACCGTTGGTTTTCCCGTTTGAATGGTTTTACACTTGTAATTTTGGGGCCCTTTATAGCTTGTTGTTCGGTGTGAGCCAAGGCTCCGTGTTGAAGGCCATACCTTGACATATAATTGTTTACTTTTATAAATTGTTATTTGGATGGAGAGTTGTCTCATTGGCACTCATACCACATCTTCCTTTACCTATATAATATACGGTTAAAAAGAACAAGTATATTACCAGACAAAATCACAAGGAGAACAAGCATAATATCAGACAAAGAAGCAAAAAAGCATAATATCAGGCAAAATAGAACAAGCATAGTATAAGAAAAAAAAAACAGATGTAAAACAAGCATAAGAGAAAACAAAATTGACAAACATCTAATCAGAATAAGACAAAACAAA